>QEPC01002071.1:701641-721456 GCA_003113815.1 Sphenodon punctatus | reverse complement strand
TTACTGGTTGTACTGGTGGTACTGGTTGGTTAGTATAGTTAGCAGTTAGATTTGTGATACTGGTTGGGTTAGTCAGAGTTAGATTCACTTGTGTTTCTACTTTTTTGTGTGTGTGCTGGCCCTGGAAGCTGGCTGGTGGTACTGGCAGTGGTTGTTACTGGTTGTATTGGTGGGTTAGGTAGCAGTTAGATTCACTTGTGTTTTGACTCTTTTTTTAGTAATTGAATTGCAATTGCAGGTAATTTCGGTTTTACTTTTCTCTCCCATTGATTTCAATGGGAAAAGTTGCCCATTGAAATCAATGGGAAAAGATCCAGTACCGGTATACCGGATCTAATCCGGTAATCCGGTATTCAGAGATCTGGTATCCGGTAAATCTGGTAACCGGTATTTCCTCCCAAGTCCCACCCCTACAGTGATTTATGGGTGTGAGGATTTTTGGTATCGTCGTATGTGGGTTAGTGATATATAGCAGCATATCATCTGTGAATAAGGACAATTTGTGGTGTGTCTGGTCTATCTGTATGCCTGTGATGTCTTGATCTTGTCTGATAGCACATGCTAAAAGTTCTAAAGTAATATTAAATAAAAGGGGGGGTAGTGGGCAGCCCTGCCTGGTTCCTCTTGTCAGGAGGAATGGGTCTGTTAATTCACCATTAATTAATATTCTTGATCTGGGGTTTGAGTTGATGGCTTTAATTGCTCTTATAAAGTTACCTTTGAATCCCAAATGCTCTAATATTTTGTATAAACATTCTGGCTCCGCCCCATCAAAGGCCTTCTCCGCATCAGCGGATAATATTATTGCTGGTTGGTCGGTCTTTTGGGCTGCATAAATAAAGTTAACCATTCTTCTAATGTTGTCGATCCCTAGTCTGTTTGGTATAAAACCCGTTTGATCGGTGTGGATCACTTCACCGATTATTGCTGCTGGTCTGTTGGCTAATATTTTAGTGAATATTTTGTAATCTGTGTTGAGCAAAGATATTGACCTGTAGCTACCACATTCCTCTGCGTTTCTATCTGATTTGGGTATTAGGCTGATAACTGCTTCATAGAATGTTGTTGGCATTTTTTGAGTACTCATTATGTTGTTGAATGTGTTTGTTATGTGTGGTATGATTATTTTACTAAATGTTTTGTAGAATTCTGCTGGCAGGCCATTTGGTCCACCTGCTTTGTTTTTTTTAAAATCTTTAATTGTGCGTTTGGTCTCTTCTTCTGTTATTGTAGAATTCAGGTATTTTATTTGGTCTTTGTTAAATTTGGGCATGTTGTATTTATGAATAAATTCTGTTATTTTTTCAGGGTCTGGATTTGAGGACGTGTACAGCTTTTGATAGAACTCTACAAATGTTCTTTGTATTTCTTGCTGTTTTGATGTTTTGCTTCCATTCTGCATTTTTATTATTGGGATGGCAGCTTTTGTTCTTTTAGTTTTTGTTAATTGTGCTAAAGCTCTGCCTGGTTTATTGCAGTTTTGAAAATAAAAGCTTTTGGTTTTTCTCAGTTGTTGTGTGATTTTTTGCATTTCTATTGTGTCTATTTCACTGCGTATCTTTTGAATTTCAATTTGGTTATTCTTAGTGGGAAATCTGCTATTTTCTATTTCTAGGTTTGCTAGTTGCTTAAGAAGGGCTTAATTCCTTCCTCTTCTCATCTTATTCATTTTTGCTTTTATAGCTACGATTTTACCCCTTATTACAGCTTTCATTGCCTCCCATAATATTTGGGGGGATTGTACCGTTCCTATGTTTAAATCAAAATATTCCTTAAGATCTTCTATTTGTTGTTTTATCCACTCATTTTTTAATATTCCTGTATCCAATTGCCAACTATGAGATTTTTGCTTTGTGGATGTATTCCAATAAAAGGTAAGAGACCAGTGCATTATGGTCTGAAAATGTGATAGGTATTATTTCACACTTACAGCAATTGTGTAGTGTGTCTTTTTCTGTTATCAAATGGTCTATTTTGGTATATGTGTTGTGTCTGTTCGAGTGGAAGTTGTAACTTCTTGTTGTGGGGTTTAAGCATCTCCAGACGTCTATCAAGCCATGTTGGGATAGCGTCGTTGCTATATGTTTGTGGGTGTGAGTGAGTTGTGTTTTTGTGGAGTGATCTAGTATTGTCAGTGGGGAATTAAAGTCTCCTTGAATGATTAATAAGCCTTCTGTGTGTTGAGTGATCAGGGGGATGTATTTTTGAAAGAATTGTTGTGTGTTCTCATTTGGGGCATAAAGGTTAACTAATGTTACTTGCTGTGTGTCTAATAGGCCTTTTAATAATAAAAATCTACCTTCCTTGTCTTTTTTTTGTTCTGTTAGTTTAAATTCGATTGCTGATGTGAAACCTATCAGGACTCCTGCCTTTTTTTTCTTCCTACATGCTGCATATATATCGCCTTTACCTCTGAATGTGAATCTTTTCAAGTCTCTTTGCAGCAGGTGTGTCTCCTGTAAAAAGAAAGCCTCTATCTGTTGGTCTGTTATAAATTCTGTAACGTTTTTTCCTCTTTACAGGGTGATTTAGGCCTTTCACGTTCAGGGAAACAAATCTTATATTTGGGGGTTTACCTGTTGTCATTGCCATTGGGTTGTTTGTGTCTGAGTGTGTGGTGATTCTCTTTGCTTATGGGTTTCTTTATCTTGTTCTATATTAGGATCACAGGTATATCTGGAGTGGGGAATAAGCCTGGTTATCAAATCTAATTCTAGCAGAGCTGGAAATATATTAAATAATATTAACAACATATACATACAACAGTGAAACATTACTTGCTTGAACCTTACGTTGCTTAGCAACATATATCTGATGGGAATGCAATTTCCCATTTTTTTTCCCTCCTAATGGGGTGCTTTGGGGGTTTCTTGTGTGTTTTACTTTCTCCTTCCCTCCCCCCGTCCTCCGGCATTACTTTACATTTTTTCCCAAATTATCAGTTGCGCTATGCATATATAATCTTATACATATTATTTTATTTTACCCATACATCTGTAATGTTTAATCGTTTAACCTGTGATATTAAGTCTCATCTTTCCTCTCTTCTGTTCGGTTGATCTGGCTTGTGGGCGTGTAGGAATATTTCTAAGTCTGTGGTGTCTTCAAAGACCCTTCTCCTGCCATTTACGAGGATTGCTAGTTTCGCTGGGTGCCATAATTGGGGTTTGAACCCCCTTTCATTTAGTTCACTGTAAAATTTTGCCCACGCCCTGTGCCGTGTCATGGTTTCTGTTGCATAGTCCGCTTGGATCCTGATTTTACTGCCTTGGTATTCTAACGGTTGTCTTTTTTTTCTGGATTCTGTTAGAATGGCTTCTTTGTCCTTGTATTTTAAGAACTTGATTATAATGGCCCTGGGCAGGTCAGAGTCTTTTTGTTTGGGCCTTAATGTTCTATGTGCCCTTTCAATTTCTATGTTGTGGAGCTGAGGTTGATCTGGAAAATTATGTTGAAAGATCTGCATCAACATCTCCTGCATCCCCTCTGCTTCACTGTTTTCTTTTATTCCCATTATACGAAGGTTACTGCGTCTGGATCTGTTTTCCAGGTCCTCGCATTTAAATCTCATCAGGGATAGGGATTCTTTTATTTTTGCCAGGTCACCATCAGTGTTCAGTGCCTGGTCCTCCAGGTTGGAAATTCTTTCCTCAGCCTGGTCTATTCTTTTTGCCATGTTTTCTAGTTTTTTATTCCCATTTTCCGCTGCTTTATTTACTGTATTAATTTTTTCAAGAACCTCAATTTTGTCCTTTTGGGCTTCAGCCCTTGATGTTTGTATTTCTATCCTGGAGGCTTTTATTTCAGCCAGGATCATGTCTATGGTGGTTTGTTCCTCCGTTTCTGTGTTCCCCGGGGCGTTAGGGGGAATCGCGGCCGCCATATTATCACTCACCCCTTCTCCTTCCTGTGCAGCTTCAGCTGCTTGTTTTTGCTGCCATATATGCCTCAGAGGTTCTTTCTCCCCCGCTTTTTCGGGGGCCCCANTCTCATCTTATTCATTTTTGCTTTTATAGCTACGATTTTACCCCTTATTACAGCTTTCATTGCCTCCCATAATATTTGGGGGGATTGTACCGTTCCTATGTTTAAATCAAAATATTCCTTAAGATCTTCTATTTGTTGTTTTATCCACTCATTTTTTAATATTCCTATATCCAATTGCCAACTATGAGATTTTTGCTTTGTGGATGTATTCCAATAAAAGGTAAGAGACCAGTGCATTATGGTCTGAAAATGTGATAGGTATTATTTCACACTTACAGCAATTGTGTAGTGTGTCTTTTTCTGTTATCAAATGGTCTATTTTGGTATATGTGTTGTGTCTGTTCGAGTGGAAGTTGTAACTTCTTGTTGTGGGGTTTAAGCATCTCCAGACGTCTATCAAGCCATGTTGGGATAGCGTCGTTGCTATATGTTTGTGGGTGTGAGTGAGTTGTGTTTTTGTGGAGTGATCTAGTATTGTCAGTGGGGAATTAAAGTCTCCTTGAATGATTAATAAGCCTTCTGTGTGTTGAGTGATCAGGGGGATGTATTTTTGAAAGAATTGTTGTGTGTTCTCATTTGGGGCATAAAGGTTAACTAATGTTACTTGCTGTGTGTCTAATAGGCCTTTTAATAATAAAAATCTACCTTCCTTGTCTTTTTTTTGTTCTGTTAGTTTAAATTCGATTGCTGATGTGAAACCTATCAGGACTCCTGCCTTTTTTTTCTTCCTACATGCTGCATATATATCGCCTTTACCTCTGAATGTGAATCTTTTCAAGTCTCTTTGCAGCAGGTGTGTCTCCTGTAAAAAGAAAGCCTCTATCTGTTGGTCTGTTATAAATTCTGTAACGTTTTTTCCTCTTTACAGGGTGATTTAGGCCTTTCACGTTCAGGGAAACAAATCTTATATTTGGGGGTTTACCTGTTGTCATTGCCATTGGGTTGTTTGTGTCTGAGTGTGTGGTGATTCTCTTTGCTTATGGGTTTCTTTATCTTGTTCTATATTAGGATCACAGGTATATCTGGAGTGGGGAATAAGCCTGGTTATCAAATCTAATTCTAGCAGAGCTGGAAATATATTAAATAATATTAACAACATATACATACAACAGTGAAACATTACTTGCTTGAACCTTACGTTGCTTAGCAACATATATCTGATGGGAATGCAATTTCCCATTTTTTTTCCCTCCTAATGGGGTGCTTTGGGGGTTTCTTGTGTGTTTTACTTTCTCCTTCCCTCCCCCCATCCTCCGGCATTACTTTACATTTTTTCCCAAATTATCAGTTGCGCTATGCATATATAATCTTATACATATTATTTTATTTTACCCATACATCTGTAATGTTTAATCGTTTAACCTGTGATATTAAGTCTCATCTTTCCTCTCTTCTGTTCGGTTGATCTGGCTTGTGGGCGTGTAGGAATATTTCTAAGTCTGTGGTGTCTTCAAAGACCCTTCTCCTGCCATTTACGAGGATTGCTAGTTTCGCTGGGTGCCATAATTGGGGTTTGAACCCCCTTTCATTTAGTTCACTGTAAAATTTTGCCCACGCCCTGTGCCGTGTCATGGTTTCTGTTGCATAGTCCGCTTGGATCCTGATTTTACTGCCTTGGTATTCTAACGGTTGTCTTTTTTTTCTGGATTCTGTTAGAATGGCTTCTTTGTCCTTGTATTTTAAGAACTTGATTATAATGGCCCTGGGCAGGTCAGAGTCTTTTTGTTTGGGCCTTAATGTTCTATGTGCCCTTTCAATTTCTATGTTGTGGAGCTGAGGTTGATCTGGAAAATTATGTTGAAAGATCTGCATCAACATCTCCTGCATCCCCTCTGCTTCACTGTTTTCTTTTATTCCCATTATACGAAGGTTACTGCGTCTGGATCTGTTTTCCAGGTCCTCGCATTTAAATCTCATCAGGGATAGGGATTCTTTTATTTTTGCCAGGTCACCATCAGTGTTCAGTGCCTGGTCCTCCAGGTTGGAAATTCTTTCCTCAGCCTGGTCTATTCTTTTTGCCATGTTTTCTAGTTTTTTATTCCCATTTTCCGCTGCTTTATTTACTGTATTAATTTTTTCAAGAACCTCAATTTTGTCCTTTTGGGCTTCAGCCCTTGATGTTTGTATTTCTATCCTGGAGGCTTTTATTTCAGCCAGGATCATGTCTATGGTGGTTTGTTCCTCCGTTTCTGTGTTCCCCGGGGCGTTAGGGGGAATCGCGGCCGCCATATTATCACTCACCCCTTCTCCTTCCTGTGCAGCTTCAGCTGCTTGTTTTTGCTGCCATATATGCCTCAGAGGTTCTTTCTCCCCCGCTTTTTCGGGGGCCCCATGCCCCAGACCTTCCCCCAGCCAGAGCAGTTGTTTAGTTTTTTAAGTTTGGTTTTTTACCCCTGTTTTTTAAGTGCTGAATCTGGTTTGCCGGAGGAGCGCGGTTTTGGCGCGGCTTGACTACTCGCGCATGCACATCGCCCCTATCCTAGCACTTCTCATCTCCAGGCACGTTCCAAGCATTGACTAGTTAATTAAGCCACACACCATTCCTGTGAGGTGAGTAAATTACAAGCAATAACACTATTTTTTAGACACGGGAAGAAACAGAGAGGTTTTATACTTTATCTAAAGGCCACACACGTAACGTGTTATGTCCATTCTGTCAGAGGAATTTAGCCTAATGTAAAAATCTTTTTCAAAGTAGAGTCTTGCTAGGGACATATATTTGAACATCCAGCTGGTGCTTCCTTTTCAACCGCCCTTATCAGCTGTTTGGTAGCAGCTCTTCCCAGGGCCCAATCCTGCTATGCTGCAGTGGCCCGGGAGTCCTGCACGTGTGGACAGTTCCTTGGGCTGCACCGGGAATGGAGGGCCTGAGCCAACAGCCCCCATGCCTGGACTGAGGGCTACTCATATGAACTTCCCTCCCCGCCAACCTGAGGAGTGGCTGCTGCAGTGCAGGGCGGGGAGGCACCTTGTTGCCATCACACCTGTTTTCACCCATGGTGTTTCATGATGGGTAGGACCTCCTGAGGGGGTTTGGGTCAGGAGTATGTCCATCAAAACCTAAGCCGGGTAGAACTAGTCAGGCCTGTCAGGCTTGAGTCAGGTTTCAGGTTTCTATTGCAAGTAATAGCTGAATAAGCACCGCTGCTCCTGGCTCCCAGTCGTGTGCTCCAATCTCTGGCCTGTGTCTGTCTTCCAGCTCTTGGTTCTGTCAGCTATGCCGTGCTTTAGGAAAGCATTTAAGTACATGCTAAAGCAGAAGTCTCCAAAGTGTGAATCGGTACCCCAAATGGGGTCACCTCATGGGCTGCTGAGGTCATGATGTTAGCTGAAATTTGCCATACTTATCATATCTTTGTTGCTGATTGGGGACACTGGATTATACGTCTCAAAATGGAGTCACAGAGGAAAAATATACGGGAACTACTTTTATCTGCAAAATATTTAAGCACATGCTTACATTTGTTGGCTTTTTCCTGGATTAAGTCCTAAATCGTGCCAATCTAAGCACTATAGGAAACCACCTCCCAAAATGAAAGTTAATATAGATTAAAATTAATTCCTGTCATTGAAAAATGTTAGCACTTTAAAATGGGATCCTGTGCAATTAGATTTAATAAGAAAATCTGACAGGAGACTAGCAAGGAAATCAATGAGATTCATTGCTCTATGTTTAATCAGTTTAAGATTCTGCATATATTGAAAAACTAAGGCTCCTTATAGCCCCGTAATTCTAATCAACTTTTGTATGGGAAGTTGTAAAGATTTCCTGTGTGATCCATGTCTGCCATTTCCTAATATACAACTTGCTTTGCGCTAGAAATTGCTGGCAAAATTACGTTGCAAGCAGCTACACTTGAAGCAATACTGCTAATGACACTTGGAATACCTTTCAGTATAGCTACATCTAGTTTAAAAGCAGGTGCCAAGCGATAACTCCATTTGTGTATTTTCCTTCCACCCCAGCAACTCAGCTAAATTACAGCATCTCTATCTCTTCCCCTCAGAGTGAATCTGTAATTTAAAATTTCATGGTGCATTGAGAGGAAAAAACAAACAAAAACAAGTGACAGAATAACTCCAGTGGGAGGAGGGGTAAAAAGAGAAAATGGCAGATAATCACTCCTGTGACTCCTAAATGTTAGAGGTGTCCGTCTGATTTCACATGTGTTACAGTTTCAAAGCGATCAGAGCTATCTCGGTGTATTGGAGTCATTGTTGCCTGGCTTGCAATTTTCACTTTAACCTTTTAAAATTCAGAATGGAAACACACAAGTAAAAGGACAAAAGTCAGGTAGCATGATGTATAAAAATGTAAGCATTTGGCTTGATAGCTGGCCTGTCAAAACACACCAGTAACATATCTTGGTCAGAATCAACATAAATAAAATGCCAAGGAAAAGGTCGCCAATGCCACTTACTCCCTACGGGCTTCAGTGGGGCTACTCTGGGGTAAGTGTCTTGTGGATTGCGGCTCATGTTATTAAAGACCTAAAGAGCTTAGTTAAATCAGGAACTGGAGAAGAGACTAGAGCCAAGACGAATATAGAATCATGGAGTCTGAAGGGTATCAAAGGTCATCTAGTCCCACCCCTGCTTGGATGCAGGATGATTATAGCTATAACATCCCAGACAGGTGGTTGTCCAGCCTCTTTCTGAAAACCTCCGGCAATGGAGAGGCTATCTCCTCCCTAGGCAACTGGTTCTATTGCTGAACAGCTCTTACTGTTAGGAAGCTTTTCCTGATATTTAACCAAAATCTACTTTCTGTCATTTGCTGCCCCGGTTTTGTGGAACTCCCTTCCCCAGGAGATTCACTTAAGCCGGAGCCTAAGCATCTTCCAGTAGCGGAGTAAAACATTTTTATCTGAAAAAGCATTTGGCGGGCGGCAATAGGTGTTGGCTGGGGTTTTTGGGTAGGGTTGTGGGGGAAGGTGGGAGTTTTTAATTGTTTGAATTTTACTATTATTTTTTATTCATTCTGAGCTGCTCTGAGCCTCTACGGAAAGGGTGGCATATAAATCTGAATGAATCAATAAATAATGTTTAGTCCTGCCCTCCGTAGCAATGCAGATCAGTTCCTTGACGTCAACTTGATGGTAGCCCATATGAAGACTGCTATCATGTCTCCTCTTAATCTTCTCTTTGCTAGGCTAAACATACCCAGCTCCTTCAACCTTTCTTTATAAGACTTGCTATTTAGACCCATTATCATCTTTAGGTATTTTCAAATGAGATGTTAGTCCACTATAACCCCCACCCGATGAGTGTCCACTTCCCCGTTTATTAGGTATTCACCCCCACTGGCCATGTGACTTCCACCCACTGGATCCATAGTCCCAACTCACGGCATGGTCTCAGAGACTGTGGAGACCACCGTGCGGGCAAATGCAGGCAAATGTCCATGTATCCATGTCCTGCCAATTACGTTGTGGGCAGCACCTCCACACGTACAGGTCCGCCAGCACCATAGAGTCATGGGCAGAAATCCTAGAGTGTCAGAGGAGTGACCAATTCCTTCCCCTCTTTTTGCTCTCACTCTCACTGGTGCTGCCAGTGGGGGCTGCCTGCAAGCACATGAAAGACATGCTGGGGGATGCCCATTTATTAGGCTGGACACACAAAACATGTGAGTGGGAGCTGCATGGACCAAACCCAGACTGTAGTGGGCTAACATCTCGTTTGATTGCACCCTTTGTTACCCTCCTCTGAATCCACTCCAATTTGGGCAAAACAAACAAGACAGTAGTGCGTTAGCCCTCTGTAGCCCAAGACTCACCTGCTCATCAGTTAAGTTATCACCACGTTTGCCCATATCTGCCTTAGAGAGGGAAACCAGTTGATATGGTACGCGTGGGCCAGAGGCAATCAGTGATGCAGCCCAGGCAAAGGCCCGGTGACCTGGGCGAAAACCAGGCTAATGGTCTTGTCTCCCTCCTGTCTGTTCGGTCCTGCAAAGCCCTGCCGCAAGGTGAGGTCTGAGGCCTGGAGGAGCACACTCACCCAGTTGCCAAACAGCTGAATGTAGAGTGGCCACTGACACATTGCCAGAAAAGAGGACAAACATTTGCATGAAATTTACATATGCTATTTTATACTAATTTATGCAAATCTGTGGTGAAGCGCATGGGGCCAACCCAACGGTAGACGGGGCCAACGGTAGGCAGAGCCAACCCAACAGTAGGTGGAGCCAACCCAATGGTTAAGCCAGCGGTGTGGCTTAACCCAGCAGCAAGGAGTTCCTAGAGTTAACATTGGAGGGAGATTACATTAGTTAACCCTGTGAACTCCTTGCTGCTGCATGAAGCCCTGCCACTGGGGGACAGCGAGCCCTCTTACTAGGCTAGGGGTGTGTGAGACGGTGGCCAGGATTGCAGCAGCTTGTCTGGCTAGATCAAAAGTCAAACAAAAAATATCTTTGGCCATTTCCTTAACACTATCTACAAACAGCATGCCGGAGGATTTTTATTTGCTTTTTAAAAGCAGGGTACTGTCTAATCTGGTAGATTTTCTAAATCTGGTGTTGATCTGTTTGATCTATTTCCAGACACGCACACATTATATACAAACATGTAAAGATAAACACACGACCACTATTCCCCTAGATTACGTATTCTGTACTTTTTGGAACATCTCCATATGCGTGCACACACAGAGACAGCACTCCCATTATCTCACTCTAATGATTGTCAGGCTGCAGCGGGTGGGTGGGGGGGGGAGGCAGCAGGGCTGCCTTTGTCTGTGGATTTGCTGCTTTCCCCTCTATCCATCCACCTTTGCGACAGGAGGAGACCAGAAAAGGGTGGGGAAAGGAGGCTTGGTAAAAGCCTCACCCCTTTGTTCAATTTCACACCAGTTTGAACTTTGAAGCCACATTCACAATACTCACCTACCTCCAAATACAGCTTGTGAATCACCCATTGGTGAGCATTAGAGTCACTCAGAGGAAAAGGGAAGGTTAGTTTACATGTAACTGAGTTTCTTTAAGATGGCTCCATATATTCTCACACTAACGACACTTCCTGTTCCGTGTGAGTATACTCGGGTTGGAAGGAACTGAACGGGTTGGGGAATGTTGCTCCCTATATATATATACATACACATACACACACACTAAGGGGCACGAGACGGTCACAGTGTGTTTTCAAAGTAATGATGGACAGCTAGTGACAGACCATAGGTGATGCGAGCAAGTCCATTGTGGTGAGAATATATGGAGCCATCTCGAAGAACTTCAGTTATGGGTAAGTAACCTTCCCATATACATGCCCAGCCTAAATTCTGTCATTTGCAAACTTTGTCATAAACACATCTAAAACCAGGTAAGGGGAACATCAGATCTGGAGGCTAACAGCCCACAGCTAGTTTTTATGTGGCACTTTCCAAATCTGCCCCCTGAATCCAGTTCCTATTCTTAAGTACCGAAAAACTGAGTTTAGGGGAAAGGAGCAGAGATGAGGGCATGCACACAAAGATGGGGGACAAATCCATGATCTGGAGTCAGACCCTCCTCTTCCTGAGCACACCCCTTATATGCCACCTCCCCGACTTCTACATAGCCCTTGGAGCATGAACTAATTTCCCAAGTGGCCCCTAGGAGGGAAAGGTATCCCCAACCCTGCCTTAAGCCATGATATTTTGAATGCAAGTTTATAGGCAGATACTGTATCATCTACAAGTTGAGATTGGAGTCCCCACCCCCCAAAGCACATGGAACTGAAAGCTGCCTCAGCAGCCCCCAAATTAAACCTTTTTTCTTGTAATCTAGGATTTAGCTTCTAACAGCTCCTTCCATACATAATTGATAATACCTATGACGACAACCACAGGTTCCTCAGAACTTACTATACGTTTGCATAGGAGACCTCACAAGATCCAGTCTTTCAAACCCAGTAGGCAGATTTAAACATTTCGAAAAGCAAAGCAGCTGACCTTACTAGCTACATGATTCATCCGATGCTAAAGTCACACAGAAAAATGATGGCCAAGAACATCCTATCACCTATGCGTAAAGACCTCCCCCAGTTTGATCTCATCCCTTCTCCTGAAAGGGGTAACTCCTCTAAAAAGGGATGAGCCTGGAATCTGTATCCCACGCATTTTACAAGGAAACTGGACAAACAGGAGTAGTCCAGAGTGGTATGAACTGGTCACAATGAAATCCAAAACCGTACAAAACCCTCCTGAACTTGTGAACTTTAAACTTGGCCTATGCGGGAGGCAGTCAATAAAAAGAAAGGAAAAAAAGAAAGGAAAAATATTTTTTTAAGCAAGTAAAAATATAAATAAATAAACAGACCAAGCTATTGTCAAGAGAAGAAGAAGAAAAGGATAATAAGAGGACTGTTGTCTCCATGAGTGCTTGTGCTACACCCGGCTCCATGATAGTGGATGGCTGGGTCCATGTTAACTGTGGGAACAAACAGCCCTTCCTGGCTACGGACAATCAGAAGTTTTGGAATATAGAAATGGCTAGAAGTTAGTTGAAACAGGTGCATGCAATAAGGAAGTCTGAAATAAAGGACTAGAACAACTGGAGCACATTAAGGAAAAGTTACAATTTAGCAGGACTGTGCAAAAAAAAAAAAAGTATTCACACCAAAATCTAAATACCTCAAAACCTGAGCTTCTCATATTTCATTTTGATTTAAATGCTGCTTAGCAAAAGTCACATTTTATCTTGAACACAGTGTACACACATGCACTAGCCTACCTCAGTGTGAGACCAGAGCGGATTCCCTGCCTGCGCCCTGGGACCAACGAAAACGGAAGGCTGAAGCGGCGGTGGCGACTGCAGCCTCCCTTGTGATGCCGGACGTTGTTGCTAGAAGAGCCCCTTTGCCTTGCCTGCCGCCCTGGAAGGAGTCAGTGGCTCTGGAGGAGACTGGAGACGGAGTCCTGCTTGGGACACACCAAGACCATGGTGAGTCTTGAAGGGCAGGGAGTGTGTCCCTCCCAGTTGCTGGTGCTGCTCACACGCCAAAAATCCCACCGGCTGGCTGCAGCTGCGCTCTCTGCACTTCCGCCCACAGGGTCCATGGGCTGCTCAGCTGCTGCCAGCCAGTGAGACTTGGTATGGATGGAAGGGGAAATTCCAGACACTACAATGGTCCAGTTCCCCTACCAACCCGGACAGCTGAAGCTGTCTGAAAAACCGAGCGGTCCGGGAGAAATCCAGACCAATGGCCACCCTAGCTGACTGGGGGGCCTGGAGGAGTACCCCCGATCAGCTGTTTGGTGCCCACACCCAGGGCAGGTAAGGGTGCGCCTCCACCCCCATAGCTGTTTGGCATCAGCTCTTCCCAGAGGCCTGATCCTGCAAGGCAGCAGGGGTCCAGGCATCCTGTCCTATATGGACGGCTCTTCAGCCAACCCCATGGCATGGAGGGACCTGTGAAGGCAGTCCCCATGCCCAGTTTACTGGGACATGGGCTGCTCGTGTGAACTGCCCTCTCCAACAACGGTGGTGGCTCCCTGGGACAGCCCAGGGAGACCCCCTCTAATTTATTTTCACCCTTTGTCAATGTCCTTCTTAAAACAAGATGCCCCAGACTAGACGCAATACTTCAGCTGATCAGTGCTAAATAGAATGGAATTATTACTTCCACTGAGACTGCTTGCCCACATTATGGAATACACGTTAGTTAGAATCTCACTGTATTGTTTTAACTCATGTGTGTTTTGTGATGGGAGGCTGCACACATTAGCTGACTCACAGATATTTGCAGGTCACATGGTTAGTGAACATCCGTGAGTGAAACTTCCTTATCTGCGCCCACATTACCCAAAGATCTGTGAGTTTGGGAGCAGAGGAAACCCCTCCCACCTCCTTTCCCTGTATCCCTTGCAAGAGTTCATTTCCTGTCACGTGACTCCCCAGGCTTCAGATCACTTCCTGTAGCTCTCTCTCTCCAGGGGATCAGGAAAGGGATTGTAATCTGCTTCCTCTTGCCTCTCCCGTCTCCCTCCCGTAGTCTCTATGGTTAAAACGGCCACGGGAGGACTGGAAGACAAATTTCACGGTGAGCAATGAATGCGTGTGTTTTGGCCACCTTGCATAAGATAAAATCTCACTGTGACTTATAACACCCGCGAGCAACAGGGCAAGATTTTCAACCGTGTCAAACTCACGTGGTTTTTTGTACCTCATGCACTTTGCTGCTTGCCCACATTACTGAAATAGAAACTCACGGGTATTTCAGTAGTGTGGGCACGCAGCCTGACTTGAAACTTTGAAACAATGCATTTGTTAATAGCCTAGAAAAGTGAGGTGGCTATGAAGTGCTATTCATTCTCCTCTTCATTTAAGGAAGTGAATATTCATTTTGGTTATTTCATTTGGGTAACTTCAGTATTTTATTTGCTTTGTTTTATATTTTGTTTTCAGTACTTGGTTCACTATTTAGCGCTATTGCACACTGTTCTTTTGCACAATGGTGCTTTTGCACTAATCTTAGTGTTATTCCAGTATGATGCTCAGTAGCACTAAATAGTACCGCCAAAGTAAACCAAGTACCAAAGTTACAAAAGTTACCTACACAAAGAAATAAATATGCAAATATTTTATTCAGACATATTGAACTAATCTGCAAGTAATCTTCATGAATATGAAATGGTGTATTTGCCTCCGCTTTAGTTGAGGAGACCAAACCAAGACCAGCAGAGCAAGGCTACACTGAACAGGGGAGGGTAAAACCTGGGCTGGGAGAGGACATATCCCCCTTAAGTATGAATATTAAGCGGGGGGATCAGGCCTGTCTCCTGCCCCACACTGCCCCCCATTGGCATTTGAGATTCCTGGGCAGCTGTGGGGAGAAGGTACCATTCCACACAGTTGCCATGCAAATGCTGGTAGCAGAATGTCTCCCTCACAGAGGCTGCTGTGGCTCTGGGTTCAGATCCAGCTCTGCTAGCGGTGGGTTGTGGCGTGGTGATTGGGTGAGTTAAGGGGCAAAACTGCTACTAGTCCGCAGTGCACCAGTCGTCCTTGATCTTGGAGTCTTGCTGGGAAAAGACTACCTTGACTGTCATCTTGGGCACACAGGTCCTCATACCTTGCCCTACCCATAAGAAGTATGTAGGCTCCTCCTCCTTGATTTCTTATTGGCTGTCCTTGGCCATATAAGGCTCTGACAGCCAGGAAGTTGTCTGTGGACCGCGATGGCTACCTGGCTTGTGAGCTGGGACCAGACCTAGTATGTACTTCTAGTCCTTGCTTTCTGGTTCTGCCTTGTGACACCTCTTATTTGGCTATGATTCCCTGGCTCCTAGCTCTGACTTGGTCCTGACCCCTGATAGCCTGATTCAGGCAATGTCTGCCAAGTCCCTGATCTTGTGTGAAAATGGGGGCACGGAGACTGGCATTAGAAAATGTGCAGTTTCTTTCATTGCAAGCTAGAAACCTATAGAAACATGTTTCAGTGTGACCCTACACAGGGATAGCACCAGCACAGGCACTTGTGTGTGCGTGAGTTTTATTCTCCTCAGTGGGACTAGTACCTGTGCTAAGTGCTATGGACTTTGAGCACAGGTGGGAAGCCTTTTCTCTCCCGTTGGCCAGTTTGAAAATTAGTACAAGCTCTGGAGAGCCAGATAGGAGTTGGGGATGGAGGGGGTAAGGGGTGTGTTCAGGATGGGGGAAAGAAGGGGTCGGTGGAGATTATAAACCTATACCATGGATCCATCCTCTGTCCCTGAGTGCATGCCCTCCTCTCTGCTTGCTTCCCCTGAGCTCAGTGCTTGAGAGTAGAGACTGGGTCCACAGGCTTGATCAAGGAATTGAAAAAGGGCCAAATAAAGGAAAAACTGTGGGTCAGATTCCATCCCATTTTGTATTTGTGTACCCTGTCCTATCCCTTGGGGCTCAAGGTGGCTTATGAAAGAAAGAAACAGTATAATCCTCAAATACCTCATTAATACAATCACCACCTCAAAGTACAAATAATTATCTCCCCTCTCCCACATCCCCCCGCCCTCAAACACTACTGCCTCCTTAACCCATCCATTCCCATATCCTAACTCCCACCCCATAAACCCTATCTTCTTAAAGCACATTAAAACCCTCAACTCTTCACATCTCGACTCACTCATTCTCAGTCCCCTACCCCATGTGTGTACCCACAGGCCAGAGATTTCCCACCCTGGTCTCTCCATCTCTGTAATATCTTAGTCCAAGCAGACCTCCCAGCACCTGCCATCTGTTTTCCTTCAGAGCAATGATCTGTCTGTCCCATAGCACATTGTTTGTCCTATTCATAAGCACCTTGCTAACACAAGCCACTGCTAACCAAGTTACACAAACTGAATGTGGAATGAGAATGATCATTACTTGTAAAATTACTGCAAGCTGATTTTCTCATTAAAATTTCATTAATGTTGTCTTTTGTTTCCCCCACCCCCTGACTGGTAAATCGGGTATTTTAAAAAAACATTTCCCTCCCTCTATCCTATTTCCATTAACGTTACCACTGTATTAATAGCTCTGAAGCAGGCGCTAGTGCAGATGTGCTGTTGATGAAGGGAAAGGGAAACAAACAGGCTTTGCAGAAATAACAAAGTGAGAGGAGGATGAGGATTATGTCCTTCCTGAAAATATACTTTAAAGGCAGCAGCAGGGTTCTGACCTGATTGCAGAACACAGAATTAGATATTCACTCCAGAAACAGAATGACACTCAGCTATTATTATTACCTCCAGCCTTAGCACACTCAGCTTTTGGTTGACATAACATATCTGAAGATGTAGTCAAGTGGCCATTTCTTCCTCTCTTCTTTGTCCTCTTGTTGTCTTGGCCCTTCCACTGGGAGCTGCCCCGTTCCATTCCTTTTTCATCAGCAAGGAGGACAGGCAGTCATGCGAGTGACTCTCTGCGGAACGAGTGTGGTGGACCTGTCGGTAGAGGTTTCTACAAGGCCAAGGCAGCTAAGACCCTCTGACCCTAGACACTGATTACATCAACTCTGTGACATGCAATTCTACGCTTGATCAGAGAGCTCACTTTCCTATACACCGCCTATCCCTGCACCCCTGGAAATATAAAGTCTGTCTCTTTCTTCAGAACAACCACCCTTTCTGAGGTGCTGAGGGATCCTAACTTGAATCAGCATGAAATGCTAAACAAAGGAAGCATATTATTGAGATCTGGATTGTTATACCTCTGAGCTAAACAAACCTTACCATTGTTTCTTTGATGGTAATTACTTAGTTGTGCCCCTGGACTCCGATTCTGCTCTCTCTCACTCCAGCGTAAAGCAGGAGTCATTTTCTAAAAAAGCCAATGGAAATACACCAGAGTAAAAGCACTGGTATGACTCCCCTCCCCCAGTGTCACAAGATGTTTGAGTCAATGAGGTATACTTACCTGCTTAAAGTTAAGCACATGCTTCAGTGCTTTGCTGGACTGAGGCCTAAAGAAGACGTGACTAAGGCTCATTATTTGTGGGTCATGAAGGGACACTTTAAGTAGGATTGAAATAGAAAATCTGGGTGGATTCCATCTTTGATGGATTCGCTTAGTCCGACCTGGGCCTGGCAGAAAGGGGACTGACCACAATCCTGTTCCACTGGAGGTCCAGATTGGCAGCCCTGCTCCCCTTGTGCAGCATCATTTTGTGCATGCACACTAAAAAAATAATAATGTTTTTGTGCACGCACAAAAAGTATTTGGTTCAATGTGCATGCGCAAAATGGTGCAGCACTGTGCTATATAAAAAGCATTCTGCCATTATGGACATGTGCAAAAAGGGTTTATTGCATATGCCTGCCATGATCTGGCATGGCTGAAAATCTGCACCAGATCCCCGAAGGCCATTTTGAAATGACAGATTAAACCTCTGAAGATACATAGGCTGATCTGCTTCAGCCCTAACTAGAGCCCTTTTTACACAGACACTCTAACACCAATGAAATGGGTGTTACATCCGTTGCTTTGTAGGTGGGCGGTGGGTGAAGATGGGTGTTGCGCGGGAGCATGCACGAACCTACACCCACCACTCGCGGTGTTTGCACACACACCTCCACCCAGCGAAATGCACCCCTCCCACCACCCGCGGTGTTTACACAGACACCTCCACCCATCTCCACCCAGCAAAACTGGGTGGAGGCATCTCATGTGAAAAGGGCCCATGTTGCAGGGCTGCAGTGTTGCCCTGTACCATGTATAATAAAATGTAACACCCATTTCATCAGTGTTAGAGCGTCTGTGTAAAAAGGGCCTTAGTTTGAGTGATGCTCCCAATGATCAGAAACGTTGAAGGCAAAATGAGTAGCTGTTGTAAACATGCAGAACCAAAGTCTTTCCATTGCACAGGTACAAGTTGGAGGCTTTTCCACTAAACTCAGTATCATTATGTATAGATTTACACAAATGCAACAGAGCAGTATTTGCCCTCCTTCTGTAACAGAGGGCTTCTTGCCACAGGACAGGCCACCCCAAGGTAGTGTTGCAAAGTTCCAGGGGTAGTGACCTTGGATAGGAGCTTAGCATCATGATGCTCTGAAGGGGGAAGGCCCATGTCAGAAAGGGATTGAGAGAACCTCTTCACCCCATCTCCTTTCCAGCTCCCCACTTGCACTGCCCCTGAGAAAATAGGATTTCACCTGGAGTTGAATTCAGACATGTCAGATCAAACTTGGAGGGTTGGTAATCCTAGTAGGAGTCCACATCGTTGTCCCCAGAGCTGCTGCACAGGACAACACTCCTCTCTTCCATGCTGGTGGCATTTTAATTTGCTGGGGGAAATGTGGGAGTGCTCTCTCTTCCACCACTACTGCCAGGAAATTCACATTCTGGTGGTAAGCAAAGTAGTGCAGGGGGAGTTCTCCTCTCTAATTTCAACATCCCACCCCACAGCAACCACTGTGGCATCAAGTTGTACCCCAAATTTTGGGAGCAGGGGGAGAGCTCTCTGCCCTTTACCCATCTACTAGTGACACCAAAGAGTCCAAGCATCACCGGTAAATTTTATTTATTTATTTATGAAAATATTTATATCCTGCCTCTTCTGCTCCCAGTAGCTCGAGGCAGCTAACAACAAAAATACATCAATAAAAATAACTTAAAACAACACATAAAAATTCATCTAAAACTTGGGGGGGGGGGGGATAATCAACCCCCACCACCCTAACCCATCCCAACCACCCATCACCCATCTCTCTCACCAAATGCCTGGCAGAATAGCCAGGTCTTGCATCTTCATCGGAAGGAAGGGAGGTTCGGAGCCGACCAGGCCTCCACCGGAAGGGAGTTCCACAGCCTAGGTGCGGCCACTGAGAATGCCCTCTCAGAGTCGCTCCCTGGGATACCCAGGGGACTGTGGCAGAAGCTGCTAGAACCAACTCTGCCTTTCCATATGATCTTCACTGACACTCTGGCTTCCAGGTTGACTAGGCCTGGTTTCGCAACTGGCTGCATGGCAGGATTTCGCAATACCGGGGGAAGGGGCCTACAGCCAGCATGGCTGGGGGGATCTTTCTCTGATTGGAGTAGGTACAGCCAGGTAACCTCCCAAGGACCAATCCCGAAAGAGGGGTAGGGGGCTTTTAAAAAGACCAAAGCCACGCCTCTCCAGGTAGACTTTTACTTTTACTTCTGTTTGCTCTGATATACTGACATTTTTACTATGGAGCTAAGGGAATGGCTCCTGGCCTGTTTGGACTAGACCGAACCCCTTTGCTGCAAGGCAAAGGCGCACCTAAAGCTGTGAGTAATTGAATGTTACATCTGAGGGACCAATTTAGGCTAGATGCTACAAAAAGGGCCCTCGAGCCTAACTGTGTTCTGATCAATTGCTTTTGCTCAAGGATTCAAAGTACCTCACATGGTTGTAG
>QEPC01002071.1:634042-692772 GCA_003113815.1 Sphenodon punctatus | reverse complement strand
TTTCTTCGCCCCTATCCTGTTTTACTGTTTTAATTTCCGGGGCCCTGTTTTAAACATTTTTATTGTTGATTATCTTAAATTGTTTTATATTGTTTTTATGTATTTATATTGTTGGAAGCCGCCCCGAGCTGTTTACAGGAGGGGCAGGGTACAAATGATAGTAATAAATAAATAAAGCCAGAGTGGAGTCCTGCTGTGAAGTGTATGAGCAAACACTTTTCTCAGCCTCCCATGCTGTCCCCAAAGACAACCCTATCACCACCAATGAAGCTGTTCTCAGGACAGGTTTAGGACCTAACACTATCAGCCTTTAGGAGCAGAAACTCTGCCTTGTTCTGCATTTCTGTATGCATTCTGTGTGGCGAGGCTGTGGTGATGGTTGAGAGCTCTGGGACATATGGTAAACTAATGATAAATCACAGAGAAAGGGCAGCGGCAGAACAAACTTCCAGACCTGCGGATGCTGCACTGCAGAGGCACCCCTTTTGCTCAGGCCTTCCGCAGAGGGAATGGCAGTCTAATCGACACATAGCATGTCTGCTACTGGGGCCAAGTGGGAAGTCACTGAATGCCTGGGCTGCTGGCAGGACTGTAGGGAGTCCAGTAACCAGGTCTGAGGTAGAACTGAAAAGGGTAGGAAAAAAATAATGCTTGCAGGGTTGGGTTTATTTTTTTTATTCAAATTTCAAGCAGTATGCACTCAACCTGAAAAACATTCAAGCATCAATTGACCACCCAATTTTTGCAGTTTTGGGTATTTTGTTCATTTTTGGTTTTGTTTGTTTTTCATTTTTTGTTCATTTTTCTGTTTAATTTTATTTGTTCTTGCTAGGAACAAAATAACAAAAAAAGTTTAGAACCTAATCATTTCCATTGTTCCTGGCAGAAACAAAAAAACCAACACATAAATGGAAAAAGAAAATGGATGAAAAATGACAAAGGAAAATGGACAAAATACCCAAATGTTGGATGGCTGGTCAAGTAGTGTTTGCTGCCCGTTTTATTAATTGTGCATTGACTCATCCAGATTTTATGGTTTTGCTCATTTTAGAGGGTACTCACTTCAGCTCTAGTTAGAGGCTAATTTAACAGCAAGGGCGAGGGGAGGTAATGCTCTTCTACTACACCCCACTCTGCACCAGTTGACCTGTCAGGTCTGGCCACTGTACTGTTGGGAAGTTGAAGAAGAGAGGATGTGCCAAGTTAGAGCAAGATTTTAACTCGGGAGTCCAGATTCCGTTTCTAGGCTAGCATGCTGTCCACTTGAGCAAATAAGTTGATTAGCTCTGCCCAGGGCCAGCTCTTTCACAGAGGCAAGGTAGACAACTTCTTAGGGAAGCTAATGTAAAAGGAGCAGCAAAATGCTTCCCGTCTTACATTAGGTGGGAATCATCAAGCAGGGAAGTGATGTGGAGGCCACCACATGTTACCAGGTTGAAAGGGGGCAGGGTTAATAGGGCTTACCTGAGAGGCTGGTGGTGGGTGTCCCTGCTTGCTCTGGCGAGTTGCCCGGGCCCCCTCTCCCTACCAACGGCACCTTACCGTCCCAGAATGCCCCACCCTGGTGAGCCCAGCCTCCCATGCCCCATTGGTCCTAGTGGCCCTGGCTTCCCCCCATCCCATCCATTGTGCCTTAGGTTTCTCACCCTTTGCCACCTAGGACAAGAAAATGGCCTTTCCCCTCCGCAGAGCCTCACTCTACTCACTCGTAGTGATAGGCAAGGAGTGGGACCAGTGTTTAGTTTACACCATTTTCCCCATTGCTGCCAATGGGGAAAACACAGTAAACACAGGTCCTCGGTCCTCATAAGATTGTGTGTATGGGATGGGATCATGGCCAGGACCTTGTGTTACAAGTTTGTACCAGGCCCAGAGAAATGATGCTTGGACCCTTTTGAGAGCTTGCACCTCTAAACCTTTTGTGGATACTGAGGTGGGTTTCCCTCTTTCCCCAGAAATATTCCCTGCAAGAGCCCTGTACCATAACCTTTCTGCACTCCGCTGCCTCAGGAGTGACTGGAAGCCATTTGGAATACGCAGCATGTGCTTTAACACTTTCAGCATCTGCACTGCAAGCTCCCAAGTTAGGCTTCCATGAGGAACTACCTATGGGGGAGTCAATGGGTGTTTTTAGTCAAGCAGCTCCCTACCCATTAACAACCCATCATGCATGTTGCAGGGCCACATCGGCACCCTACGCAGCCCTGCAACATACATGATGGGCATGTTGGGTGAGGAGGTATGTGTTTAAAAACAGTCAATACTTTACACTTGGGCACATGCCTGGGACAGAAAGCAAGTGACATTGCCTAAATCATGAAAACATGCAACATGTTATTAATGTACTTTGTTAATAATGTGATAAAAATCACATACGTTGAGTTTAACTTTGACTCCTCCTTTTCAGATGCAGTAGTAGAGCCAGAGGTTAAGAATGCCCCATCTGATCAGGTTTTATGGGATGAATTTCAATTGGTGACACCTGCCAAGGCGGCCAATGTTCTGGGGTCTGTTCAGTCCACAACTTGCAAACTAGACCCATGCCCATCCTGGTTGGTTAAGGCCTCCAAGGCTGGCCAGGGTAGTTAACGCCTCCCTTTGGGAGGGGAGGGTGCCGGATTGCTTCAAGGAGGCTGTGGTTCAGCCCCTCCTCAAGAAGCCATCTCTCGATGTGGATACTCCAGCAAGCTACTGGCCTGTCTCTAACCTTCCCTTTTCAGGGAAGATTATTGAACGGGTGGTGGCCCTGCAGCTGCAAGTACATCTGGACCTGTAGCAGGGGGTCTTCCCAGGGGCACTGGGGTGTCTCTGGGGAATTAGCTCACCCCTCTGCCACGCCTCTTCAGCCTTGGCTTCATTGAATCCCCCTCTAAGAAAGGGGATACCCTCCTGTAGGACCCAACACAGTCTCGCTCAGAGGGTATCAGTCCACAGTCCTTTATTTGTACAGTCCAGTGTACACAATCCCTGGGGCTGCCGGCTTAGTCGCCTCCACCCTGCAGTCTCTCACAAGCTGAGCAGCAATAACCTCAACACCCCTTGTCCATCTAGCCAGGCCTCAAAGCCCCGTCTCTGGCCAAGCCTTCTCCAGGCACAAGGCTCCCTCCTGGACACAGCCTCTTCCAGTACCTGGTTCTCAGCTTCAGCACCCTGGATGGCGTGACTTTGTCAGGGCAATGTGATCCCTTCAGCTCCCAGGCAGAGACTGCTTCTCGCTCAGTCCTGCAGCAGGTAGAGTGGGCGTGGCCAGACTTCCCCTCCTGAGCCTTAAAGGGCCAGCGTCCTGCCCACTCTGTGTCAGGGTTTCTTGGCATGGACTGACATTCCCATGCGCACGCACACAACCCACTGGCTGGTGCCCTCAACCCTTTCTTAAAGGGGCAGCAGCCGCACAGAACTGCTCCCTGCTACAGGACCACACTGGTTTTCTCGATCCCATGCAATCAGGCTTTCATCCAGGTTACAACACCGAGATGACAACAGTGGCCGTGGTCAACAACCTCCTAGTAGAGCTAGATAGGCATCATATGACCCTACTAGTTCTACTGGATCTATCAGTGGCTTTCGACACTGAATCATGAGATGTTGGTGACCTACCTGCGGGACCTGGCCAGGGTGGACAGAACAGTTTTACATTGGTTCCATTTTTACCTCGTTGGGAGATCACAGTGGGTGGTCCTAGGGGACCACACCTTGTCCCCTGGGACTCTCTTGTGTGGGGTCCCGCAGGGTTTTGTTCTGTCCCCTCTTTTTCAATGTGTATATGAAGCCACTTAGGGAGGTCGTGTGCAGCTAGGGCGTACGTTGTCATCAATACGCAGGGATATACGCAGACGACATCCAGCTGTATTTATCTTTTTCATCCAACCCAGGTCCTGCAGTCTGCCCGCTGTGGGGGATTGGATGAGGTTGGGCCAATTGAAACTCAATCCCAATAAGATGGAGGTGATGTTTGTGGATCGGGTCGGTGATCTGGGGGAGGGGAATACCCGTTACTGGGGGTGTTCACCCTACATTGATTCCCAGGTGTTGGCTGTGGCCAGGGGCACCTTGCGCGAATTACATCTGGTGAGAAGGCTCCTTCCATGTATCTCAGACTCAGATCTCACCACCCTCATCCATGCATTCGTCACCTCAAGACTAGACTATTGTAATGCACTCTACATAGGGCTGCCCTTGGTGACGGTTCAGAAGCTGCAGCTGGTGTAGATAGAATGCTGTGGCCCATCTCTTTACGAGGATGAGGCTCAGGCAGCACATTATATCAGTGTTCTGGGATCTGCGCTGGCTGCTCATTGTCTTCCGGGCTCGATTCAAGGTGCTGGTTTTGACCTTTAAGGCCCTCAACGGCCTGGCTCTGCTTACCTGAAGGATTGCCTCACACCCTGGGCGACCCCGGCAGTTGTCTGGGAGCGCCCACCTGGAGGTCCCAAAATTTCAGCAGGTCCAGACAGGCAGCTGTTCTGGGTGGTTGTGCCATCGCTGTGGAATGCCCTCCCCGTGAAGGTCTGCCTCAGCCTGAATTTTCTCACCTTCCGATGGAAGACCTGCCTCTTCCATCAGGCATTTGGCGGGGGGAGGGTGGGATGGGTTAGGGAGGTAGGGGAGGGTATTTGCACAGACCATTTAATGCTGTTATTGTGATTTTATATGTATTTTTTTTGTATTTATTTTTATATTATTGTTGTTTTTAGCGGTTGTGAGCCGCCCCGAGTCACTGTAAGCAAGAGGGACAGGTTAGAAATGTTTTTATTAATAAATAAAATAATAATAATAATAATAATAAATTAATCAAACGATGCAAAGCAGCCTGGGAGTGAAAGTGCATCTCAGCCCTGGGACTTCAGCACCTTTACTTTCTTGAAGAGAGTAGATTTGCACTAGGCAGGCTCCCTTGCCATTGCATTTGCTGCTTGCAAACGTGGAAAGGCAATAACTCGATGCTTTTCCAATCTCTTCCCCATTGTTTGGCAAACGGCTGAGCTGCATTCAGCCCAAGATGACATTTTATAATAAATCCAGAAGCAAATGGAGTTTAAACTCAGACTTTTGGCCTATAATACCAGATTCACTGATGCAGCAAGTTAGTAGAATGGCTGTATTCAGAGGTCTTTATTGTATTTGTTAACAAGAACAAGGAAATTCCATTGGAGCATTGCCATCATTGTATTTCAAATCCCAGAGACATTTTAATTTCTTAGGAGCTTTCATTACCCTGAGAGCTTCAAAAGCAGAGACCAGATGGACAGACAGAGGCAGGGGAAATTGATCTTTTTCGTTTTAAAAGAAACCCGCCCATTTCCTTCTGAATACATTTTGCTTTTTGTCTGTAGCTTTGGTTTAAAAAAAAAAAATCCACTTCTTTGCTTCTTTGCAGTTGTCTGTGGCCTCCTACATTACCTTGTCACTACCAGAAAATAGGATTTCTCACCTACAGATGGTGAGGAGAGAAGAGGATAGCCGTGAACATTAGGTTGAAATTACTTGTCAAGTTTGATCAATTCACAGAAAGCGAAAATCCCTTTTGAAAAGGCAGAGTTGATTTTTGAAGATTAGTGGGGCTGTCGTTACAGCTCCATTGTTTGGATAAATTACACATGGATGCAGTTTGTTATCTAAATGAAAGATGCATTTGCATGGAGATTGCCCGTAAATTATTTCATTCTGCTCTGGACAGCACAAAAAACATTTTCCCCTGCACCTTTTTCGACCAGGGAGATGTTTGTTGGGATATTTTTCCTTTTTTTTATTTTTTTTTATTGTGTTGTATATATTATTATTTGACAAGGCTCTGGGGGAAGGAGTACATGAATCTATTAAAGATAACAAAGCTCCATTATGACCTGAAACCCAGGAAAGCAGGCAAATAAATCTAATGTGGAATAGCTGCTCTCCGGCTCTTCAGGCAGAGGAAAAGAAGATCTCAAAAAATGCAAATCTGAGGCCTGTTGCAGCAATTCCCCTTTTACAGTTTGGTCGTGTCACGATGCATTAATTACCATCTGTGTGGCTCATTTTATGGGGGCATTAGGAGACAATACCTGATTCGTTCCATCCTTGAGCAATATTTTATAGGGCACCTGTGTATCAGTGACGGGGAACCTATGGCTCTGAATCTGATGTATACCTTATGGTCCTTCCCTTTGGGCAAACGGCTGGCTGTCTTTCAAAGGAGAAAATTTCCACCCTATATGCTTTAATAATATAGCTTCCAACAATATTTTTTTTATATATAAGTCACAAGAAACAATCTGGTCTATGGATCCCATTATTGTCTTATAACTCCAGGGCAAAGAACCCTAGTCTGTACTAGAACCTTGTTTGATTGTGTTAATATCAACTCAGGCTGTCAGGGGCCAAGAAGGACTGGGGCCAGAAGTGGGTGCAGGATCAAAGCCAGGCTGGAGCGGGTTAAGGGCAGAGTCCAACCAGGTCCTAGGGGGTAGATAAAGGGCAGAATGGATCAAAACAGATACAGCTGGATATGGGACAAAGGAAGCCAGAGCAGCTACAAGAAGGGTTGGATGAGCAAAGAATCCACCCAGCGTCCTGCAGTTCCTACCAGCCAGGGGTCACTGCAGAACAATCCTTGAGTAATGTTTATATGCTGGCAGGCAGCCAATCAGGACGCTGGGTGGGCCAAGGGACATGTTGCCCGGGGGGGTTGCAGAATCTTCTTCCTTGGATGATTTCAAAACCTGGCTGTGCATGGTTTTGAAATCATCTAAGGATTTCAAAACCTTGAAATCCTTGGATTTCAAAACCTCCCTCCACTCCTTCAAATCCCTCCTCAAGACCCACTTTTTCCTCGCCGCCTTTCCCAATGCCTGCTAGTCGTTCCCATATACCTACAGTCTGCCCTCCTCTGCAGACTGCTGCAACCAACCTGATTGTAACCAAGCCAAACACACGCACCTGAGACTTCGCATCCGCTTGAATGTTTGTTTGTCTTCTCCCCTGTCTCTCCCACTGTCCCCTCTCCCTGTCTCCCCCTCCCTGTCTTTTAGATTGTAAGCCACAGGCAGGGACCGCGTCTATTTCTATGTTCTGTACAGCACCAGGTCACATTACTGGCGCTATATAAATGTTTATAATAATAATGCTAATAATAATAATGCTGTAGACAGAGGATACCCTGCCTTGGAGCAGGAGGTTGGACTAGATGACCCTTGATGTTCCTTCCAACCCTACAATTCTGTGATTCTCTGTATATGTATGTGCATATCGTTTCAGTGTCAAATTGTTATTTGTATATTTGTAGAGTTATTTGAAAATGTGAATAACATTTGTGAAAACAGAAATGTTTATTTGTCTCAATTTTAATGCCTTTCTCCATTAATCAGATAAGCCGTCTTTACATAGGAATCCAGTCTTAAAGAGGAAACGGAAGTAACTTTTTTATCCATCAGTTCTGAAAAATGATGCTGTAGTTGGTACCCACAGTGAGTTTGGAGCCCTTCATTCCCATTCGTTATTTTTAGCCCCTGGCATGGCGGTGCCCATGGGCTGACTAGATCATTATAGTAAGTGCACGCTGGCTTTTAGTCCCTTGGCAGTGTGTCAATGCACAAACTGTATTTGCAGCCTGTCCTGCCTCGGTGTTCTTTGGTGCTCCATTTTAATTTGCAAACTATTGATTGCTGCACAACTGTCTGCAGTTTAATATATCTAAATATGTGGTAGAAGAGGGAACAATTGCTCCCCCCAAATCAATTAACTTTCCCACACCCTCCTCCTTTCCCCCACACTGTTAAGGGCCTTCAGGCCATTGCTCTCCTACCTTTGAACCTTGCCTGACTGGCTAAAAGCAATAGAAAAACAAACAAAATACAAGGATGTGGTGGTAATGATGTTTATCTACACTAATGCTATGACAAGATTTACAGTGCAGCTCTCAGCACGAATGCACAAGGCATCTGCAGCGGAGCTCCCTCCCTCCCTTTGCTCCCCCCGCCCCACCTCCCACCAGCTGTTAGTGGAGGAAACACCACCACCCCTTTTTACTGACAGGATGTTAGTCCGAAACCGCTGTGTAGGTAAGAGTGGTGTCTCTTTAACGACAGTGACATTAACACAGAGAGGCCTTGTGCGTCCCATTCAAAGCCACCGCCCCTTGTGCCCCCCTACAGTTACTTCTTCTGTCCCGTCCACTCCTGTTTTCTAAACAATATTAGTGATTTGGTAAAAAAAACAACCAAAAAAACAGCACCATCTCTGTGCCCTTCCCAATAGGGTTCATTCACACAACACCCCTCTCCCTTGCAAACTCACCTTTTCCTCCTTAATCTGTTTGCTTTGGCTAGTACCAACTACCAAGGCAATGTATTCGGATAGATGCTGATTTCCCTGCATTTAAATGGCCTATCCCTTGCATCTGGTGGCAAAGAACAAGGGATTATCAAGGAGCACAGGTGGTGGTAAAGATTTCACACAGCATTCAGAATGTGGATTTGGGTCACTACCACTCTTAAAAATATGGTTGATGAATGAACCTCTAGTTACACTTCTTCCAGCTTGTTAATATGTTTAGGGTTAAAGTTTCATGCCTTGTTCAGGCAATCACTCACTCCAGGGAGTATCTATCTCTACTTTGCTTTAATCTCTACTGTGTTCACAAAGCGTTTAAAGGGGTGATTGTCCCTGGGAGCATGTACTTTGATTTTTAAAAAAGATTGTATTTTCAAGGACCCATGTTCACTATGGGTGTCTTTAGATGGACCCGGGGGTGGCCATCCCCAGACCTGCTCCGGGGGTGGCCAGCTCCGCATCCCCCTTGTGCAGCTATGCCTGCGGCAGGTTTATATGGACCCAGCGGCTGCTTCAGCCCAGATCCCACCCACATGGCGCCCCCCTCCATCACACCATAGAGCTGCAGGCGCATCTCCCATAGCTGAGAGCAGAGCTGCAGCAGCCTTCTGCAACCAGATGGGCCGCAGCTCCACCTCCAGTCAGTGCAGCGCCCCAGGTTTGCAGTGCAGCGCCACAGGAGGTGCGCCGAGATGTTCTGGAGCACTGCCAGTGGAGTTGATGTGGAGCAGGTGTTCTGCTCTGCCTGCACATCTGACGGATGGGCTGCCCGGGCGTGAGGTGGAGCAGAGTCGAGGGGGCTGTCCATGCAAAAGCACCCCATGGTCACAGGGCCCTGTGTATATTCATGCGTCTCTTACCCACAGGGTAAATGATCATGTGATCAGGAGAAGGGGGTTAATTTATGTATTTATTTTATTCCTTTTATTTGCCGTCCCCTATGCCTATGGCATATCGGGGTGGCTTCCAACATAAAATAAACAATACATCAAA
This sequence comes from Sphenodon punctatus, assembly GCA_003113815.1. Taxonomy (NCBI): domain Eukaryota; kingdom Metazoa; phylum Chordata; class Lepidosauria; order Sphenodontia; family Sphenodontidae; genus Sphenodon; species Sphenodon punctatus. Next base: position 683,472 of record QEPC01002071.1, on the reverse strand, counting down.
AAAATAAAATATATAAAAGAATTGTGCTGTCACTTAACTCCTAGCACACATCTGTTTACACATAATCATTTACCCCCCTTCCCTCTCTGGCTGTTTTCACATGGTGCTGCTGGGTGGGGGGGATGGGTGTGTGGCCGCGGTGGGTGGAGGTAGGTGTGCTCCCTTTCCCACGGGTGCACACCCATCTCCAGCCATGGAGCCACCTCCATTTTGTCAGATGGCTCCGTGGATGGGTGTGCGCCGGGAGCAGGCACGCACCCCCCCACCCACCGCCTGTGGTGTTTCCACAGGCGCACACCCATCCACCCACTGCCACGGTGTACACACGGACGCCCCCCCCCCCTGCACCCCCGCACATCCAGGAGGGGGGACGTCCGTGTAAAAACGACCTCTGACTCTAGTTGGGTTAGTGGGGCAAAACTGGGACTGAACCAAATACGTCATTATGCATTTGTGAAGATTATTTGCATGTTGAGATTTACTTCCAAATGCCCGAACCACCTTTGTTTAAGTATATTATATTTTTGTATCTTTGATTATTTCATTTCAGCCATTTTGTCAATTTCATGTATTTATTTTTTTTGTTTCAGGGTGTAACAGGGTGGCTAGGAGCCACCTTTTCAGAGGTCAGGGCAGTTATTGGGTAACCAGCTCTTTAAGAAAGGCTGATCCAGGTGAAAAGGGAGCCACGGCAAGGTGCACATGGGTGAGAAAGAAAAGCAAGCACCTCAGGCACCCAGAGAGGAGCGCGAGGTGAGGACGTACTGAGAATTAGAATGGCTGAGAGCAAGCAGCAGAGTAGGCAGGAGGCTCACCTGAATGAGGGCTTGAGCTGGGGCCAGGAGGACTCACCCCAAAGCCGCAGCCAGCAGTAGGGTGGCCAGATATGCAAATTTTAGAGGACACATGAGAAATACAGGTTGCAGGGTTGCATTGGCACCAGTACAGCCCTGAAGCCTGTATTTCTCATGTGTCCTCTAAAATTTGCATATATGGCCACCCTAGCCAGGAGCAGTGCAAAGTGTGAGAGGTAGCAGGACCAGCGTGCAAGGCTTGCCCAGGGGCTGTAGCAAGGCTGGGAGCAGGAGACTCACCCAGGCAAACCTGCTGCCAAACTAAAGATATGGGACACAGGTACTACCAGGAGAACTGGGAGGGACTGGGCCCAGTTGGAACCCTGACCGAGAGAAGGCTTCCCAAGGGGCCATGGGCGTTACCCTATTACAGGTGTCCCATTTGCTCCCCATATTTTTGGGAAAGCTTTTCCCCATCTACTCCACCCAAACACCATCCCTTTACCTTTCCTGCTCCCCACATTTGTCCAGCCTCTGAAAAAAAATCAAATACTGGTGGGGAGCAGTGGGAAGCTCTCTCCTTAGTGTCTGGGCCTCAAACCAGCAAGCCTGGAGTCCTTGCTCAGACACACCACCACTGTGCCTTGGTTTGGGCCCCATGTACCCTCCTCTGTGCTGCTCAACCACACACCCTTCATCTGTCCAATGGTGCTTTGGAGGGATATAAGACTATGCAGCTCCCTTGGGAAGCTGGGCAGAATAATGATCATTGTCCCTGGCCCTCCAGCCTTGCCTCATTCTTGTTCCTTCAGTCTTGCTCTAGCCTTGTTCTCCTCTCTGCCTCCATTCATACTGACTCCTTGGCTTGATGTTTGGCTCTCTGACTCCTAACTACAATTCTACCTTATGCTTTGGCATCTGGCTCCCAGCCTGGCCCTGACCGTGACTCCCGCCCAGCGCTACCCATGTCCTGGACAGCTACATACTCCATTTTCTCCCTTACACCTCCTGTTATTACCTCTGAAGTTATAGAGGCCACTGCCCCCACTGTACCCCACACTCAGGAAGGAATGAGGGCTTGTCCCTCCCCACCCCCCCCAATTGTTCCTGTTCTTACACCCACGCTAAGAGCTCTGTGAAAGCTGCACTTTATTTGATTTTCTCTAATTGTCAGCAAATTAAACCAACAAGCTATTACTTGCTCCTTGCTCAAGGAAGATAAAATTGCTAAACAATATTATGAGTGTGTGTGTCTCTCTGTGTATAGATGTTTATTTTGATTAAAACCTTTGTGTAAATACACATACAAATTAGGAATGATGGGGACGGGGGAGAGAGTGAGAGATTGGGTTGCTGGCAAGTTGCCAAAGTAACCTCCAGTGGCACAAAATTTAGATAGAGAATTTTAGGCCACATTCCCATCTGTTGCGGAGAGACCTGCGAGTGAAGACGCAGCAGCAGGGAGGAGCCGGGGAGCAGAAGAAGAGCCGGTGCAAACGGGGATCTGCCGCGGCTTCCCTCCGGTGCGAACGGGGATCTGCCGCGGCTTCCCTCGCGCATGTGAGGGCGCAAAACCCTGCCCTGACATACACAAGAGAAGCCGTGGCAGTTTCCTGTTAGCACTGGCTCTTCTTTTGCTCCCAGGCTCCTCCCCGCTGCCACGTCTTCCCTCACGGGTCTCTCCGCCGCAGATGGGAATGCAGCCTTAGTATTAGAAGGGACCTTATGGGACATCCTGCCCACCACTATGTTGCAGGGCTGGACTGAAACCAATGCAACCCTGCACCAAGCATTTTTCATAAATGTCCTCTTTAAAAGGGGAGGTATGGTAACTCTACCCTATTCCAGCCTAGCTTTCATTTGGCCCCTTTCTAATTCTTGGATCTGGCCCATGGATCGAGTCCCTGGCCTCAAGCATTGAAAGAGTGAGCTCAGGGGAAGGGAGCAGAGATGAGGGCATGTCCTCAAGGACAGGGGATGGATCCATGGCACAGGCCATCTGGGGCCTTTCTCTTCCTTCCCCTCACACTAAGCGAGCATACCCCTTAAGCACACTACTCCCAGTGTCTGGCCGCTTTTAGATGTGTGCAGCGCACCCGCGGCATGAAATTACGCTGCTTGTAAAAATCTCGTGGGCTGGGTTTAGGCGCGACATGTTGTGTGTTAAAGCCAGTTGCGTGTTCTTTTAAAACCGTGAATTAAATACCTCAATGTCGAGGTACTTAATTTGTGGTTTTAAAAGAACGCGCAACATGTTGCATCCAAACCTCGCTTGCAGGATTTTTATACACGGCATGATTTCACATGTGTGTGCGCCATACACGTCTAGAAGTGGTCCATGACAGGGAAAAGATTCCCCACTCATAGAATCATGGAACTGGATTGGATCTCACAGGATATCCAGCTCAACCCCTTGCTCCGAGGCAGAATACCTTGTACCTACAGCATGGCCAACAGATGCTAATCCAGATATTTTTGAAGACATCCCAAGGAAGGAGATTCCACAACCTCCATAGACAACTTGTGCATAGGGGTGGAAGGGAGGGACTCAGGGTCACCTAGTTCAAGGTTAGGATTCACTAGATCACCCCAACAGATAAAGCCACAGAACAGAAGAATGCAGCCTAGGATAAAAACCAATTGCAGTGTGCCAGAAGCTGGGGGCAGAAGTGAGTAGGCATCACCAGATCCTGAAATGACAGGGAACAAATTTAGTCAGATGTAGCCAGAAGATTCAAACAGATGAACAGCAGAAGGTGGAACATCCCCACAGTGGCCAACTACTAAGGCTGAAACGAATATTAAAAACAAATAGCAAATTTTGCATATTTGTTTCCATTGGAACAAAGCAAATAGGAAACGACCTGCTTTGTTTGCTGAACTGAGGGCACAGACCACTTCTTCCAGAGTAGCCCTGTTGAAACCTATAGGGAGTACGTGAGTTTTGAATCATGACCTGAATATTTGTTCCAGTAAAATTTTGCATCTGTTCATCAGTTACTTTCTTCATTTTTCGGTTATTGGGTTATTCGTGTATTCAGTACTTTGTCAATTTTGCTGCTTAGTGCTAAGCACTAAGCAGTACTGTGGTGAAACAGGCAGTGGCCCCTTTAAAGGGGCCTGCCCCTTGTGGGGGTTATAAAAGCAGCAATCTCCAGCACTCTCGTAGTCTGTGTTGGGGGGAGGCCAAACAGGAAGCAGCTCAAAGTTTACAGGAACCTCGTGGCTTAGTGGGAGACTTTAGAAAAGGGAGCTCCTAGCCTTTGTCCTAGCCTGTTATGTGAAGAATTCCAAGGGGGCTGGGAAAAACCCAGTTGACCACAAAGGAGTCAAGGAAGCTGAGAGCCAAAGCAGAGCTTGCCCTGGTGCCAACAAGGAACTTCACTAGCAGCACCTGAGGAACTAGGCTTGTGACTCAGGGCTGCAGAAAGGTCATGCAAGTTAAGCCCATGCCCAAAAGCCCAGGAAAGGGCTATTTGAGAACTATTTTGGGTTTGCTGTACGTCTTTATGTTTAGTTATCTCTGGCTGAACATTTTGCTCTGCTTGCTGCAAAACCTATTAAAGAGAGCGAGCACCTGATAGATCCTCTTATCAGCTGGCCATGGGTGATTGAAAGAGCTGGCTCCTGCAGTGACTTACCCCACTGGAGATGGAGGCTGGTTACAAGTGTTAAGTAGCAAAAAATAGCACCACCAAAGTTAACAACGTTCCAAAACCCAAATGACCGAAAACAAAGCAGTGAAGTAACCAATGAAGCAAATTGCTGAACTAAATGAATATGGGAATTTCTCATTGATAGCCAGGATAATTTTGATCTCTGGCCGTGTGACCAAGTATGCAAGTTACATTTGCAAATACAAACTCACCTATTTGTTTCAGCCTAATTACCAACCAACTCTCTCTCTATTTTGTTTTTGGGGGGCGGTTTTGGTTTGCAACCACTTCTGGGCTCAGCAATGCACACTGATGGAGGTGTTCCAGGTACACATCCAAGTTGAGTATATATAGCCCATTTGTGCTCCTGTACCTTTGTCATCCGTGAATGAATGTCTGAGTGAATTTCAGGTGTCTCTAGCTCTGAGCAAGTGTCGTTTTTCTCAGTTTGGATGAATTATTTAAAATAAACCAGACCATCTCTCCTGCAGGTTCCATGAGGATTAAATGGTAATGGACTGGTAATCCATGTGAATGATGGGGCCAGAGCACAGCCCCTGCTTTGAAAACGGAGCTTCCTGTCATGAATATTCACGCCACACATCCGGTCAGTTTTGATCATTCAGAGCCATTCAAGGCAATTTCTTTTAAGGCGTCGCGAGAGCAGGGAGCAGGTTCTGGAAATAAAGAAAGCAAAGAAAAAGATTGAGGTTTAAATGAATTGACAGGCAATAGGATTAGAGCTACAGCCCAATCACAATTGCACAAATAACTAGTGGTGGCCTGAAATTAAAGAATTAAAGCATGACGGCTTGCTTGACAATTGATCAGATAGCTCCAGAAGTATCTTTCAGGGGCATCCAGCTGCCAATCATGAGACAGAAGGAAAACCAAGCAAGTGCTAAGAAGCAGCCTCTTTCCCCATCTTTGTAACCAATTGGGGGAAAGGTAAGGAATGCTAAAAATTCCCACTTCCTCTCTCTTTGTTTCTGGATGACACTAAGAACAAGTATGTGTTCAGTGCTGCTCTATGGGCTGGAATCTTTCTTCATGCAAACCTGAGGCTACCATGTTGAATCAGGGGTTTTGGCTCGATCCCGGAGCAAGACAATCAAAGGGGTTTGATCTTGGATTGGGAAACTGACCCAATTCTCCTGGGATGGACTTTTCACTTGTATCCAATGATGATTGTAAACATGGGTGTAAAAACGGGGGTAGTGGAGGGGACAAATACTTCCCACAGCTAGGGGCTCAGAGCTAGTGGCAGCCTTAACTGCCTCCCCTATAGTTACGTCAGTGTCACGGAGAGGGTGATATTAAGGAGGAGGGGCTGCCCCTATTCCCCAGCAGCTGGAAGGAATCACCACCATCTTCCCTAGCTGCCTGGCAAATTCAGATGCAGTGAGCATTATTTACTTACTTAAGCTTTCTATCCTGCCCTTCTGCAAAGGCTTTTATATAAAAATATAAAATAGTCACAAAAGAAATTGTTAAAAATACATACTGTGTAAAAATATAAAATTCCGTAAACCAGATCCCTGGTCCCTATCCCCACTTGCTAAATGTCTGGCCAAATAAACAGGTGTTACATTGTCTCTGGAAAATGTTCAAGCTTAGGCTTTGGCAAACATAAGGGGAAGGGCATTCCAGAGCTATGGAGCAACCACTGAAAACACTTCTCTGCATGCCCATACTGTGTAGACTTGATGCACCAATGGAACTTGCAAGAGGGTGCTCCAGGTTGACCTTAGGGATCATGATGAAATGCAGGGGTAGAGGCAGTCTTTCAGATATGTCTTTTAGATATGGTTTTGGTTCAGCAGCAGCGTATGGTGGCAGGGGTCAGATGTGGGAGTACAGGGGGAGCCAAAGGCGAGTCTTTGGGGAGATGGGGAAGAACTATCCCCTCCAACCCCCCATTTGGACTGTCATTATTATTGACATAATTCCAGCAATGTGCCTACTGCTGAACAGTCATAATTAGAGACAGACCCCTGCCTCAAAGGACTTACAGTCGAGGATTATTATTATTATTAGCAAGCATTTATATAGTGCCAGCAATGTACCTGGCTTTACAGAGTAATTGAATAGACACAGTCCCTGCCCTAGGGCTTACAATCTGAGAGATGAGGGGGGAGACGAAGGAAGGGAACAGAGGGAGAGACAAGGAGTGTAACATACACGAGGATGCGAGGTCCCAGGTGCACGTGCTTGGCTTAGTTACATCAAGAATGATGGCTGGTTGGTCCATGTGGTGAGGATATGAGTACACAGACCTTAGGTAACAGCTTGTACTGGATGGAGGGTATCAGGAGTTAGATGAGGGGAGCAAGAAGTCGGGGAGGGCAGAGCAGAAGAGGTGGGTCTTGAGGAGGGATTTGAAGGTATGAAGGGAGGGGCGAGGTGGATGTGGGCAGGGAGGGAGTTCCAGGCATGGGGGGCAGCTAGGGAGAAGGGACGAAGGCGGTTAGGGGAGCAGGGGAGACGTGGGAGGGGACAGAGGAGCGGAGTTCACGGACTGGAGTATGGAGGGAAATTAGTGCAGAGAGTTAGGGGGGGAGCAAGGTTGTGAACAGCTTTATAGGTGAAGACTAGGAGCTTGTTCAGAATTCGTTCAGGGGGAGCTAGTGAAGAGAGGAGAGGAGAGGCTGCACATGGTCGAAGCGACGGGCAAGGTAGATGATCCTGGCAGCAGAGTTTTGGACGGAGATAAGGGGAGAAAGGTAAGAGCTGGGGAGGCCAGTGAGAAGGAGGTTACAGTAATCGAGGCGAGAGATGACCAGGGTATGAACAAGGTTTTTGGCAGAGGGGACAGAGAGAATAGGGCGAATTTTAGCAATGTTATGGAGGGAGAAGCGACAGCATTTCCCTCAAGCTACAGGCTTGGGGGACCGGAAGGATGGTGATCCCGTTGATAAGGATCGACAGGGAAGAGGGGGAGGAAGGATGAGGGGGCGGGGAAGATAAGTTCAGTTTTAGCCATGTTGAGTTTGAGTTGACGTTGACACATCCATGTAGAGATATCAGAAGACAGCTGGTGAGGTGAGCTTGAATAGATGGAGAGGGAGAGAGAGAGAGGGAGTAGAGATAGATGGACAAGGGAGGGAAGAAAAGGTGGAGGGGAACATAGGGAGAGACAGGGATATCTCAGCTTTGTAAATGTATTCCATCAGTGTGGTGTGAATTCCATCGGTGTGGCATGAATATTAGAATAGTTACAGTGTGAAGAGGGGGATCCAGCAGGATAAGACAGTATAAGGAGAAGCATAAATAAGAAACCTGTGGGGGTGAGAAACTAAGAAAAGCTTGACAGAAGAAGTAGGTTTTTAGAAGGCTTATGAAGGTCAGGAGGGAGGCAGACAGCTGAGCACGTGTGGTCAGAGAGGGAGTTCCAAGCACAGGGGGCAGCATGGGAGACGGGGTGGATATGATTTAGGGAGCAGCAGACTGAGGAGGGGGAATGTTACTCTACTGCTTGTAAATGAAGGGGATGAAAGGGTGGAGAATAAGTCACTTTTGTGATTGTTCTTTCCGTCACAGTATTGTATTTCCCCCTTCTCCTGATGTGCTACCCTGCACATAGAAATAAACTCTCCCTAGCCAGCTGGTGGTCCAAGGGAAGAATGCCAACTAGGAACGAATGGCATTCTTCACAGCTGATGTGTCAAAATGCTTCATGGAAACAGAGGGGAAGGTTTATGGCTACTCTTACTGGTAATACATCACCATAAAGCTTTCTAGAAAATTAGACCCACTGGCTCCAGTGAAACAATTAATTCTCTCTCTCCAGAAATATCATAGTATCCTAAACAAGTGCTATTCCCATATATATTTATTAGGATAGCGCCAAAAACATACTTTGAGGTGATATCAGTTGGAAACTAAACTTAACAAATACAGACATTGTCCAAATATTGTTTAGGAGAAAGCTGTACCTTGGAGTCACATACGGCTGCAACTCATAAATCACTTACCCCAGAGTAGACCTATTAAAGCCCGTAGGGTTTCACTGGAGTTACTCCAGAGTAAGTGGTTTGTGGTCTATATCTATAATATCCACACAACAAACATCTCTATTTTAGGCTGTTCTCCTGCTTGAATTCTGATCTATAATCCTCATAGAGAACTAGAATATGAAAAGATGAGCCTAGTTTAAGCCTGCATTTAGGCCCGTCTGTATTCAGCAAAACACATAAAGGACATACGTAAGTCCTGTGGGAGCCAATGGTTCCAGCGAGTAATTAAATACTTCGTTGAATCAAGACCTGAGGCCACACTTAGCCCTGCCTGCAGGACAGGTATAAAGAGAAAGAAGATCAGGTCTCTGGCTGATAGCTTCCATGTATCATAGCATTAGCGAGACTGTTTGTGAGCAAACAGTAGAGTTCAGAAAATACCTCCATTATAATTAGCGATGGGCAAATCTCACAAGAGGTCACTGAGAGAAACTTCAGTCATATTGTAGAGTCATTTGGGCACATCTCACGCCTTTGTTAACTGTAAGGTCCAGGCCGCTTTTAGAAGAGACATAATTTGCGCATGATTCTTGAAAAACATGCATATTCTTATGCTCGTTTAAATCTCCAAACAGTTTTTAATGTGCATTTGTTATGATTGTTTAAATCCCCAAACCATTTTGAATGCATGTTTTTCTAATTTCTAACCGGTTTTGTGAACCTTCGACATCAGGGGTTTGCAAAAAATGTTAATCAGTAATGCGCATGATAACAAATCTGCATTTATACCGCATTCATAGTGAACGTCTAAAAGTGGCCCCAGTTTTGCCTATACCCATTTTCCAATCCATCCTCTGTCAGTTGTTGCTGTTCCTTGTCTCTTAACTTGGAAAAGGGATAGGAAATTTTTGCAAATCTTTTGGAGTATTTACTTGTCTTTGGTCTGCCACATGCAACTGGTTTGCACTAGGGCATAGTTGGTAACTTATAACTAGGGCTTAAACTGAAAACCTGAAGAAGATAAACCCAGTGGGAGGCAAACCCATTGAATCTATACTATCTGAACTGAAAACGGTGGTTTGGGTAATAACCAGTATTCATTTTGGTTATTCCATTGCATTTTCCAATTGTGTGGGGGGTGGGGTGGGGGTGGGGTGGGGGGTTGTTTTGTTCATTTTGGTGTGTCATTTTGGCAATATCATGCAAATGTATGGAATGCACAATTGCCAAAAATGACACAACCAAAATACTGAAATGACCAAAAGCCAAACTAACCAAACTGAAATGGATATCCAAAAAACTGGCTATGCAAGTACCTGTTTCAGTTGGTGATATTGTTCAGGTACTTTAAGGGCTACCTGAAAATGAAAATAACACTTGTGAATAATAAACCTACTACTCATATCAGCCTACTTTAACATGTGTCAACACACAGTTACTCTGTGGAATGCATTGCCATGGGATTTTGGGAAGGTCAGTAGTAATACTTGCTTCAAGTAAGAATCAGAGTTACCACTCTTACTACCCAGGGGTGACTGTTTGTAATTTTTGAGTTGTTAAGATATATGTTTTGTTTTTATTACTGGTTGTTTGTTTGTTTTTGAGATAGCAAATTTTGCTGATTCAATAAATTTTACATTACTACCCACCCAGGGATGGATTGACACACAGACCCAGTAAAGTAAATCCCCATAATACTCCCTGCTGCAGCTAGATCTTTTCCTCTCCACTCCCCCTTAGTGGCATTTATGCCCACTCTGCTGCAGCTGCTATTGCCTTGGGATCCTTGCCATCTTCTAGCTGCAGGGCAGGGGATGCTCTCTGCTTCCAGCAGTGGTGGGACAATCAATACTAGGTTGGTGACTGACTTCCTGGAGGAGCAAGGGTGGTGAATACCCCACATATTGGTGAAAGCTAGGCCCCTGGGCCTCTCTGCTCACTAGTAGTCTTGCCTTGCTCTGCAGCTGCCTCCTAGCCCCTCTTTCCAGTAAAACATGCCCAACAAAGAGACTTGCTCTCCTCTGGCTGTTTCATGAAAACTGCACGAGAAAGGTTCTGTCTAAAAGCAAACGCCAATTCAAAGCATGTCTAAAAGAAAACAGGTTTGTTTATGTAACTTGTGGAATTTTTTTGTAGCTTTGTGAAATCTCCAGAATCTAGCTTTTACAAAGTTGCATGATGAAAGTTGTGTGTTCTCTAGGCAAAGGGTATGTCTAAGCATGCACAGTTTTACAGTCCTCCATCTGTCATAACGAAACCTGTGAGTCTTGGCTAGAGTAGTCGCACACTCTGGCAAAGGCTCACTGGTAACAACAGTATCATGATACTTGATCCACTCCATCCTTCATGATGCTGTGCAGCGTGGGATAGCCCACCGTGGATGGAAGAGATGCACACAGCTTGCGCACACTACATGACTTTACATTCCCACTAGTTAGCACCGGATGTATAAACGGTACTTGCACGATTCCTAATGCCACCCTAGAAAACGTGAGATTAGGAAAATACGCATTTGCTTAATGTCTAAAAGCAGCATTGGCAGGTTTCTTTGGGCTCCTTGGGGCATCAGCATGCTCCAGCTATTGGGTCCTTGCTGGGGTTGGTGAGAGTTTTGACAGGTGGAAGGGGCTGCACTTGGGTCTCTGTCAAAGGGTTGGGAGAGGGTCTTGTCAGGGGGGTGCTGGGTCATGAGAAATGGGAACTTAGAAGGACTTGAACCATGGCAGTTGTGGATACAGAAGCAGGGCACTGATCTCCACACCACTCCTGGGAACTGCCCACATCCCAAACTCCATGGGCATATACTCAAGGAAACAGAGCCCTGCTTAGCCTGAGCCCCGAACCTGGGTCCAATGTGTCCCAGTTCTGACCCAGGCCCAGTCTTGCTGCCCTACTTCTTCCTACATGGCTGTAACATTATGATTCTCCATAAGGGATGAAGCTAAGGTATTCCTTGGCCTTTCCAAAGTGACCATGCCCCTTGTGGAGTACTGTGACATTATGGCACCTTGTAGGGGGTGGGGCATGCTGCTGCTCTGGAGCCTGACCTGTCTTGAGCTTGTGGGGCTTGGCCAGTGAGTGCACACGATCCGGCCCAGGTTGGGTTCCATCGGGTTAGGGATGGGCCACAAGCTTCTGTAGTGAAGAAGCATAACTCTGGCCCCTGATTGGCCAAGGTTCTGTAGTCTTCCATTGGTGGATTAGAGCTTTATATGGTCCCTACAGAATAAATGATGGAAGAGGGGATGGGATCATGTATCAGGAGTGTCTGATAGTCCAGGGACTGGCATAGAAGCCGTGGGGAAATTTTTTTACTGGAGCTTTTTCTTTTCTGATTCATGTTGTATGTGCCCCATAGACTTGGAAAAGTGATGTCGTCAATTAACCATGTGGTCTGATTTCAAGATGGCCACCCTAATTAAAAATGGCAGCTATTTCTGAGGCCAATATCTTGGGAAATAATGATGATAGAGCCTTGAAACAAAATTTGAACAAAAGCGGAGACCTGTGAGAGTATTTTAATGACACAGAAGTGAAATACCTAGCAATCATAACAGGCAAAGTTTAAAACTGAAAATCATAGTAAAAATTATTTCCTTTTGGAGAACCAGAGAATACCACAAATTTTGCTAATCCATGTAAATTACAACGGATTATGACAATCTTCGGTTAAGCAGGCACAAAATGAGCAGCATTTAACATTATTTCTGAAACACTGACACTTAGTTTACAATTCTTGCATGTGCAACCATTATAGAGGTCAAGTAGACATGAATGAGCAGTCATAAATGTGACTCTCAGTTGTTGGTCCCCATCCAAATGGTAACCATGACTGACTGGTGAATAAGGTAGTTGGGATGGTAAGAGAGCACCCTTCCAAATCCAAACATGCAGGTTTGCTCTGAGGATATGCTGCTGAAAAGTATTGGATGTTGGTGGGAGTCAGCTTGGGTTTAGTTGCATGCCGAGACGTCGGTGGTATAACCTATACCAAAGTTCATCTGTAAGTAGAGCAATTGTTGGTGGGACTCAAAAGGTTGAGTGCAAATCTCTCCAGTTGTTGCATCAGTTGTGCTGAGACATTGTCATCACGTAGTTGTTTGAGGAACTGCAGCTGATCGTGCTGTGTAATGACTAACTTAAGAGCTGCTTTCTTGCTACCAAGCTTGCTAGTCATGTCACACCCTGTGAGAGCATGTAAAGCTGGTAAGATAAAACACACTCCATCTCCCATTTTGTTCTGCATTTCATGAAGGGGTAAATAGCGTTGGTATTTTCCCGATCCTGCTCGAAACCAAAAATGAAATAGGCCCCTTTGCCAAAATGCTGGGGAAAAATGGAGCCCCAATACTATCACATCAGTGTCAGGGGACCAAACAACAGGTCTTGATATGTTGTGAACCTGAATTGCATGCTGAATGTGGGTCTACATCTACGTATCAGCCTCTTCATCACAACAAACAAGTTCTATGATGGTCTCTGTCGAAATAGAAACACACCGTTTCCTGTCAATAAAGTCACCACCTACTACGAGTGACACATGTGACTGGAGGAAATAGTGCCCATTACAAATCCAAGTTTCACACAGGAAATTTGTTAGCTTTGATTTGTTGTGGTTGGATGAGATGAAGCGGTTCCACTGAACTGGCAGTAGAGTAGATGGTCCAGTATTTCTCAACTCAATAGAAGGACCACCACCTGTTCTGTCTTGCCTTTCTCCCTTCTTGATTGACAAACTTTCATCATATCGGTCAAAAACAATGTCGATCTGACAGATCCCATCATAAGTTGACACAGATTTAACAATCAACTGTAGAATAGAGTTAGCTAAGTCACAAAATGTTCTACAATCACTGTCTGACTCTATGAACTGCAACCATGCCATCAACTATGCAAGTAGTTTTGCTGTTGACTGTGTTGGGTAATTTGCTAGTAACAGCATCACACTGTTCTTCTAATGCTTTCAACAGCTGTGACTTGACAGGTTTCTTCAAGGAGGCATCTGCATAACCTATGGAAGGAGGATAGTCTAACAATTCAAAGCTTAAAAGCTTCTTCATATCATATCCTTGGTCACGTGCCAAGTTGATTAGCTGGTGAAATGTAGGACTAGGGTCTTTTATGCGAGTATCTGAAGCCAAAATCTTTCTATATGTAGCTACCATGTTCTTGAATGTTTTGAGCTTTGTCCGGCAGATGGGGTCAAAGAGAGATTTCGTCTGTTGTAAATGTTGCATCCAGAACAAGTTGTACTTTTCATCACCAATTTGCTGGATATGCAACAAATCTGAACTAACGTCAGAGGATGCTACAATGAATGTGACGATGTTGTGAAGCCTTCCTTCCTCCATGTGTATATCAAATGGGTTTTCATGGAATTCATTGAATCCCATTATATGTTGGACATTCCGTTCATCTTTATCCATTCTACTTTTCGACCACTCCTTGTGCTTGACAGATAAATCTGCTGTTGTATCACTGATATCACAAAACTGTTGTAACACATTGGACATGTTACATTTCATGTGATATGTCAACTGCCATCGGAAAACATCTTCTGCCGTTGCACTTATGCCAATGACACCTCTACCAATTTTTTTTTTAAAATTTTCTTTTATTTTAAATAACATTATAAACAAACTTATAAACATATAACTGTGGTTACAAATAGTATTTCAATTAGTAATATTTCTTTGGGTTCAGGTGAGTACTTTAATTATACATAATAATCAAATAGGTATGCTCTTTGATCTTCTGGTAGATCCGATTTTGTCATAACACATACACAGGGGGGGCGCAATGCGCATGCGCGAGTAGCTGGTCGCGCCGAAATCACGCTCCCCGGCAAACCCGCTCCGGCGCTAAAAAACTTTTTAAAAAACCCAAATCAAACAAAACAGAAGCAAGGACAAGCCGTGGGAACGGCTGGGGCACAGACCTGCCCAAAAAACAGGGGGGAAAAAAGGACCCTTCACCCGATTTTCGCGGCAGAAGTGCGCAGTAGGGGGCCACACAAGAAAACGCGGTAGGTGGCAAAATGGCGGGCGCGGCCTTCCCAAACGGCCCGAGAGACCAAAAAAACTGAAAACCCCTGAGATAAAAAGGGAAAAAAGCAGGCAGAGACTGAGACCCAGAGGGGAGAAATAAAAATTCCCTAAAGCAGAAGCAGCGGCTCTTGCAGAGAGAAGGGGGGGGGAGAAAAAAAAAAACGGAAAAAAAAAACGGAACAAGAAACGAGAAAGGAAAAATAGAAAAAATACACTTTAAAAATAAGGTGGACAGAGAAAAAGGCCAAAAAGGGGGGGAAATAAAAAGAATAAATAAATAAATAAAAAATCCCAATACAGAAGCAGGGGCTCCTGCAAAGAGGAAAGAACAGAATAAGAAACAAGAAACGAAAAATATACTTAGAATTAAAGTTGGCAGAGATAAAGGCCTGAAGGGGGGAAAATAAAAAACCCAAAAACAGAAGCAGGGGCTCCTGCAGAGAGAAAAGAGCAGTACAAGAAACAAGCAAGGGGGGGGAAAAATAAAATAAAAACAAAATACAAAAAATATATTTACAAATAAAGCTGACAGAGACAAAGGCCTAAAGGGGGGAAAATACAAACCCCCAAAATCAGAAGCAGGGGCTCCTGCAGGGTAAAGAACAAAACGAGAAGCAAGCAAGAAAATAACCCTTCAAAAAAAACAAAAAAACCAACAGCATAATAAACAATAACCCCTTCCATAAAAAAAATTGTACAATAACCCCGGCTGGGGGAAGATCTGGGGTATGGGACCCCCCAAAAAAGGGGGAGAAAAGGGACCCCTGACAAGAATGTGGCAGCAAAAACAAGCAGTTGAAGCTGCTCAAGAAGAAGGAGCAACGGACAAATTGGCAGCCTCAGTATCCCCCAGCACCCCAGAGAACCCAGAAAGGGAGGAACAATCCACCATGGAACTGATTCTGGCTGAAGTAAAAGCCTCCAGAGCAGAAATACAAATAGCAAGGGCTGAAGCCCAAAAAGACAAAACAGAGGTCCTAGAAAAAATCAATTCAGTAAGCAGAGCTGTGGAAAGTGGAAATAAAAAGCTAGAAAACATGGCCAAAAGATTAGACCAGGCTGAGGGAAGAATCTCCAACCTGGAAGATCAAGCATTGAACACGGATGGAGACCTGGCAAAAATAAAAGAATCCCTATCCCTGCTGAGGTTCAAATGTGAGGACCTGGAGAATAGATCAAGGCGCAGTAACCTGCGCATAATGGGAGTAAAAGAAAACAGTGAAGCTGCGGGGATGCAGGAGATGCTGATGCAGATTTTCAAGAAAAACTTTCCAGAGCAGACACAGCTCCACAACTTAGAAATTGAAAGGGCACATAGAACACTAAGACCCAAACCAAAAGAATCTGACCCGCCCAGAGCCATTATAATTAAATTCCTAAAGTACAAAGATAAGGAGGCTATTCTAACTGAATCCAGAAAAAAAAGACAACCACTGGAATTTCAAGGAGACAAAATTAGGATCCAAACAGACTACGCATCCGAAACCATGACTCGGCGAAGGGCGTGGACAAAGTTCTACAGCGAACTAAACGAAAGGGGGCTCAAACCTCAACTGTGGCACCCAGCAAAACTCGCGATCCTCGTAAATGGCAGGAGAAGAGTCTTCGAAGACACCACAGATTTAGAAACATTCCTCCATGCCCATAAACCAGACCAGGCGAACAGAGGGGAAGAAAGATGAGTTTCGACAGTACAGGTTAAAGGGCCAATTACCAAAGATATTTGGGTTAAATAAAAGAATATGTATAAGATCACTTATGTATAGCGCAATAGATAAAATGTAAATCAGGTAACATATTGCCGGGGGGGGGGGGGGAGCGGGTCTGAAAGAGTAAATAAAATACACAAGAAGCCCCCAGGGCACTCTCTGAAAAGAGGGGGGGAAATGGGAAATTGTATTCCCATCAGTTTTATGCTGTTAAGCAATGCAAGGTATGAGGATGCAAGGTTGTATTGTTACACATGTTTATTGTTAAAGATGTTTGATATGTTTTTAGCTCCGCAAGAAACGGTGTCATTAACCAGGCACACCCACCACCTCAAAGTTAGACGGGACCCTGACAGTAGTCAAACGAAGGAACACCAAAGGCTAAGAGAGTCACCAGGTAGCCAAACACAAATACCTAGATGGCACGGATAATAGGTAAAACCTTAAATATAAGATTCATTTCCCTAAATGTAAAAGGCCTCAACCACCCGGTAAAGAGAAAAAAAGTCTCAGAGTTAATAATTGATCAACAGATAGAGGTTTTCTTCCTGCAGGAGACACATCTGCTGCAGAAAGATTTGAAAAGGTTCACATTTAAAGGCAAAGGGGATGTGTATGCTGCATGTGGGAAGAAAAAAAAGGCTGGAGTCCTAATAGGTTTCTCATCAGCAACCGAATTCAAACTATTAGAAAAAAAAAAGGACAAGGAAGGTAGATTTCTATTGATAAGAGGTATCTTAAACTCGCAACAGGTGACACTAGTTAATCTTTACGCGCCCAACGAAAATACCCACCAATTCTTTCAAAAATACATCCCACTGATCACGCAATGCACAGAAGGCCTACTAATCCTTCAAGGGGATTTCAATTCCCCTCTGACAATTTTAGACCACTCTACAAAATCACAACTTACGCACACTCACAAGCACATAGCAACAACGATAGCACAACATGGCTTAATTGATGTGTGGAGATGTCTCAATCCCACCACAAGAAGCTATACCTTTCATTCAAACAGGCACAATACTTACACAAAAATAGACCACCTGATAACAGAAAAAGACACGCTACACAACTGCAATAAATGTGAGATAATCCCTATCACATTTTCAGACCACAACGCCTTAGTCTCTACATTTCAATGGAATAGGAACACAAGCCAAAAATCTCGTAGCTGGCAACTGGATAGAGGTATACTAAAAAGTGCGGGGATAAAACAACAGTTAGAGGAAGATCTTAAGGAATACTTTGATTTAAATGCAGGAACAGTAGAGTCTCCCCATATATTATGGGAGGCAATGAAGGCAGTAATAAGGGGGAAAATCATTGCAATCAAAGCAAAAATAAATAAGACAAGGAAAGAAAGGAATGGAGACCTTCTCAAACAATTAACAAACTTAGAAAAAGAAAATAGCAGATTCCCCACCAAAAGCAACCAAATTGAAATCCAAAAGCTACGCGGTGAAATAGACACAATAGAAACACAAAAAATCACACAACAAATGAGAAAAGTTAAAAGCTTTTATTTTCAAAATTGTAACAAACCGGGTAAGGTGTTAGCACATTTAACAAAAACAAAACAAACAAAAGCTGCCATCCCAACAATAAGAAGAAAAGATGGAAGCAAAACATCAAAACAGCAGGAAATTCAAGGAGCATTTGTAGAGTTCTATCAGGAGTTATACACGTCCTCAAATCCAGACCCTGGAAAAATAACAGAATTTATTAATAAATACAACTTGCCCAAATTTAATAAAGATCAATTAAACTTCCTAAATTCTTACATAACAGAAAAGGAGACAAAACACACAATCAAAGATTTAAAAAACAATAAGGCAAGTGGACCTGATGGCCTACCTGCAGAATTCTATAAAACATTCAGTAAAATAATTATACCACACATAACAAACACATTCAATAACATTATGAACACTCAGGAGATGCCAACAACATTCTATGAAGCAGTTATCACCCTAATCCCCAAGCCAGGCAGAAACACTGAGGACTGTGGCAGCTACAGGCCAATCTCCCTGCTCAACACAGACTATAAAATATTTACAAAAATATTAGCAAACAGATTAGCAGCAATTATCGGAGAAGTAATTCACACCGATCAAACAGGCTTTATTCCAAATAGATTAGGAATTGATAATATTAGAAGAACTGTTAATTTAATTCATGCAGCCCAAAAATCAGATCAGCCGGCAATAATCTTATCCGCTGACGCGGAGAAAGCCTTTGACAGGGCTGAACAGTTGTGTCTTTACAAAATTTTAGAACACATGGGAATCAAAGGCAACTTCTCAAGGGCAATTAAAGCTATCAACTTAAAACCCAGATCACGATTATTAATCAATGGAGAACTATCGGACCCATTTCCCCTGACGAGAGGAACTAGACAGGGATGCCCACTCTCCCCCCTTTTATTCAACATCACTCTAGAACTGCTGGCCTGTGCCATCAGACAAGAACCAGATATTACAGGTATACAGATAGATAAGACGCACCACAAATTGTCTCTATTTGCAGATGACATGCTGTTATATATCACCAATCCACATGCAACGATACCAAAAATCCTCACTTTAATAAATCAGTTTAGTAAAATCTCAGGATACAAAATCAATCCACAAAAGTCACAGGCCCTTATACTTTCTAAAAACAGCCAGGAATCCCATGCCATCTCGGAGCGAATACCGTTTGCAATAGCTGACTCTCAGTTCAAATATCTAGGGGTAAATATCACGAAAGACCACACAAAACTATACAAAGCTAATTTCCCCCCCATATTAAACCAAATACGTAACGAAATTTCAACTTGGCAAAGATTTAAAACTTCCTGGTTAGGAAATATTAACTTATTCAAAATGGTAGCACTGCCTAAAATCCTTTACAAGGCAATGGCCCTCCCCATACAAATTCCAACTAAGTTTATAAAACAATGTGAACAAGCTATGCTTGAAGCAGTATGGAAGGGTAAAAAACATAGAATAAACAAGCAAACACTAATCAGAAAAAAAGACAAGGGAGGTGTCAATATGCCAGACATAAAAACGTATCTTAGAGCGGCTGCACTGAGAACACTTAGATACTGGTACCACCCCACAAAGAATACCACGTGGGTGGAAATAGAAAAACATCTCTTAGGCAAATCAAACTTACAAGAAATGATAACCACTCGAGATAAAAGAAACTTAAGGAACATAGCAGAGCACCCATTTGCAAATGCTGCCATGCAACAGTGGCATTTAACACAAAAATTTTTAACAATTTCCCCAGAGGCTTCACCCTACACCCCGATAAATGCACAGGCATTGTGGAAAGACAATATAGCAAAGAACCTAAGAAAAATACTAAACAAAAGCAACATCCACAGAGCAGAGCAATTATTTAAAGACAATCAGTTCATAACGAAACAAGAACTGCAAGAAGCAACCAAAACAAAGATAGACACATTACAATACCTCCAATTAAAAAACAGATTTACAGAAAAAAATAAAAGACAACATTTCACTAGAAAATCTACGACCTTAGAAAAAATTTTGTTTAGTCATACTGCCAACAAGGGTCTGATTTCCAGAATTTATGGGGCACTGATCGAGGCTGAAGCAAACAAACCAATCAAATACATAGGAAAATGGGAAAGAGAATTGGGAAAAAAACTAGAAAAGCAGCAAATCGAACAAATTGCACACCATATGCACAATTGTGCGAGCTCATTGGAAATTAAAGAAACCCAAATTAAGGTGATTCTAAGATACTACTTAACACCAATTCATTTTAAAAAAATAGAGGGCGACGGCCTCGACCAGTGCTGGCGGGGGTGTGGGGAAAGAGGCACCTACCTCCATTCTTGGTGGTCTTGCCCCAGGGTGCAACAGCTATGGGGTACAATATGGTCATACATGAAGAAGGCCACAGGACTGATCATCCCTTTCAGACCGGAAACTGCTTTGTTGGGACTGTATCCAGACATGCCGTTAATGAAACAGCATCAAGAAACTTGTACGCTCATGACCCTGGCAGGCTTGAACATCATTGCCCGCAACTGGAAAACGGCGAAAAATCTCACAGAGGCAGAATGGATTAAAAGACTGTGGTACATGTACTCCATGGAAAAGATTGCAGCAACGCAGGAGAATAAATCTAAAAAGTTTGCAACAAGATGGTTCTCCTGCATAGAGCATATACAAGGACACACTGTCGCAGATGACAACCGATCATACTTGGTGGACTATAGGATATAAAAGTCATAACAATAACACATAAATGGAGCAAGTTACAGTTACGGTTAGTTGTTTTAGACATGTAAGTTATTGATGTTGAGTTTGTGTAATATATTTGGAAAATAAAATGTTTTAAAAAAAATAAAAATAACACATACACAGGGGAACCATTTTGCGGCATATGATTCTTTTTTGTCCATTAGGTTCGCTGCTATCTTCTCCATAGTCAGATGGTACCATAGTCTATTCATCCACTGTTCTACCGACAGTTCTTTAGTATCTTTCCAATGCAGGGTGATGACCTTCTTTGCTGCTTGGAGAAACACTGAGCAGGATTCCCGGTGTTTCTGTAGTATCCCTGCTGCTGGAAACAGGCCCAACAGAGCCACCTCCGGTTTAAATGGTATGATCAATTTAGTAATCTCCTCCATTTTTTCCCATACCCCTCTCCATAGGGGTTGTACCCGATCACAATCCCACCAACAGTGTCTTTGCATTCCCTGCTCTCCGCATCCCCTCCTCTACCAATTTTTGATGGAACGATTTATTGTCTGCTCAAGTGCATGATCCGCAGCAACCTGATCGAAAGTTCCACACAGGGCCGGTCTTCTGTGGGGCGACTAGGGGAGGCCACCTTGGGGGTGGGGGGGCACAGGTTTGGGTTCAACTTTTTTTAAAAAAATTGGGTCCGGGTGGGGGAGGGCAGCAGGAGTGAGGCAGAGTCCCCACCTCTCCCACACTCCTTGAACCCCGCTCCCGCAGCGAGATAAGACAGACAGGGTTTTAATACAGAAATATTCTATTTATTGCAGGGATACATACACCATCTGAATCGGTGATTATGGGGTTAATACAGTTGAGGAGTGAGAGGCAAATAGGCATGGATGAACAGATCGCGGTTCGTGTTCGGCCGTTCGGTTCGGCCGCGATCGGTTCGTGTGTTCGCGTTCGGCCGTTCGGTTCGGCCACGTTCGGTTCGTGTGTTCGTGTTCGGTCATTCGGTCGTACCTCGCGTTCGTGTTCGCCCGTTCGGTTCGGCCGTTCGTGTGTCGGCCGTTCGTGTTCGGTTGTTCGGGCAGGTCGTACGTTCGTGTTCGGCCGTTCGGTTCGTTCGCCATCGGGTTGTGCGTTCGTGTTCGGTCGTTCGGTGTTCGGGTGGTTCGCGCGTTCGCGTTCGGCCGTTCGGCCCGAAAAAAACAATGTTTTTTAATATATAATTTTTTAAAAAAATTTTATTGAATTTTTTTATCAAATATTTATATCTCTATATCTACACTAATAACTAACTAACTACCTAACTAATAAATGTATTCTAAATGCTATGAATAACTCCAACAAACCCTAAAGCTGAATCACAGAAAACAGTAAACTCTATCTATCAGTAAACCTTAAACTAAACTACTCAAACAAAAATGTATCGACCTAATCCTATCTATCTACCTATGAATTGAATATATGGGATGGGGGTTAGGGGGGCAATCACAAACAAGACAAGGAGGGGTACAAAACTGAAATGAAACCTAAATCAATCTATAAATTAATAATATATACTACTACTCTAATGAATCAAAAAAACAGGGGAAGGGAATGGGGAGGGAATATTCAATGGAGGGGGGAGGGAAGGAGGAAGATTGAAGATTGAACACAGGGAGGGATAAAAACAAAAAATAACAACTAAATCTATCAAAGCTAATGTAAATAAATGAGAATATGGGGGTAGATGGGTTGGATGGGTGAAATAGGAGGAGGATGGCAATGGATTGGGGAGCTGGAAAATGCTGGGTGAGGGAGCCTTCTGAAACGCCTGCTGCTCAGGAACAGTGACTAGCTCAGAAGGTATTGGGAAGGGGGGAGGCAGACAGTTTTGTTTCTTGCTGCGCCCGCCTCAAATCAGCCCCATTGGCTCCGTGCAGCCTAGCCCGTGGCCAATCATAGACTGCCAAGCCAGTGGTCTGAGGCGAAAAGAGATGGTGATTCATCAGGCTGGCTGCTACTCCAAGCCACTCTCCACCCTCCACCCCTGGTGCCTGGAAGTCTGCTCCTAGCTGAGTCAAATGACTTCCCCCTCCCTGCTACATTTGGCCTTCCAGTGACCTGACAGAAGACCATGTTTTAGCCACCCGAACACAACCGAACGCGATTCGAATTGAACGAACTGTTCGGCCATTTCGTAGTTCGGTGTTCGGTTCCGTTCGGTGTGTTCGGCCATTTCGTAGTTCGGTGTTCGGTTCGGTTCGGTGTGTTCGCCATTTCGGTGTTCGGTGTTCGGTGTTCGGTCCGTTCGGTGCGTTCGTGTTCGTGTTCGTGTTCGGTTGTCCGAACAGGCCGAGTTCGGGCCGAACACCGAACTACCGAACCGCGTTCGCCCATCCCTAGATGCAAATAGGGGGTGGGGAAGCCCATAGCGGGACTAGTGGGGATTAAGGGGAGACCATGGCAGAGAAAGTTGCAGAGCTCGCCGTGACTCGTAAGGCCACCAGGGGAAAGAGATGAGCAGGGGGAGGTGGCTGGGAGAGGCACGGTCAAACTATGTTGGCCAAAGAACCACGTGGGCCCCTGGTGACGTGCTCGGGGCCACTGTTGTCCTGCAGCTGCCGTGTAACAGTGTTCTTGGCTTCCAGAGGGCAGGCGGGACTGATCAAGAAAGTCCTGCTGGCCTGGTAACAGTGTGGCAAAAATAGAAACAGGGAGATTCCCTGAGGCAGAGTGAGGGTTCTTTCTTCAAAGGAAGAGGGAAGTTTAAACAGTAACGAAAGAAGGTTTTTGGTACTGGAATCAGCCTGGCAACTAAAAGAGAAGGCAGATTAGGAGGTGAACAGGAGAGAGAGAGAGGAGAATGGTTACCTTTCCTGGCCTGTTGTAGAAGGGATGGGGACATTCCAAAGATCCAGCGTAGAGGTAGATGTGGGGCAGACAGACGCAAGGAGGGCCGCCTGACTGGGAGGGTTTCTAGAGCAGTGTAACAGAGTGTCCGTGTAACCCCATTCCAGAAGCAAGACTCAAACAGCAAAAGGAGTTTGGGTCAGTTATAGGGATTTTGGACAAAAGACAAGAAAACATCTCAGTGGGTATTTGGATACAAGACAAAGTCTCTATGGTGTTTGGATAAAGCTTCCTGGGTGTGCGAAAAGGGAGCAGGGCAGGAGATCACTCAGGTATGCGGGGGACACTGGATGGAGGAGTTGGGAATTAGATGACAAGGTGGCAGGTACTGGGAGGAGGGCAAGCTTTGATCACTTCAATAGGTTGATGGCCTATTCTGCTTAGTTGGAATCAGGGCACTTTACTAGACGGAAGGGACTCATGCTCCTGGTGGTTATGCTAGAGATAGCTTGACATCTTAATTGCTCCTTAATCTACCTGCCAGCTATTCCTGATTACTAACAGGCCAGGTGTCCTGCATGAGGGGATACAAAGAAGGGGGCTATCGAAGTCATCATGATTCCAACTAGCATCACATTCCATGTGGGTGCCCCAGACTGCTTTAGATTGCTAAAAAAAAAAAAGGGGGGGGGGTTGTGTGTGTTAGGCTCTTCCTAACATGGTGGTCAAATGAGAAGAAAAATGGAATCATCTTCTGCAGTGATGATAGAGGTTTATCAAAGATTCCATCACGCTCAGCTCTAATAAAGTTTAACAATATCTCAACCATGTCATGTTTAGTGTTCCTGTATTGAAATGTCTCAGACTACAGCAAACTCTGCTTGAAAAACTCATCCAATTGCCCCATTAAGGGTTTCATTATCTCCAACATAATAGGTAGTTCTCTTTGCACTTCCTCAACTTTTCTGCTGACAAGAAGTTCTTTGAATCTTTTTAGATATTGGCTTATGTCATTATATGTCTCTGCATCTGAAAGTTCAGGTAAAAAGATTTCCATCTCAACTTTATCATTGCTTCTGCACGTAATTTATGTGCCTTTATGCCTCTGTTGTATTGATTGCCACTAAGAATTGAGGAAAGCGTGTTCTGTCCATAACATTTTGATTCAATTACAATGTGTTTTGTGCCACTTCCTTGCAAATATTTTCCTAAAACATGCAAGAATACTTTAACCATGTGGAATCCATCCATACGTAGGACCAGGTGTTTAAATTCATCAGTCCGACAAAGCTGAATTTCCTTAGCTATTTTATAAATACTTTCATCACATGTACACACACCATCTTCCTGTCCAACTTGATCAGTAATATCCAAAACATTTTTCATTGCTGTATAAACTACATCTAGATGGAGATGCTGGTATCATAAGCAGGAGAAAACCAACATTTGTTGCTGGTGGATCTACCTCTGACACAATCTCATGAAAGTCACTCCATGATGGTACTGTCTGGTCATTAACCATTGAAGACCAGGTAAGTGACTGGCTATCATTCATATTCATCCGTATCATTACCCATAGTGCATCCAGATGATGTTGTACTAATGAGTTAGACTCACAACTCCTATATTCCTTGTACATGTCTGGTAACGTTGGTTTCCTTGTGGTCTGAAAATAGTCTTTTACTACTTGACAATCCAAATTTGCATCCAAGGTTTTCCTGGTTTCAGGAACCAGTGTTGTGGTCAAAGCCAGAGGTGGTACTACATCTGTTACCACCTTTCCTTGGTATGCAACCATTGTTGCAATGTGAGATGTATTCTGGCCATCAAGAGTTTCTTCATTGAAGTCATCATTGTCACAAGCTGCATGCACAAATACACCCAGAATAATATTTGAGAGGAGTGGCACACGTCCGTCAATACTTTCGTCAGTGATGTATCTGGCATATGTTGCATCAAGTCTTTCCAAGGTGGCTTAGCTAACACAATGAACCAAGTTGATTCAGTTCCTCTAGAAGTTTCTTTGAACGTGTCAGATGGTGTACAGCTTCAGTTAACAGAATATGTTTAGGGGTTGTTCATTGCCCATTAGAATAAAGATAGAAAATATCTTGAAAAATGGACTTTACTTTCCTACAGCAGTCAGAAGATAATTCTCTTCCTTCCCTTAGAGTGTAATCGGGTTGTTTTTTTTTTTGCCAACTCTCTGGCAGAACTATATTTTCAAGAGCAGACTGCAGTGGATTTGCATCACATATTGAATCTTCCAATTGAAAATCTGTCTGTGATAAGGATTCCCGTAGAATTTTCGATGCAGCAACAACTACATCCTTTTCTACTTCTTCTCGCAATTTGTCAACTATATCTGATGGCTTGTAGGCTGTGTGAGGGCAAAAGGCTGCTGTTCTCTTCCCTGCTGTCATCTCTGGATGTTCTCCTCAGAAGTAAAAAATGCCTCAGTCTCTTTTGCGCTCTCCCACTCCAACTTCCTTCAGAACTTTCCTTTAGAATCCAAAGAAACTTCTTCCTCAAGATCTATGGCTGCTCCTCAGGGAGAAAAGGGGTTGCTCTCCAGGCATTTCCCCAGGGGGCTACACTTACAGGTTTACACATTCACACATTGTCCAAATATTGCTCATATCAATTACTAGAAGAATATTTTGGTGAATTAAAAGTCCTTGCAAATGATGTGTTTTTCTCTGAAAGGAAATAATTTTTACTATGATTCAGTTTTAAACTTTGCCTGTACTTATATGATTGCTAGGTATTTCACTTCTGTGCCATTAAAATACTCTCACAGGCCTCAGTTTTTGTTCACATTTTGTTTCAAGGCTCTATCATTATTTCCTGAGATATTGGCCTCAGAAGTAGGGATGGGAACATTTTTAGCTGCCCTTTTGAATTAGGGCGACCATCTTGAAATCAGACCACATGGTAAATTGATGACATCACTTTCCCAAGTCTATGGGACACATACAACATGAATCAGGAAATAACAGCTCTGGCAAAAAAAATTCCCACGGCTTCTATGCCAGTCCCCGATCTATGAGCAACCAGAACATAAGTGCCATACTGGGTCAAACCAATGGTCTATCTAGCCAAGCATCCTGTCTCCGACAGTGGCCAATCACGGTAGCTTGGGGGAAGGACCCAACAGGTCACAATGGGGGGATCCATTCCCTGTTGTTTTCCCCCAGCTCCCGTCATGTTCCCTGATCCTGTCTGGCTAATAGCTGCTAATGAACCTATCTTCCAGAAACTTGTCCAAATCTCTTTTAAACTCAGCTATAGTACTGCCCTTACCACAGCCTCTGGCAGTAGATTCCACAACCCAATTATACGCTGAGTGAATTTTTTTTTCCCTTTTATTGGTTTTAAACTTGCCACCCATGCATTTCATGGAGTGTGCCCTAAGTTCTAGTACTGGCTGAGAGGGTAAGAAGCTGCTCCTTGTTTACTAGTTCTACACCAGTCATGATTTTATAGACCTCTATCATATCTCCTCTCAGTCATCTCTTCTCCAAACCGAAGAGCCCCAACCTACCAAGCCTCTCCTTATACGGGAGCCCTTCCATGCCCTTGATCATTTTTGTTGCCCTTCTCTGTACCTTTTCTAGTTCAGCTATGTCTTTTTTGAGATGGGGTGACCAGAACTGCACACAATATTTGAGGTGCGGTCGCACCATTGATTTGTATAGAGGCATTATGACATCCTCAGTTTTATTTATCCCCTTCCGAATAATTTCTAACATTCTGTTTGCTCTTTGGTTGCTGCTGTGTTGGACCTGATGTTCTGAGCAGTGGTGTAACTTTGGTCTAAAATTTGTGGGCAATGCTGGATCCCCTTGACCCACATAAGCCCCATACCACCATGATCCTGGAGCTGCAGGGAGAGGAAATTTGTAGGGGGTCACATTCCTCACTATAGCTACACTCACAATTCTGAGATCCTGTGTGCTGAGTCT
Organism: Sphenodon punctatus; assembly: GCA_003113815.1. Lineage (NCBI taxonomy): Eukaryota > Metazoa > Chordata > Lepidosauria > Sphenodontia > Sphenodontidae > Sphenodon > Sphenodon punctatus. The sequence goes on along the minus strand of QEPC01002071.1, from coordinate 656,296 downwards.
GCCTACCTCATATCTAGACCTGCCTGGTCTCCTTCCCAACCCTTTTAGCCTTGCTGTGGATCTGCCTTGCTTTGATTATCTCCTTGGCTTCTGAAACTTGTTCCAAACTGGCTCTCTTCCTTGGCCTCTGATTTTTGTCTTTTGCCTTGGCTCCAGCTCAGCTCCTAGCATTGATACCGGAAATTCACCACAATGTTGCTCCTGGCTTGGGATGCCTACCCTCATATCCAGGCCCCTGACAGGACTCAGGAGCCAGGCATGGTCACAGAGATAAGCTGCAGAGGAGGCTACTTCAACAAGATTTAAATATGGGCAGAGGTTCAGTTTTGTCAGAGCCTAGGCTTTGAACCAGCAATCTTAGGCAATGGCCAGCACACCAGCACCACAGCCAATCTTAGAAATACTGTGTAAGCCCTCCCTGTGCTGGTCAGGCCATACCCCCTCCTCAGTACTGTTTCAGGCCACCAGCTTCCTGGTTGGTTGGCTGGCTGCCTGGCTATCTATGGGCGTTTTTAAGCGTGACAGTGGCATGATTTAACACGCTTTAGCGCAGTTTAAACCGAGTGCCACCTTCACGTCAAAAGGCGCCTGCCAGATGTTTCCCCGAGTCACAGCCCGCCGGACCAGGAGTAAAGTGGATTTTCACATCTGAAAGGCCACATTATTTGGACCCAGTCTGGAGTGGGGGAGGCTGGGCATCATGGCTGCCCATCAGCTGGGGGAGGGTGGGTTACTGCACGCAGCACAGGCTTGGGGCTGGGTGGACGCACATCCATGCCTTTCCCTGCCCTGGCCACCATCATGGTTGTTTGATGTGCGGCCCAGACCCTGACCAGAGTGAAGGTGCCCACCACTGCCTGGGTAAGTCCGTGGTGGTGGTAGGTGCCATCACGTCTAAAAGCATCCTGAATGACTGGCCTGATGTTACGGGAAGTTGAGTGGATTGTCTGATCATTCTATCCCTTCCTGTTCCTGTTGTGACCACTCCGCAACCACCCTTTAGCCCACTTTGTGAGTCCTGCTGTCCTGCGCACCTGCTTTATTTATTTATTTTATTTATTTCAATTTTTACCCCGCCCTTCCCAGATGGCTCAGGGCGGCTTACAATTAAAACAATACATAAAAACAGCATAAACACACAACCCCTGCCCCTACCTCCCCCCTCCCCCACCATCCCCTCACACCTCTACCCCAACCCCCCACCATCCCCTACCTGGGAAATGCCAGCCTGCCAAATGTCCTAACAAATAAAATCTTACACCACCTCCAGGAGATGCCCAGGCTTGGGCTCAAACAAATCTCTGGGGGGAGGTGAGGGAAGGGAGTTCCACAGCATCGGGGCAGCAACTGAGCACATCCCCCTGTGAGCCCTCACCGTACGAACAAGACTAACAGGTGGTACCCACAAGGAGGCGCTCCAAGCCAATTGCAGGGGTCGCAGTGGGGCATGGAAGGACAGGCGTTCTCGCAGATATGTGGGGCCCAGACCATTTAGGGCTTTAAAGGTCAAAACCAGTACCTTGAATTGTGCCCGGAAAGCTATAGGGAGCCAGCGCAGACTTTGAAGCACCAGTGTAATGTGCTCCTGGCGCCTTGCCCCCCAGGAGTAGGTGATCATTCTGCACCAGCTGCAGCTTCCAAACAGTCATCAAGGGCAGTTTCACACAGAGCACATTGTAGTAGTCTAGCCTTGAGGTGATGAAAGTGTGGATGACAGTCAGTGGCCAGATCCAAATTGGAAAGAAAAGGCCACAGCCTCCTCACCAGATTGAGTTGGTGAAAAGCGCTCCTGGCCACTGCCACAACCATACAATCCAGGGGCAACAAGGGGTCCAAGAACCTCTCAAAGGCTATGGACCCAGTTGACCAGAGGGGGTCAAGACTACCAATAGCTGGAATCCCAATTCCCTCCAGGCCACAAGGCCCGTCAACCATCATCACCTCAGACATGTCTGGATTCAGCTTCAATCGGCTCCTTGTCATCCGGTCCCCAACAGCAGCCAGGCATCTGGTAAGTGCCGAACCTGCAGGGCCTGGGTCTGATGAAAAAGAGAGGTAGAGCCGAGTGTCATCAGCATACTGATGGCACTTCACCATAAACCTCCAAATGACCTTGCCCAGCGGTCTAATATACACGTTGAACAAGAAGTGGGACAGAATAGAACCCTGCAGGAGGGGTCCCAAGAGGATGATGAGCAATCACACATCACCGCTCTCTGGGATCTCCCCAACAAAAAGGAGCAGAACCACTCAAGAGCAGTCCTGTGCATCCCTGCCATATCCCGCAGTTGTGTCAACACCACCTTGTGGTCAACTGTATCAAAGGCCACTGAAAGATCTAACAAGATCAACAGGGTAGAATTCCCCTTGTCAATCTCCAGGTGCAGGTCATCGACCAAGGCTACAAGCGCAGTCTCCATACCATACCCAGGACAGAAGCCGAACTGAAACGGATTCATGAATCCGACAGCGTCGAGATGAGCCTGGAGCTATTGGGCAACCACCCATTCAATAACCTTCCCTAAAAAGGGAAGGTTAGAGACAGGACGATATCTGGTCAGGGAGTCAGCATCCAAAGATGGCTTCTTAAGCAGGGACTGGACAATCGCAGTTTTAAGCACGTCTGACACCCTACCCTCCCGAAGGGAGGCGTTGACAACCCCAACCAGCAATGGACCAAGCATCTCCCGGCTGGCTTTTACCAACCAGAACGGGCAAGGAACTAGTTCACAACCGGTTGCCCTCACTGACCCAAGCACCCACCTACCCACTCCCGAGCGAAACGGATTCAAACAAACAGAACAAGACAGATCTTCCATAACCTCAAACTCTGACTCTACAGGTAAAATGGCAGTACCCAAGTTGTGGTGAATACAAGTGATTTTGTCTGCAAAGTAGTTAATAAAAATGTCACAGCAGGCATTAGATGGCTCCACTTCCAGGTGGAGGCAGACTGGATTAACAAGGCCCCTCACCATTCAGTCGGAACAGCTCCACCAGACAAGACTTTGCAGATGCTCTGATAGAGAAGAAAACTTTCTTCACCGCCATCATAGCTACAGCATAGTCCTTTTAAAAGTATCAATGCTGCTATCAGTTGGCTTCAATGCAAGTTGAGCACCGCCCGCCTACCCTCCTGCTTCAGCCACCTCTGGTCCTCCATATACCAGGGGGACCTGTGCTGCCGCAGCGGTGGGAGTGGATGTCTGGGTGTAATTGTATCAATGGCCATGGTCAAGATGTCATTCCATAAAGTGACCAGATCATTGACAGAGTAGTCATCAAGGTCAGTAGGTAACCCCCACCCCCGAGAGTTCTGGATACCAATTGGATCCATAAGTCTCTGAGGGCGGGGTCCATCACCACGATGAGGGCATAAAAGGGTGGGAATCTGTGCCTTCAGAAGGTAATGATCAGACCACAACCATGGTGTCGTAACCACATCTCTGATAATCAGAACCCTTATTTCCAGGCTGGTGTAAAACATCAAATCCAATGTGTCCCGCCTCATATGTCGGGCCAGATATTATACAATGGTTGTCATGGCAGCCATGAACTCCTGCTCCGCCCCTGCAAGTCTGTACTCAGAGTGCATGTTGAAATCCCCCAAGACAGAAGTCTAGGAGATTCCATCACCACCCCCGAGACCAGCTCGGCTAGAGCAGTCAGGGAGTCAGCTGTACAGTGGGCTGGTCAGTACATCAGCAGAATCCCTAATCTATCCCCAGCCAAATGCAACATGAGGTGGACACACTCCATATTGAATGAGTCAGGTACCAGATACCTTCGAAAGGACAAGGTGTCTTTACAGATCACAGCCACTCCCTCCCACCCGCCCTAGCCTCCAGACCTCACATTAAGCAGCATCAGCGTCAGATCAGAGCCCCTACCAGCCTTAACACCCAAACATCCCGAAACAGAGGGAGAGCAGGACACAGGGACAGACACTAGGTGTGTCTCCCCAAAGTCCTGATGGTGTAGCCTTCCCATGCCCAACATGACCCCGGTAGCTGCCCCCCTCCCAACCCCTGCCACACAGGTTTCTCCCTCCAGCATATAATTCTCATTTACTCCCTCTGGACAGGAAGGATTCCCATTCTCCACCCCTCTGAGTGGCCATAGACAAGCATGGCCTCCCAATGCTCCCCTCACCCCCACCTCCCCAAACTCTATCCCCTCCCAATCCCATCCCCACATCACACCCCTTAAAACAATTAAAAACCTTTAAAGGACAATACCACCTTCCACTCCCTACCCCCAAACAATTTAAACAACCATTAAAAAACCCACCACCATTCCCTCACCCCCAAACGCCGAGACCAGCAGATCTCCTTAAAGTCCTGAGGGGGTGGGGGGGCAGGGTTGCAGCCCCAGGTGTTGCAGCAGACTCACAGTTCCTCTCCCTGCAGGTCAGCAGCTCTTTTTAATGTCCTGGGAAGGTGGGGGCAGAGTTGCAGCCCAAGGTCTTTCCTGTCTTGTCCTGCCTGCCCGCCCCAGTGTGTCCATCCTGCTCCAGCATGTCTGCCTATCTGGCCTGCACTCTAGTCTGTGTGTTGGATCCCAGCATGTCCTTGATCATAATAATCACCATAATAAATGTTATTTATATACCATCCCCCTGCCAAGTGACACTCAAGGCAATTCACAACCTTAGTAAAACAGAATACAATAAAATACAACAAAACCACTTAAAATCATGTAAGATCCACTTAAAACAGATTAAAAGGGGAAAGTAAAGGGGTAGGAAAAATAAATTAAGGGGGAACCAGCAGAGGATCCTCTAATAGCTTCTGGAGAAGAAAAAAGTCTTCAGGTGCTTTTTGAAGGTGAGGAGTGAGGAAATGAGATGGACATCTGATGTCTTGGACCTGATCCTGCATGAAGTCTCTGGACTTGATCCTGTATGGACTCTCCAGCCCGGACCCCTATGTTCCTGACAACTTTTGACAAATGACTTGGGCTGGATCTTCATCAGACCAAATTCCTGCAGCCTTAATTCTGTTCTGAATTTGACTTTGTAGCATAATTCTGGAAGGTATTTCCAATGAAACTGCTCTGGGCTAGTGCTGAAAAAGTAGGTCGTTTACCAGATCCCTCCCTGCCACCACCCAAAGCAGAGCTAATCTCTCTGTAAAGTAATCATCCTATTCACTCTTAGCTATATAAACACACAGCAGGGCCGCAGGCAGTAGGCGGTACATTTCAGTAACATGTTCATAGACCTCATCACTATAAATACTACCTCTGTCTCAGAGCAATGAGCGCCAAGCACTTGTGCTAATGGGAGCCAAAGAATGAATTGTTCTAAAAGCCTTTATTTCTCCACAGGCCAATTGTGACATAATCATAACCTTTTGCACTGGAGCTTGCCAAGGCCAGCTAATGCCTCTAAGACCTATTTAGGGAACACTCTAAGCACAGAGAACAATTAAGTATCCAAACTGGTTCAGTTCTTCTGTGTATCTCTGATCAGGCACTCCCTCATTGCAGGTGTTTTTCTGGGCTGTTTAAAGAGCAATTGTACCCTTAAAGGGGATATTGTGACAATAACATTGTGGGGTTCCACGGTAATTGCCTTCCTTCCATAGTCAATTTGCTTAGTTTGCAAGTAATAAAGAAGAAATTATGTCATAAGAAAGCTAATGAAATGCTGGCTAGAAGGAACTTCCCATAAGGAGGGATGCAATTGATTATGGCCGCAGTCCACAAACCACTTATTCCTGAGTAGTAGCCGCATTGAAGTGCTACTCTGGAGTAAGTGATTTGTGGATCATGGCTTAACAAGGAGCTACAGGCCAAGGAGGCATAACCAATGTTTTGATGCCAAACTGGGCTCATGTATCAGGAGTCTAATGAATCCCTTATTTTTTTTAGTGCTGCAGCGATTATAGCATTTTGTATTGGTGAAGTTAATTCTCATATTTGACTCCCACAAACAAATATCCAAATTAATTTTTTTCACCACTGCAAAATTTACATATTAATTTACCTTGCTTTGATATTTCAGCCACGTCAGTATTTTGATTCAGTCTTTCGGTCACTTTGGCTTTTCGTATTTGGTATTTTGTTCACTTTGGCAGTACTACTGGGTGGTAATTTTGAAATCAAGTGTGATGATTAGTCTAAATACAGCAATCACGCTGAGAAATTTTAAAAAAACCTTGCCAAATTGTACTGCCAATTTGTACTGCACCCAAGTGACCTGGGCCTGTCACATACACAGGACCTTGCAATCAATCAGTCTTAGACCATTTTTAAATGAAACGCACCCACACAGGTCCACACATTCGCCATGTATCCAGACGCCCATCTTAAAGTGGCATGGTGAGGATGCGGGGGGTGCACTCCTGTGACACTCATGCGCATGCATAGAGTATTGGAGGGAAATCCAGGATGCTTCATGTGGGGGCAGGCCAAACCATGCGTGGGTAGGGGTGCACATCCCTTCCTGGCCCATTTGATTCTCTCCTCCCCACCCTGCCCCCTCACCGGATGTGTGTGGGCATCACACAGTGCACACAGACCTGTCCCCCAGCCGTGCCCATTTACAAACGGCCTTACCTCTGCTGTATTATGCTCATTACAGTAGCCCATGTTATGCTTCTAGCATTGCCCACCTTCCTTTAAGCTAAGGGCGTGGGTGGGGCATATTGGGCATTTTTACACACACCTTAAAGTGCTGGTCTTTCAATCTTCTGGGTTTACAAGTCCACAAGTAAGTTCAAGATGCATTCTTCACACACACACACACACTACCCTGAGGCAGCCTAAAGTAGTCGCAGCTGTAGACGTGACAGGCTGCCATGGAAACCAAGTGACTACAGCTGCCTGGAGCAAAGCAGTTTACCACAAAAAAAATTGCGAGAAATTCTATGCAGAAGTTCAGAGAGCCACATGTTTAAGATCTGGGTGAGTGATTTAGACACACAGAAAGTTCAGGATGTAACAGCAAACATGCAGGAGAAATGTGTGTCTAAAAAGACCCACTGACTCTAGTCCAGTCACTTTCTGACTTGGCTATGTCGCTTTGGAGCATTGTGACATCACAATGTTGTTCAGGTGGCAGGGCCACAAGGGAAAGCAGGCAAGAGAGTTTCTTCATCTTGCCCCTTTCCAGTGTGCTCTGAACCTCTGATTCCTCCAAGTTAGCCAGGTTCCTCCGGGTTACCTGGAGAGATCAGGGCTTCCCCTGGAGCCCAGAGACGATGGCTTAAATTCCAGAGACTGTCGCTCAAACCCAGAGGGTTGGTAACCCTGGGGCCCATATCCCCTGGCATTCCTGTTTGATTGCACCCAGCTCACTCTCCTGTTGGCCCCCTGGGCTATATAAAGCCCTAGCAGGTCATCTATGTGCAATCTGATTAGGGTGGCCATACCTCCCACTTTAAAAGAGGACGCTTATGAAAAATACATTATGCTCATTACAGTGAGCTCATTACAGTGAACTGATGCAGCCCTGCAACATGTATTTTTCATAAGCATCCTCTTTTAAAGGAGAGGCACGGCCACCCTAAATCTGATAGTTCTCTGTTTTGTCTGCAGTGCTCAAGCCCTGTTGTGCACTCCCTGCCACAGCCCCTTGAGCATTGCCTCCCATTCCTGCTTGGCCTCCTGGTTGGTTCTTGGCTTGACATGCCTTCCTGACTTTGACTGTGACCTCCTGGCTCTTGCCCCTACATTTGCCTGGTGTGCTTGAGACCTGGCAGCTGGGTTCCTGATGAATTCTTTTTGTTAGAGGGCTACTCCAAAAGCAAATCATATATATACACATTTGTAGTTATTACTTTTGGGGGGTGAGGGGATCAGGGGTTGGCTGTACCCTTCTCAGTTCTATGTACCATGGACCCAGAAGGAGCAGAAAATAATTCAGCTTAGGTACTGGCGCTCAGAAGCCGCTGTGGTGCAAGTCTGAGCACGTTCTATTGTAACATTTGCCTGAGGAGCCAGAGACTCCAATTTAAGTCCACAAAATGTCAATGATTTTATTTATTGCTGTTATTTAGGGAAATCAGCAGTTTCCACTTCTGCATATTTAACCTGGTACAGAAGAATTAACCTGTTCTGAAGCCCTTGAATTTCCAGAACATTAATATAAGCAGCACATATGTTGCAACTAGAATTTGCTTAGAGCGGAGGGAGCTATTCTAGCTCACAATGCAGCACGGCAATCCCATTATGGAGGCTGACAGCTTTGTTTTAGAGAGGTTCATCAGACTTTATTTCTATCCACTTACAAATGGCATGTTCCAGCCTGTTGAGGCAATCTTGCCTCCTCTTTGATTTTCAGGGTCCCCCTTGGGAGGAAGATCCTAGGGAAAGAAGCAATGAATGTCTCTTTCCTGAGAAAAGAGGAAATTTAAAGGCTGAGTTTCCCCATAGATTCCAATTGCAGTGCATAGATAGGACTGAGCTGCAGTGTTCAGACCCAAAAAGTTCCCCAAACAGGAGCGTTCAGATGTATGTGCATCCTTCATTCTTCTGTGGGTACAGGGGTCAGAAAGAGCCACAACTATGGGGTGGGGGGAGGCTGATGGTGGCTGCATCCCCCTAGACTTCCTCAGGTACTTTTTTCTCCTCCACCTCGCCCCCCCGATTTGTCACTGGTTCAACTCATAAAAACCCACATCCTCCACCAACATTGTGCAGACTACCAACATTCTGCAAGGACATGGCAAATGGCCTACAGCTCTTCCATGGCTTTAGCAAAAGGGGCATCTGTCCCTGCTGGTGCTGCAGTCATCTCCGAAGAAAGAGGGTCTGGGGTATGTCCATAAAGTCCATGTGCTATCCACAGTTTATCCACCCCAGCACATGTTCCCCTCTCCGAAATGGTCACAGCTCCAGTGTGGGACCGAAGCCACCAGACTTGTTCAGTTGAGGTGGCAAGATCCCAATGAGCACACACAAACCACATGCAAATTTCTAACCAATGTTGTGGGCTGTTGGTCATATGTTGGTCCCTCAAATTTTGAAAGCTCTGATGTAAGGACTACAAGGTTCCTCACTCTGGTTGTAAATCACAGAAGGCCAGTGTTCCTGGGGGGTGAGGGGCTAGACAGACTTGCAGAAATTGACAATTTGACCTGTGATCATGCTCATCTTTAATACAAATGACAGGTCAGAAGGGAATGGATCACGTTGCAGTTGTGATTCTTGCAGAAAAGCTGCTTGAATTGCCTGCTTAGGCTGTGCCTCTGTATTGGCTTCTGTAGCATAAGAGGGTGTGACAAACTGGCCCTCTCTAGTAGTGCCAGAACACCCACAGGTCCATGAATCTGCTATTTTACATAGCAAATGGGCCAGACTTTTTTTTTTTTAGCTCAGAGGGTAGAGGCTTCTGAAGATGGCGCAAGAGTTCACCAGTTCAGTCCCCACTGAACTGAACAAGGGCTGAATCAAGCAGCAAAATTCTTACTCATGAGTAATTTCACCATCTCGGGAACTGGGATCCATTTTCCAGTACCAATATGATTTCTTGAATCATAATACCATCCTGATTTACCAAATTTACTGTTTACTGTGTACTGTGTACATTTACCACTTACTGTATTGCAACGGGTACTGTTTTACTTCTGGGTTTGTCTGTTTTTTCTGCATTTCTGAGCCAATAATTGTGCAAATACAAATAGACCAGCCTTTAACTCCCCCGCCTGCCCAAACACAGTTTTTTTTAAAAACAGTGCCTCCATTCCAGAATTATTGTTGCATTTTGAGCCGGAGGGGGTGGGGTATAAAAATAGTAAAATTTAATTTTTTATTTTTTTTTACCCCCTTTGCTTTGACAATTTGCAACTGAATTGCAGATTTGTAAAGGAATCTGCATACCAGGCAATGAGTGACAATGAAGTACAAGGGGAAATGGAGTCCAGAAAAGATAGAAGAATGTGGTATTGCATCGGTATTACCTCTCACAACAATGTGGTAAACAGCCAAGCAGTAAATGGCAAAGCAGTACGCAAATTATCGGTAAACTGAGAAATGAAATGTTAAGCAAGACATTGCCAAGTACCAAGAAGTTCTCGATTCAACTGAGATGGTATTGGGAACCAGGATTTCGACGGGAATTCCTGTTTTTGCAAAATCTTGTTTCAGCCCTACTGACAACCAACCCAGTGGTGTCAGTTACAAGCGGTAGCCCATACAGGGAAGTAAGCTGGGGGGACTAGCAAAGCTCAGAACATGTTTTCTTAGACAGGGGGAGAATGTAGCATGTTGGCATTATCTAGTAAGTAGTGTTGTGGTGTCAAACATCTCACTGGTTCAGGAACCTGCTACTCTATAGAGCTAACAGACCCAGTTCTTTTACTTTAGAGAGTTGTAGCCCGAATAGCCTAATGGGTAAGGTTTGGGACTTACCTTCCTCCACAGGATTTGAACTTTGGTCCCTGAGGTGTAAGGTAGTCTTGGGCAAGTTATTCTGTCTCAGCCTCAGTTTACCATCTGTAAAACTGGAACAGTAATGACCTACCTCCATAGGGCTGTTGTGAGAGAAATCTACATAAAGATTGTAAAGCACTCTGAACACTGAAATCACTATAGAAATTAATACTACTACAGATGGAGCAAGAGGTTCTCAGTTCAGTTCCCTCTGTGTTATGGGAGGGTAGGGAACAAGGGGTTGTTCTCCCAGGACCTAGTACACCCACACCCCACACACACTCGCCTTCACTCTCCCAAGGGCTCCACCACACTGGAAAACTTCCCCTCAGGTTGTAAGGTGGCCGAAAAGTCCCTAAAGGGATACGGGCCTTATCATCACAGGGGTTCCGGTACCGCCACGCCCTGTGTGAAGCCCCTTCACACCTCAACACTCGCAACCACACCCACACTCCCTTGTTTCCTTCACCCAGTCTTACCGTGCTAGGGGAGTAGGGAAGTGCGTTGAGGGGGGAAGGACACAGGGAGGCACACGACGGGAGTTTCCAGGGGGGTAAGGAATATATCACAGTGCTCAAGAATACGTAGCAATACACAATACCTCTCAAGTCAGACACTCGCTCACACACTCTCTCTTTCAATCCACACAAGTTTTAACGTAACCACCACTTAGCTCTCCAACTTCACCACGACGCTCTGGGGCCAGTCTCACAGCACTGCTGATCACCGGCAGCGTGTGAGAGTTCCTCCTGGCCCTAAATAGGGGAAGCCCCGCCCCCTTTTCCTCACAGACGCGCTGAGCGGCGTAATTCCCCTGATTGCCCCCCAGGCTGTTGTTTCTCCTGGCCCCTCCCTGGTGCGTGAGGGCTCCCTGCGTCGCTCTGGAGGCTCTGGGGGCGGCACTCGCTCTGGGGGTGTGGCCAGCCCCCGTGAACCTGCGTCTGGCCGCTCTTCCTTGTTTTCTGGGGGCGTGGCCTTCTGCCGCTGCCGTGCCTGCCTGTGATCCCTGCCGCCGCACTGTCTCCTGCTCCAGCTGCGGCGGCATCTCCTAAGACTCTGTTGACAACCCTCTTAGGGGTGTTGGGTTACACTTCAATTTATTTATTTATTTATTATTAAAATTCATATGTCACCCCCTCCTGCTAAAAGCATCTTGGGGCAGCATATTTTAAATAAATGAATCAGCTTTCTGTGAGGTTAATGATAGGTCACTGCTGGGCAGTACTGGCTGCCTCGGCTTTAAAAAGATGGCTATAAAATAGGTTGGATGATCTCTTTTAATGGACCAGCTTCTGTTGGTGAAAACATAAAAGCTCTCATCTTAACTATTTTGTCTCTATCTCTTTTGGGGGGGCCAGCACAGTAATCATGCTCTTTCTGCTTTAACCCTGCTACAGTGTCTTGAAAAAACTGATGTTAGTTGTGTCTGGGGTGTTTTTTCTACCCCCGTCCTCAGCACTGAGATTTCTGGTGGAATGTGTAAATTAACATGAAATATGATGTGGTTAAAAAACTACCCCATCTGAAAAAAACTGGGGTTAAAAAAATATCCCATGGCAAAATGTATTTGGGCAGTTTTTTGTCACAGATTGGGTTTGTTTGGTTTTTTATTTTTAAAAATGGTTAATGGCAACCAAATTTCCTTTGAATATATTGTGTACCTGGGTCCAGGTGACAATGTCCTAAAAGGGCAACGTTTGAGAGCCACTAACTTGCAAGTTTTTGTGAGAGATGTGCACCTGGGGTAGGAAAATGCCCCCAGAAAATGGAGCAGGGTTAAAGGGCACATTCTATGTTGCTGCCAGGCATGCAATGCCTTGTTAACACCCCGTAATTAAGTAATCTGAAAAGAAAACCCTACTTATAGGGTACCAAAACAGAGACCTCTGTGCTGTAGGGGTTCCGATGAAGACAACAACCGTTAAAATTTCTCATAAAGTTGTATTAACAAAACAGTGAATACATTACACAGAAACCTTCACCACAGGCTGCTCACATAATGTCCACTGTGGACAAAGACTAAGTACCACAAAAAAGACCTGAGAGACCCCTAGAAAAAGTCAGCAGGTTCCAGATTTGCATCAACTGCTGAAGCGCCTCTCTACATGTCCGATTCAGCAGTGTGGTGCTGGCTGGATGTTATTGCAATACCAATGGCAAGGCTTCCATTGTCAGAAAAGAGCTGAGCCAGTGAGGTGTTCAGGACGAGACAGTCGCCATCCGATATGACAGAGTCCACACACTCCAGTACCGATCGGGGGGTAGCTTCCCATTTCAAGCGCCTCTGATTCCTGTTCAGCTCCAGCCGATAGGTGAAGTTGTCAGCTTGTGTTGGGGTGCCAACCAGCATCATGGTAGCAAAGAACTGGAGGTGGCCCTCGTATTTCTCCTGCTTCCTGAGCACCAGCAGAAACTGGTGGCCCAAACATGAATGCATGATTATCCAATCTGTCGGCGCCGGGAGGTGCATGTCCGTGGCCAGGAAAACAATCTCTGCCCCCTGGAGGATGTTGATTCGATGTGTCTGTTGGAGGTGCGAGACAACCACTTCTAAGTGTCCTTCCCACTGGCAAGAAAACAAAGGACATGTGCATGGGATCAGCTGTGGGTCATGCACCGCCTCATGGGAATGATGAAGGTGATGGCTGGATGGCTCCGTGGTGGTCTGACTCTGAGCGACTGCACATCTGGCCGATGCATACTGCAAGGAGAAGGGAAAGTATTAGGGGAGGTGGTTTTGGTATTGCCACAGCCATGCAGGGAGGCTACCCAGAGGGGGTGGGACCGTGTCAGAGAAGGCGGGGCAAAAAGTGCTGACCCACCCCCTTTCTGATGAAAGCATGTCCCCTCTGGAGCATCATCTCATCACAACATTCCACAGAAGGTGGGTTTACATCAGAAATGGGGCACGGCAGACTTTTTACTCCACCCACCCTTTTCCTAACAGGGTCACCTTCCATACCTCGCCTCACAGAGGCACCTGCCCTCACAAGTGGCCGCACCCTTCTCCCCCCCTCCTCGAAACAGCCATAGCAGCCTTCTCCCACACAAGCAGCTTCAGACTAGTGGCAGGGAGGAGGCACTAGTGTGGGAGGTTTGTACTGCAGCAGAACTCCTTGATACCACTGTTGTTGCAGGGGTAACTGGGGGAGTAAGAGGGCCACTGCTGCTGATCCTTTTGAAAAGAGGTGTGGGGGGCAGTACTGCTGCTTGTGAGGGTGACTGCCAGGACAGTAACCTCTGCAGAACCCTGCCCCACCCCCTGTTCAGCCAGCTGACCCAGACAAATTGGGCTTAACTTAAAGATTCAAGGCCAAAACCTGGAAGTGTGGCAATGCTAATATGGGGTCTGGTTGAGAGGTGCTGAGCTTTGGCCTTTTCTCAGGGCACATTCAGATACAGGGTTAAACTGAACTTATAAAATGGGTTTTATTAGACTGAAGTAACTATTCCACTTCTGAAGTGTTCAGATGAACAGCTAATCTGAAGTAACTAAATCAGTTTAACTAAGGTGAAGTAACTACTTCTGTTCTACCAGTCTCCTCCCCTATCCCTTGATGCTTTGAAGGAAGGATCCCAGGATCAGAGTAAAAAGTGTGTCCCCCAGGCCCAACTTTTCAATCAATCTCGTGCAACAGCAGCAAATTGCAAAGCACCTGTTGCAATACCTCAGGCAGCTCATGTGGAGGAGCAGCAAGAGTCATCTCGCCAAGCTTCCTAGCCGGGATTCCATTTCCTACTGCATATCCCTGCCCAACCCCGACCACGCCTTTGCCCCTACAAATGGAAGGGAGTAGGGGGAGAGAAATTCCTGGCTGGGACAGAAAAGAACAGGTGAAAGAGCAAGAGTAGGGAGGCTGACAGCTTGGCAGCAGTGCCCAGGTTAGAGGGGTGGGGGCTTTCCAGCAAGCTCACTAGAGGTGGGGCACAGGCAGCTAAAGGGGTCTTCCCATCCCACCAGCTTCCTGGGGCATCGAGAAAGAAGTGGGCTGGACTGGGAGCTCCATAGCTTGATAAGGAATGAGGCGGGGGGGGGGGGGAATTCCCCAGTTCAGCAGCGCCGCCCTTATCAACCAACTTCAGCCACCCCTCCAACTGCCATCCCATCTCCTACTCACCCATCCACCCCCAATATGACCTGTGGGTGGAAAGATCCAATCATCCAGCCCTAGCCCTGACCTGGGGTATTTTCAGACGTTACGAGATCACAGTCAACCACAGTGAACCACAGTCAATCCCGCAGCAGGGCCAAAGTGCCCTGAATGTCTGTTGGGCGGCCGCCAGATGTTCAGCACGGACAATACCCACATGGGGTCAATTTCAACCACGCTTCCGGGGCTCCCCGTGGGACAATCTCCGAAAGCGTGGTCAAAGTGATTCCTGACGGGAACCAACAAAAAGTAACGTCTGGCCCGCAACCACCGGCCGGAAACAAAGGAAATGATTCCCAGCCGGGGACAAAGCACGCAGCGTCGCTGCCAGGCAATGAGCAGCAACACAGGCTGGGGAGGGAGATTTAAAGGGCACACAGCAGCAGCCGGGACGAGCCGCCCGGCACCTTCCGGGTGCTTTGACCATGGCCCGGCCCGGGATTGGCGTAACGTCTGTTGCGCTGCCCCGGGCCATGATCTGTGGACCCGATTCCCTGCCGTGGTCCCGGTCCCGTCACGTCTGTTTGGGGCTTTTTTTGACCACGGGGGTGGGGGTTGTTCGGTTCACCCCCGCCGGGGATCCACTGTGGTGAATCGGGACCGTGTAACGTCTGAAAATACCCCTTATCTTCCCGGGGGCTCTTCCACTCAATTCAATTATGTTTATTGTTTAACTGTAGGTTTTAACACAGAATATACATATACATAATTCCCAGCCACAATAGCTGGTACCGAGTCACCATACACATACACATCTCTTAACCCACTATAATACAACTGCTATCCCTCCCCCCCCAACACTTAATCCCTAGCTCTTCACGGAGCTTAGGCACGGGAAACCCTTGACCACTGCAACATATTCCAATCCCCCACTGCCGGGCTATTAACTGAGACACACAGATCCTATAATATTCCTCGACCCCACAACCCATCAGGGCTACGTATGTGCCATATATACTCGATGCTACACCTGCTCTAGGATAGAGATAGAACTAGGATACTGCTAGTATAGTACGCTCAATAACGTTGCCCTATGACCTATTGCCGTCTAACAACTGCCCTCCTTTCGCTCCCTCGTCCTGAGCAGACTGAATTGCTCAAAATCTGGCAATATCTAGCTACCGTCCTTGACAAGACCGAATCTGTTCCATTAAGAAATTTCCTCACCATGGCCCCTTGGTCAAGGGGGTCCTGGATGAATTTACCCAACAAGGTACCTCTAGGCCCCTTTAGAGCTGTACAACGAAAAAAAATATGTTCCGCTTCCAGCACTTGCCTGCTCTGTTCTCAGGGTGCTACCTGACAAGACATAATGCGGATTGCGCACTATTTGCCTCCACAAGAAACTCTGGGAGGCAAATGAAGCACAGCTTTGGTCACGTGAGAAAGCGAAGCTGGAGCTCCGCATGTCATGCATGATAGCAGCCAAAGCCACACGGCTTCGTTTTCTCACATGACCAAAGCTGCACTTCATTTGCCTCTTGGAGTTTCTCGCAAAAGCAAATGGTGTGCATAGCGCATTACGTCTCATCAGAAAGCACCCTCAGCCTGGTAGCAGCTGCTGAAGCAGCAGAGTCACCTAGGATGGGGAGAGAAAGGACAGGTTTGGCTTATAAGTTGTGGGGAAAGCAGTGTGGGGAAAGTGCTTCCCAATGCTGTTCAGCAACAGAGACATCTCGCTAGCTTCAGCTGCGCAGGGAGAGCCCGGATTGAGCCCTCCCTCACACCAAGAAGGGCACATGAACAATTAAATTGATTTAAAAACTGAAGGAGAATATGTCTTTCTGATTTTTTCAGGACATACTACTCTTTCTCCTCCTGAATACTGTCAGTTTAAAGAGCTGTTCATGTGGATGGTGTCAGAGTTAGGCTGATTTAAGGCTTAATTAAATCAAATTAAGGCAGCATTTAGACGTGCGTTTAAATTGCACAGCCACGGCGGCATCGTGCGATTTAAAGCACCGCGCACTTCTGGGTTGGTGTGAATGCGGTAAGTGCGCACATTTCTGCCTAACCCGAACTGTTGGAGTGCGGTTTGAAAAGCTGCTCGGAGCAGCTTTTCAAACCACACTCCAACAGTTCGGGTTAGGCAAAAATGTTGCATTCACACCAACCCGGAAGTGTGCGGTGCTTTAAATTGCACGATGCCGCCGTGGCGGCTGTGCGATTTAAAGCACGTCTGATTGCGCCCTTAGTGTTTGTCAGAACATGGCCACAGAAGAGTTTTCAGTTCTCCTCATGCACTGCCTCAGACCACCCCCATTTTCAGGGTGGGCATCATGAGGCGAGTCCTCAGGCCTTCTTAGGGCCTGGTCTGCATCCTCAGCCACTTCATGCTACAAGGCGTGGGGTTCCTTATGGTGCAGAGCACTGCCAAACATGGAGGACCTCGGTGTCAGGAGCCAGTTTTCCCTCCAAAACTCCTATCCTAGACCTCCCCCCTCTTTAGGGAGGGTAGCATCTGAAAGAGCAGGCAGGCCACTTGAAATCACCCCAGACCACTGACTGCTGTGTAGTTCAAGGCACGAGAAGGGCCATGCTAAGGAGAGGCAGTGACACCCCATTCCAGGAGCAGACAGACGAGCCACATAAAGCTCAGGAGCAGGTAAGGCCTCTAACAGAGGAGCCAGTTTTCCCTCCCAAATTCCTGCCCTAGACCTCCCCACTCTTTAGGGAGGAGAGCATGAGAAGGAGCAGGCAGGCCATTTGAAATCACCTCCGACCTCAACTGCACTGTGATGCTAGGTACGAGAAGGACTATGCAGAGGAGAGGCAGTCTCGCCCCACTCCAGGAGCACAGGGAAGGCTTCTGACAGAGAAGTCAGACTTCTCTCGACAATCTCCTATTCCAGGTCTCCCACCCCCCTCCCCTGACCCTTCTTAGGGAAGGAGCACAGAAAGAAGCAGACAGGCCATCTGGAATCACTTCAGAACCTTGGCTGCTTCGCGGAGCGGAGCACAGGCAGGGCCTTCCAGGGGAAACGTAGACCCTCCCCAGGAGCACAGGTAAGGTCTCGGTTTGTGACAAAGGAGACAGTTTTCCTTCCCAAACCCCTATCCCAGACTTCCCCACCTTTTTAGGGAAAGAGCAGGCAGGTCAGCTAGAATTACCTCCGTTTCCTGAGCACTCTGGAGTGCAGAGCATCAGAAGGACCATACAGAAAAGAGAGCACCCCTCCCTGACCAGGAATGCCTGCACACCCCGAAGCAACATTAGGATGTTACCAGTCTCCACCAAAGGTCTGCTGGGTGCAGACAACAGCTGCATCTGGGGCACCTACAGCAGCAGATGGGAGATCACGCCTAGTCCAGTCCATGCTAGAAGGAATGTCTCAGGAGTTCCAGTTGCCCAATGGAATAGGTAAGCTCCCCCAACTGGCATAGCAATAGTTTCCCCCTGCAAGGCCTCACTGGCCAACAGTCACTGGGGACAGTTCTTAGCTTCCCAGGGACATTCTGGGAATTGTGGCCATTCCAGGGACTCTTCCAGCAGTCACTGTATCTGCCACCAATCCTGTTCCCATTTAGAAAGCCACCACAACTGGCAATGTTTCTAGTCCTGGAACTGCAGGGGCAGTTCACAGCCAAGTTCTGGGGCCACAGCAATGGAGGGCCCAAGGTACAGAAAGATCTAGGAGCCCTTGCTTCCCTAAGGCCAAGGAGTCTTCCCTTGACAGGTATTTGAATGGCTGGATGACAGGTTAATATCCAGGCCCTCAGTAACCAGCTGGGCTTGAGTGCCAGCCCCAAGAGGAGAGGTACCCTGCAATTTTGTGGGACATAGAGCCAGTCATACAACCCTTGTCCAGGCTGTGGCTCAGCTGAGCAGAGCAACTTCATCTTGGTCCCTCCCATCTTATTTCTCTCCCCCTACCCATGGGTGGCAGCTGACAGCAAGGGATCCTCCCCTCCAGAAGCCTCCCATTCCTGCTCCTGCAAAGCCCTTAAAGGGGGGTGGGGATGTGTCAGGAGGTGCCACTTTGCCCTCCCACAGGCCCAGGCAACCCCACTGGTTTTCCCCGTGGTGGGTACAGGGGTCTTGGATCTTGCCACATCCCTTGCACACAGACAGGGAAGATTTCCCAAAGCATCCCTTGGATAGAAGAACGGAATCCTTCCTGAAACAGAATATTGACTTTGTATGCCTTCACAGCGGCAGCGACTGCTTCAGCATTTTCCAGAGTGGTAATATTGTGGCTAATGGCCCCCTAAAAGCCTTTAAAGAATGGCCTGAAGAAGCGGTCTATGGCCTCTTCCTGCTCTGCAGATATTACATTTGATGCAATGCAATTCTCAGCCAGGGCAATAGCTGTGAGTGTCATTGCTTGGCATTTTATATGGCCTTCCTTTTCCTCCAGGCTCCCAGATTACAAGTCTGAGTTTAGCATGACAAAGCCCTGATGACGATAAGAAGGGAAATCTGCCAACCAGGCATCCAGACACCCTTCCAAGCTAGGGAAGCCCTTTGCCTCCTCTTCATGTCTATGCAGCCATAATAGGCCTGTCTCCCCACCCATTTGCTTAACAATGGAGGCACACCTTTTTTTTCTGGAGAACACTGCAGAAGGCTATGCCTTGGAACTGCAATCCTTCCCCTGGACAGTTCCTCATAGTACCCTGAGATCCCACTGTGATTCTAATAATAAAATTCTGGAGGCGACGATTCGCCATCCTACCATCTGAGCAGTGGAACTGGTGCCATACATGTAGCACTAGGGGCTGTATTATTATTATTATTATTTTATTATAAACATTTATATAGCGCCGGTCATGTGCCTGGCGCTGCACAGAACATAGACATAGACGCGGTCCCTGCCTGTCACTTGCAATCTAAAAGACAAGGAGGGGGAAACAGGGAGAGGGGACAGTGGGAGAGAGTTATCTTCTTTATGGTCTTGAAGAAGAACAGGAATTTCAGGGCAATTGTAGATCTTGGATAGCTCAATAGATTGATCACGATCAGGCGTTGAAAATTCCTAAACGGCCTGGGCCCGGCTTACCTGCGGGACAGCCTCAGGCCCCGGATTGTATTGCAGCCCCTGCGGTCAGCCGGGGACGCCCAACTTGAAGTCCCCCGGGTTTCCCGGGTGGCGACGATGGGGAGGGCATTCTTGGTGGCCGCCCTTAGGCTGTGGAATTCCCTCCCGACAGAGGCCCGCTTGGCCCCGGACCTCCCCTCTTTCTGAAGACAGTGTAAAACCCGGCTGTTCCGCGGGGCTTTTGGAGAGGGAGACGGGTTGGGGGGGGGAGGGGGGGTCTGCCCTTTGTATATTTGTAGCATTTTAATGAATTTTAAATTGTATATTGTGTTTCTTTTGTTGTTGTTATTATTGTTATTAGTACTGTTGTAAGCTGCCCCGAGCTGCTCTGTGAGCGGGAGGGTGTGGGGTAAAAGAGTAGTGAAATAAATAAATAAATAAATAAATAAATGCCGATCCTCACAGCCAGGAGAGTATCGGACATCAATAGATTTGAAGGAGGCATACCCCATGTTTCTACTAGAATTGGACACTGGCAGGTTCTCAGGTTTGCCTATGTTGAGCAGCACATCCAATACAGGTCTCTTCCCTTCAGCCTCACATCATCCCACAGGATCTTCATCAAGTTTCTGGTAGTGTTGTCAGTGTTGAGAGAGAGAGAGAGAGAGAGTATCCATATACATCTGTATCTGAATGACAATCTGATCTAGGCTCACTCTCCATTCAGTGGGTTTCAGACAATCAACGAACCAATCTGAGGATGATAGTTTTAACCTGGGGCCACCTGATGTGTTGCCTGGAGGTGATAAGCGGGGCATGCTTCTAACTCGGTTCCCTCCAGTTGTTTTCTGACAGATTATCAGGAGAAGATTGTCAGCAGGGCAGATCAAAGCTCTCTCTCCCCTTCAGGGGTAGTGTCCTTCCTCAGCTACTTCAGGACAGACTCAATACTGGTCTTCCCATCCAGGAGCTTAAATGGGTTCTGGAATATCATGTCCTTCAGATTCCTACCTGTAAAAGGGGAGCTGAATGTGCAAGTGGTTTGGCTTGGCAGAGACAATGGTTTTGAACCCTGAGGTGTTTATAACCACTTGAGAGGAGATGAGGTCATCCAGGGACGAATGTCTTTTTGCCTTATCTCTCATCACAAGTCCAGGGGTACATAACCGGATTTCAAGACCCCATAGCAGACAGGGTAGACACCCTGGTGCACCCCTGCCCCACTGCCCATACTTTAGTTAGTGATTAGGAAGATAAGACAGCAGATGAGATTTAATTCTCTAAGATGAGAATTACACAGCTGTCTTGGTTGTGTAATTCTCATCTTAGTAGGCTCTTGTGAGGAGTAGCAGCAGCACACTGTATTAGGATGAGCACTGCAGCAGATGAGAAGAGAAAGATTTAGAACTGCCATTAAGAGTTCCATTTGTGGGTGGCTTTTCATCCTTCTCTCTCCCCTTGCCTTGACTTGTAACGGGGTGTGTGTAACATCAAAGTTGGCTTAAGTGACCATTTGTGGTTTTAAAGTATTATAGCACTGAAGAAGGGGTTTTCCTTGAAATGCATTTGTTTTTTTGCTCATGATGCCTGGACCTTGACACCCGCTCTGTCGATGATCTCATAGCCTTCTGGAACACCTTGTTGGCCGAGACCATTGACAGAGTGGCTCCCAGACGTCCGCTGCCCTCCCGAATCTCCCGCAGGTCTCCTTGGTTTACTGAGGGCCTGCGGTGTTTGAAGCGGGAGAACAGGCGGTTAGAGCAACGGTGGCACCGGACTCGCGACCAGGATGATCGATCGCAGCATAAGAGCAGTTTAAAGGCCTATGCTGTGGCGGTGCAGGCATCAAAGAAGCAGTTTTTTGCTGCCCTTATTGCATCTGCAAAGTCCCATCCAGCGGAGCTTTTCCATGTGGTGAAAGGCTTGGTCAATCCTGCTGGCCTCCAACTGGACCTGGAGCAATCCATTTACCACTGTGACCGGTTTATCAGGTACTTTGTAGATAAGATCGCTCACATTCGCCACGATTTCGGAACCACAGTTATTGCAGAGGATCATCTTGGGGCTATGGATGCCCCGTCCTGTCCTGTTTTGTGGGATCAGTTTCACAGCCTGCCGATGTGGAGTCCTTGTTGGGATCTGTTCGTGCCACTACTTGTGAGCAAGATCCATGCCCATCCTGGCTGGTGAAAGCTAGACAAGAGACGCTATGGCCGTTGCTGGCTGGGGTGGTTAGTGCCTCCCTTCAGGAGGGCAGGGTGCCTGATTGCCTAAAGGAGGCTGTGGTTAGACCCCTGCTCAAAAAACCATCTCTTGACGTTGATGCTCCTGCCAGTTATCGGCCGGTCTGAATGGGCTGTGGCACGGCAGCTCCAGGAACATCTGGACCGCACCGGTTTCCTTGATCCCTCCCAGTCTGGATTTTGGCCTGGGTACGGTACGGAGACGGCATTAGTGGCCTTGGTTGACGATCTCCGTCTGGCGTTGGACCAGGGTCGTCAGACCTTACTGGTCCTGCTAGACCTTTCGGCTGCGTTTGACACAGTCGATCATGAGGTGTTGGTGACTCGCCTGTGGGACCGTGCTGGAATTGGTAGAACGGTCTTGGACTGGTTTCGTTCGTTCCTGGCTGGGAGAACTCACCGGGTGGTCTTGGGGGAGTGTACGTCTTCCCCCCGGGACCTCACGTGTGGAGTCCCGCAGGGTGCCATTCTGTCCCCCCTCTTGTTTAACATCTATATGCAGCC
>QEPC01002071.1:605897-621081 GCA_003113815.1 Sphenodon punctatus | reverse complement strand
AAGGACTCGGGGAGCAGAGGCTGGGGACCTGAGATGGAAGGGGGGAGGGGGGGCGAGAATGGGGGGGAGGGGGGGTGCAATTTTATCACAAACATCACATTTCTAGGAATTTTAACACGCATAAGATCATCAGACTAACCGTTACATCTCACGATTTCAAAACCTCACTTGAATCACGGGGCATTAAATACTAATTCCCTCTCACCCTCTGCTGTGTGTATGTTGGGGGGGGGGCGCGGGGATTAGTATTTAACACTTCACATCATCAAGTGAACAAAACCCATATAAAAACCATAAAACCACACATAAACAAACCAAACCATTCCCACAAGCCCCCAAAGGCATCCCCGGCAGCCAAACACCTGTGCAAGCACACAGGCCTTTTAAAAAAAATTTGGCCAGTTTCAGGGATGCATTGCCACCAAATCAGACACATCCAGACCAGCATCTCTAGTAGCTTCACCGTGGGTGTGTGTAGGTGTAGGTGGGTGCGTGTCCATGTAAACGGACACACACACACCTACACCTGCTGTGCCAAAACACCCACCTCGTCCATGTAAAAATGGCCTAAATTTTCACATTAAGGCAAATTAAAACCAAATAAATTACAACTTAACTGACATTAAACTACATATGTGTGGTATGGTGCCTGAACGATACTTATATGTGATGAGGAATGCATGCAATTTAATTTCAGTTAAGTCATTTGTTTTTTTAATTTGCCTTAACTTGACAATTTACTGCCATATTAGAGTTTGAGTATAATTTTGAATGCTGCCTTAACTTGGGTTGCCACCTATGTATATTTTTCCAGGCCACTTACGAAACATACATGTTGCAGGGCCTGCATTGGCACCCATGGCACCAATGCAGGCCCTGCAACATGTATGTTTCATAAGTGACCTGGAAAAATATATATAGGTGGCAACCCTAACCTTAACTAGGTTCTTAAACTAAAGGTTTTTTTTCTAGGTAATTACTATCCAAAAGATCACATGTTTAGTGATTCAGTGGCACTTTGTGGGCTATTGTGGTGTAGTGGATAAGGTGCTGGACTTGGACCTGAAAAGCCAGGGTTCAAATGCTGCTTTGGCCATGAACTTGATTAAGTTGCAATCTCTCAGCCTAGATAGCCCGTGTGGCGTAGTGGATAAGGTGTTAGACTTGGTCCTCGGAAGCCAGGGTTTAAATCCTGACCTAGCCATGAATCCACTGGGTGGTGTTGGGCAAGTCACAACCTCTCAGCCTCAATTCCCCATCTCTAAACAAATAAATGGGTGGGTGTGTGGGTGTCTGTCTTTCTCTGTGTTCCCGTCACCCTTGTCCATCTAAGATTGTACACCCATTGGGCAGGGACCTGTCTCCAAAATCTGTGGCTGTAAAGCACTGCATATGCCTAGTAGTGCTATAGAAATTATTAGTAGTAGGTCAGACTAAACTAGCATTTTACAAGCCTTGTGCACCCAGAACAAATGATTCCTTAATCACAGAAACACAGGGTGAAAACAGACATGACGCTAACCACCCTTTAACCACCCTTGGTGGTTATTTATGCATGTTGCAGGGCTGTATTGGTGCCCTATGCAGTCCTGAAACATGCATAAATGACCACCAACGGAGGTTTAAGGGTGGTTAGCGTCATGTCTGTTTTCACCCACAGTCATGACTCATCAGTATAAACCTCCATAGACATTGGGTGTTTCCAGATGTAACACTAGCCCCTCCTGTATGTGGCAAACATGCAGCGGGTCGTTAACTCTATTCATGACCCACTATACGTTTGCAACCTAATTGCTTATCATTGATCACGCACAAATGTTGTGGGCAGCCAATAAGGAACAGGTCTTTGCCCAGAACTGTTACATCTGGTGCCCCCTAAACAGGCCCATGTGGGCCCCAAAAGCCTCTACCCCCCATCCCCTATCCTGTAAAGCTTAGCAGCACCCCTCATACTAATTCCAGAGACCTCCACAGTCACACCATTGGACTGCCCATTCACCTGCCCACCCCTCCCCAGGAACTCCACTATGAAGTACAAAGTGTGATGACTGCAGCATCAGCAGCAACTGAACTAAAGATCCATCAGCTCATTTGCATGCGTGGAGTCTATTTGTTGGAAGACTTCTGCCACTCACACCCACTCTAAATCTGTGATATGGCCGTTTATTTGGCCCCTTTCCAAATCTCGGATCTGGCTCAGGGGAAGGGAGCAGAGATGAGGGTATGCACTCTGGCATAGGACATGGATCCATGGTACAATATCATCCCCTTCCTTCCCCCACCCTGATCACACCCACAGAGTTTGTACTAATTTTCAATGTAGCCTGTGGAAGGGAACCTGTTCTCTATTTAGACTATGATAATGATACTAAAAGTCAATTTTTACTGAACATGAGGAAGAATTTGGTCTATGTGATGTTAGTGGCTGAGGCCATGATCTAGAAACTACTTGCTCCAGAGTAGTCCTATTGTAGCCCAAAATGAGGCTCTGAACAAATATTCAGGAGAGTTCTGAAAATAATGAATGAACGTTTGCAAAACGTTTGCGATTATCGGATGCAGCGCACAAAGAAGAGTGCATGATGTTCAGTGAGGCTGACAATTTACAGTGATTGTTCATCCATATTGGCCCATTGGAAAAGAAGGGTCTCTGTCAAGTAGCAGGAGATTGCTTTTGTTAGCTAACGCACATGAGTAGCAGTTACTATTCTTGGGCCATAATCCACAAACTACTTATTCCAGAATAGTCCCATTAAACTACTCCAGTTTAAGTGGTTTGTAGGCCACAAACTGGAGTAAGAGGTTTCTTTGATTATTAGGCCACAATCGACATGGTAGCCTAATGGAGTTAGTGTTGGGTGCCACTGAGCTGGGAGATAAACAAAGGTGATAGATTTATCTGGTGTTGATGTTGCAAGCAATAAACACACTTCACAGTGGGCTCGTGTGTGTTTGCATATGGTAAGGGCAGCAGAGTGGGGGACAACAGTGGCCTAGCAAAGTAGGAGTTGGGGGTAAACTGGATTCGTGAACTGGCTCGGATTCGTATCAACACAAATTGTCCAAATTTGGACTATTCATATTGATAAGAATCAATGTGAACCCATCGGTTTGTAGCCCCCAGTGGGGATCTATCAGAGCTCCTTGGAGTGATGCTGGTGCCACTCCAAGGAGCCTATGCATGCCAAACACATTCTGCCTCCAGCTCTGCTTCCCCTGGACCTCTGCCCTCCTCCCCTGGACTTCTGCCCACCCAGTTCATTGCCCACCCCAGTCTACCCCACTCTCCCGAGGGTAGGCTGGGACAGGCGATGGGCTGGGTGGACAGGGGTCCGAGGGGAGGTAGAGCTGGGGGCAGAGGGGCTGTGCAGGGATGGGGAAAGGGGGGTAGTTGATTTACTGCCCTTCTGCTGTCAGCTGTGTCTCCTCTGGACCTCTGCCCACTACCCACCTCCCCCAGGTCCCTGCCTGCTCAGCCCATCACCCGCTCTGGTGGTAGGCTGGGGCGGGCGATGGACCGGACAGGCAGAGGCCCAGGGGATGCAGAGCTGGGGCAGAGGAACCACGCAGTGGTGGCAAGGGGGGTAGTTGTTTTACTTAACTTTTTTCTGTAGGCTCCAGAGTCTGAGCTGGTGAGCCGCAGTGCCCATCGCAGCTTTCTCGGGGCTGTGCTGGAAAGAAAAAATACCATAGAAAATCACTGCACATACCCCCATAGCTGTTCTGCACATGCGGGACCATTTTCCAAAATGGTGCCAGCAGCGTTGGCGCCATTTTGGAGAATGGCAGCTGGTCTGTGCATGCTCAGTTGGCAGCCAAGCATGTGCAGACTGACTGTCATTTTCCAAAACGGGCCGATCCTGCCGATGCCATTTTGGAAAATAGGCATGCATGCGCAGAACAGCCACGGTGGCCATTTTTGCACATGCGCAGTGATTTCCTATGGTATTTTCTTCCCAGTGCGGCCTAAGGTAGCCAACATGGGCCGCCAGTTCAGAGTCCAGAGCCTGTGGAAAGTTAAGTAAAGCAACTACCCACACACCTGCACTGCCCCTCTGCCCCAAGCTCTGCCTCCCCCAGGCTCCTGCCTGCCCCAGCCTACCGCTGGGGCGAACGATGGGCCAAGTGGGCAGAGGTCCGGGGGAGGCGGGCAAGGGCCCAGGTGAAGCAAAACTGGGGGAAGACGTGGATTTAGGCCCGTATTGCTTGGATACGAACAGAATCCAAGCAATAAGAGCCAGAATCCAGACAAAAGCCTATTCAGTTCAGTTTAGAACCAAACCTGAACTTTCATCTAAACTCCCATCCCTAGGGAAAACCTCTGAGGCCTCTCTCAGTGCTTTTTGTGCCCATGAAATTCCACAGATTCTTTGCTAGCTGTGCAAAAATTCCCCTCCCCCGTTCCCCTTCAAGGTTATCCAATTCTCATTTATATAGACCCTGAGCCTATGGAAAGACTCCCATTGATTGCATTGGATTCTGGATCCAGTGGTAATTACGGGGCCACACTTTAAATAATGCATCTCAAATATGGGATTCATTAAACAGAATCATCATTGGGCCTTTAACAATCATGTCAACATCAAGCTGTACTGTCTGTACATTTAAGCAGCACTGGGCATGCATTCGATATGATATCCTGTACTAGAGGCATTCGACAGCAGTCAAAAGGTTACAAAGTCACTTACAGTGTATAATTAAATGCCAATCAATTACTCAAACCCTATTTACTGAACCTAAAGAGCTAAAGTAAGCAACAGTGGCATCTATAACATACTTCTTAAACTGAAATAAATATTTATTACAAAGTTATTAAACCTCCATAATAAATGGGAAAATTCTTTTTAAAATATATATAATTTTTTGTAAACACAGATGCCAAGTAGATTAAAGACTTGGGCCACGATCCACAGACCACTTACAATGGAATTGCTCCCTTCAGTGGATTCAACTCATCCATAGATCAGGTATAGCACAGTCACCCTGCAATGCTACTTAGCCCCATTAAGCACTGCAAAATAGCGACATTTCTGACAATTAACACATTCTGACATTTTGTGACAGTTTCCTTCTTTACTTTCTGAGAGTATTCGGATAACTTTCCGACAAACATCGGAACAAGTGTCGAACTTGACTGGGGATACCGTGTTGGAAAAATGGCAACGGATGAATGGTTTCCAATGGAATTGTCGAAATCTGCGACACGTCGTTTCAGACTTTGTGCTTTGAGGATGGAATAAGTGGTTTGTGGATAGCGGCCTTAGTCTGCAACATGTGTTAATTATGTCATGCTCTCCCAGTGAAATCCATCATCTTTTCACTGATTTATCAAGACTTTGTTCCCACTAGATGAGAACTGTCTGCCTCTGACAGTTCACAAACTCTTTCGTTTTCATTTGACGCATAAAAACTTGGCCACCCACTCCTACCCACCCATATATTCACTTGCACCCCACATACTGGGACTTGCGCTTGACAGAGCTGTAGAGAGAATGCAAAGAAACAAATGAGCTTTTTCATTCCAAGCATCATTTATCATAGTCTGCTTTTTTTTTTTCCAGTGGTTTTTTTTTAGTATGATAATGAGATTTTATAAATCTCTTGGATGAAAGAGAAGGGGGGAAAAACCTACTTTATCAAAATCCAAACCTCCATATCTGAAATTAAGAAGTCAAATCCGGGTCCCGTGTTAGAGATTTATTTAAAATGTTAATTACGCCAAATCCCATTAATTATGAATGCATCAGTAAAATATCTTAAGGACTGTGTATGAGATGGAGAAGGAATTGTTTAGCAGGCGAAATCGCCCCCTCCCCCCCCCACTATCAAATGGTGCTGAGAGGACAACTTCAGGCTCATTTAGCTGGGCTCAGTTTGTGACATATAATCAGGTGTGAGACAGTGCCCCAGTGCTGCTGGACGGCATTAATGTTTCTATTTATTCTAATGAGGTGCCAGAGGGAAACTGAGAAATAGTGCAACCATGGACCTTGTCTGCATAAGAGAATTCATTGCACCATTAAACACAAAAGGACTAGAGGAGATAGCACTGGGCTGCAGTGGACCTTCACTAGTCCCTGCTCTTTCAAAGTGGGGGGTAGGCTGCGTTTGTACCCCTGGTCTATGCTGCACTCTTGTAGCTGCATTGGCTTCTACTAGCTCCCCAGTTCCTAGTGCATCTTCCCAAAGCAGTGGCTGCTAGAAGATTTCTAAAGGCATTCTGGGAGCCCAAGGGAATTGTTGGGGGAAAAGGTCAAAATGCCTACAGTTCTCCAAGCAATTTTGCTGTAGAGTCTCTCGACGACAACCCCCATTTCCTAGTCCTTTTCTCAAAGTTGAGGTCAGGCTACAGTGAGCCCTTGATCCTGGTCTCAGAGTGGGAAATGAACAGGGATTCTTAAATGTGTGAATCCAATGAGATTCCTTCAATGAATGCTCAATTTTGGTTGACCACTTGCTCTGGAGTAGCCCCATTGAAGCTTATAGAGGAGACTCCACAGCAGGTGTTTTATGGATTGTTTCCTTAAACTTCAGTTTAAGTTTGACTTCAGTTTATATTCACCCTCTTCCACCTGAGTCTCCAGATTTCTAAACTGTCTTCACTCCATCTTCTATGCTGCCCCCTATGCCTGAAACTTTCTCCCTGAACATATACATTCTGCTCCCTCCCTCCAAATCACTCCTAAAAGCCTACCTCTTCAATCAGACTTTCCCTAGCTCCTCACCTCCAGTCCATAGACAATTAACTGGTGTTGTTTTAGACATCAGGATCCCCCTTCTCCCCTTAAATTGGGCCAAGCACCTGCAACTTCTCAACTTCATTAATGTATCCCGGTCTCTCCTTATGTTCCCCTCTCTTGTTCACCCTACACTGTAAGCTCCTTGGGGCAGGTATTTGTCTCTAACGACAATTGTTCAATGCCAGACACATTGCATTCACACATGTCCAGTTTTGGGAGGCTCACTTTAAGAAGGATACCAGCGAGCTAGAAAAAGTTCAGAGATAAGCAACATGATAAAGAGGACAGAGGGAAAGAACTATGAGGAAAGATTGAAAGAATTGGGGATGTTTAACCTAAGTAGGAACATAATTAGAGTTTTCAAATATGTAAAATGCTGCTATAAGGAAAAATGCTGCACAGTTGTTCTCACTGATCACTGAGGATAGGACTAGAGGGAATGGGCAATAATTAAGGGATAAAATATTTAGGCTACACACTAGAGGAAATTTTCTAACTATTGAGACAGTTAGGTAGTGGAATAATTTGCCAAGGAAAGTTGTGGAGGTCCCATCACTGGAGGGGCCTTTAGAAATGGGTTAGACAGACCTCTCTCACGGATGGTATGGGTACCATTGGTTCTGCTTAATGCCAGGTGGCTGGACTAGGTAGTCCTTGAGGTCCCTTCCAGCTATATGATTCTGTGAATGGAAAAGGGTATGTCTGGGCTGCATCTGCTCGGTTTGAGACTGAAGAGTGGTGGGAAGCACAGCATTTATAGAAACCTTGATGCTGACCTGATCACTTCCAGCTTGACATTCTCAGAGGGAGGAAAATAATGTAGAAAATTAAAAATAGAGGAAACAGTTTCTCAGTGTGCCAATAAACATGGCAGTTCAGGCTGGCTTTAATAACTCCTCACCCACAAGTAATTTACAGGTTACTACAGTAACAGCATGTCTCAGAGAAGAGCAGATTTACTGGTGTTGGCTGAGATAATTAGAGCAAAGCCACCCTGAGACAATAGAAATTCTTTCCTTAAGTCAGTCAGTCAGTCACCGGCTTTCACAATTAGAATACGTTTAGGCCTCAAACTTCAAACCTCTTACGCTGGAGTAATCCCATTGAAGTGATCAGCCTTAAATTCTCTCAGTCGTTTTCAGTTACATGCTGGGCTATGAGATTGCTCTTGGGAAAATGTGCCACTTTAAAGTCACAGTTCCCAGGCAGAGGGGTAGCTCTACTAGTGCTTTAAGCGGTAGTGACTGGTGTTTTGGGTTTCGCTGCCCTGCTATGATAATGGGTGCTTTTAGACAGATAGACTGCCCTGGTGCTGGCCGCACTAGACCACTTCACCCCAGGTGGTCCGTCCATCTAAAGGCACCCTGTCAGATGTGCAGGCAGAGCAGGCACGGAGCCAGACAGACCAGACTGACCAGGCAATTCACCACCCAAAAAAGCTCAACAGGGCAGGACTTTGCAGATGCTATGATTGCAGAGAAGAAACTGCTTTCTTCACTGCCATCATAGCCATGGCATAGTCCTTTAAAGACGATCTAAGCTGCAAGCTGTCGGCTTCAGCACGAGTCGAGCACCACCTGTGCTCTAATTGCCTACCCTCCCGCTTCAGCTGCCTCAGGTCCCCCATATACTGGGGGAACCTATGCTGTTGCAGCAGTGGGAATGGACACTTGGATGCAACCATGTCACTAGACCTCGTCAAGATGTCATTCCATAAAGTGACCAGGTCATCAACAGAGTAGCCATCAAGATCAGTGAGTAAATCCCCAGAGAGTTCTGGAAGCCAATTGGATCCATAAGTCTCCAGGGACAGACCAACGTAACTGGCATACCACCCCGACAGGACCATAGGAGGGTGGGGATCCAGACTTTCAAAAGGTAATGGACCTACCATGACAATGGTGTTATAGCATCACCCCCAATAATCAGAACTCCTGTCTCCAGGTGCAAAACATCAGATCCAACATATGTGCCGCCTCATGTGTTGGGCCAGATATGATCTGGGATAGATCCATGGTTGTCATGGAAGCCACGAAGTCCTGCTCTGGCCCAAAAAGGTTGGTTCGAGCTTGTATATTGAAGTCACCCAAGAGACTATAAGTCTGGGTGACCTCCAGATCCCCTCCGAGCCCAACTCAGCCATTTCAGTCAGGGAGTCTTCTGTGCAACAGGGTGGTTGGTACATGAGCAGAATCCCCAATCTATTCCCAGACAATTCCAACACAATGTGGACACACTCTGTATTGGGAGAGTTAGGCACCGGATACCTTTGACAGTCCAAGGTGTCTTTGCAGATCACCGCCACACTGCCCCTCCAGTCCCTGATCCTAGGCTGATGCTGCATCAGGTACCCAGCTAGCACCATCTGGGACAATATAGGCCCAGATACCTTATCCAGTCAGGTCTCTGTAATGCCTATGAGGTCAGCAGCCTCATTCTGAATAAGATCAAAGATTTTTGGTGTTAAAAAGGCTCTAGAGGTCAGGACTGTCCAGACCTGAGGACCATATGACCTACTGTCCAGGCCTACTGTTCCTGTCCAGTCCATTACAGCCTACACCAGGAGGTGTTGATCCAGATTCAGGTTCCAGTGGTGTCAGAGTTTGGGCAGAGAAGGATTTGGGGTTATTGCTGTGCTCCAGCTCATTACATAGGCAGGCCAAAGCTGAAAATTTTAAACTGGTCTCTGGGATTCAGGGCCATCTCAAATCATCATTTGAGGTTCTGAGGCCAGGTTTCATCACTTGTTCCAATCTCTTTCTCCTGTTCTGAGGGTGCACATGGGTTAGAAACCTGCCTGCATGGGGCAGCTGAAGAGAAGAGAGTCTTCCTAGGTCACACCTAGCTGCCCATGACAAACAGAGTTTGTTTGGCTGGAGGCAGCAGAACAAAAGACCACCCAAGGGCAGTGCAACTGGCTAATGGAAGCCTTGGGGCTGCTCTAAATGTGTCTGTGGCTGAAATGGACCCTGTGAGCCATGGAGGCTCAGGAGTGCTTCACTGCTCTAGGGAAGTCTTTGGAGCCCCTCTCCTCAGCTGCACTGAGCAGAGATGTGCATCTGGCTCAACAGTTTGGAGCAGGAGTAGCCAGACTTATGGTGTTTCACGTCATCCATTTTATCTCCTACTGGCAACCAGCTCTAGGGCACTTGAACAACTGGTCTGAGGAGTGAAGTGGAGCACTTCTCTGAGAGACAGCTTTCCTCACCACACTGAAGGAACCCCCCTAGCTCTTCTCCTACCAGGAGACATTCCCTGGGATGCTGGTTCTGATTTCCTGCCCAGAGATGATCTCAGAGAGGCTGATCCCCCACCCCCATCCCATGGCATGATCTATTGGAGGTTACAATTGGATCATGATCTATCTCTTGGCCACCCCTGGTTTGGAAAAAACTAGGTCTGTAATCCAGAAATGATTTACTTTGGAGTAGTCCCACTGAAGCCCACAGGGAGTAATTGGTTTGTGGATCATGGCCTAGGAGCATAAACCAGGATAGATATAAGGGAGGAGGCAGCTCAAGTCCATACTCATTTAATCACTCATCTGGACCCTTCCCAGAACATCTGCTCTTTGCCCCATCCTCCCCCACCCTGCTAGGCTCTATTTTCTTCCTAGAGGGGATGTTGGCATGGGTGCGGGAAGGACTAGGAGTATGAGGGAGTCGGGGACAGAGAGCATCAGCTACTAGTGCCGCACACTTTCTGTCCCAACACCTGCAATGCACACCACCTTCTTCCCCTATGTGCAAACAGAGCCTGGAAGCGTGGAGGGGAGGAATGTTTGTTCTTGGGGGAAAGAATGGTGCTTAGACCCCTGGACTCCTGTCTAGTTTCACCCCTGAGAAAAGCACCTAAGGCCATTTTTAGACGAGTGTGGCGGCGCCCGCGCTTGTTTTCAGAAGGGCCGGCAGTTCATTCTACACGTGACGCTGCCTCCGAACACGCGTACGCGCGGGCGATGCACATTCATTTCCGGCCGCATATGACCGGCCTCGATTGCCGACCCGGTCAGTTCACGGCCAGAAATGGATGCGCATCGCCCGCACATGCGCGTGTTCAGTGGCAGCGTCACGTGTAGAACGGACTGCCGGCTCTTTTGAAAAACAAGCACGGGCGCCACCGCGCTCATCTAAAAACGGCCTCAGAGCTGATATATCTGAGGAATTAGTCTGGTGAAGTAGTATTGTTTCTGGAACCAAAACTGGTAGCAAAATAAATGCTTGCAGGTGTGTTTTTTTTTTGCAATTTCCTTTTTGCAATTTTAGTTTGTTCTTTATTTCATTTGTTTCATTTATTTTCAGTCATTTTCACCAGGAGCAATGAAAATGGACAGGGTAAAAACTGGAAATGTGAACAAAATAAACAAACTGAGCTGAATGACCCAGAAAGATGAAAACAAACAGTAATTGATCGAATAGAGTTTGCTGCTCGGCTGATTCATTTTGGGTTGGATCGTTTGGATATCAACAGGTTTGCTTATTTTGGTGGGTACTCATTTCAGCTCCAGTTTGTTTCCCAGAGAAGGGCTAGGGATGCATCCTGTAAGAACATTAGCAGCAGGAACTGAGGAAAAATTACGTTGTAGCCTCACCTACAAAGACCCAACTAACTAGGCACTTGCCTGCATCCCCCACCATTTTTTCCACATCACCTCATCCTACAGGCTGCGACGGGGAGGATGGGCTAAGCACTGCCCTGCAGTGGTTGGGGACTAAAAAGATTGGTGGGGGTTGGAGGAGTAGGAGTCATGGGGTGGGGAGGGGACGGAGAGAGACACAATACATCCCTCAGTCCTCTCGCACACTCAGTCCCCTTACTCAGGCCAGATGGGGCTGTGTTCCCAGGCCTTGTGGGGGAATGACCCCACAAAATGTTCCAGGTGGAAGAGAGCAAGATCCCACACAAGCAGCAGCAGCAGTGCCACTCTGCTAGTCTTTGGGTGTTTTTAAACAAGCAAGTCCCTGGTCACGGCATGGCTCTGCCGTGGAGCACCCATGCAGGTAGAGTGCTTGGGGAAGGATTCTAACAGGTGACTCCCAACGTGGCTACCGTGGCCACAGAGGCAGCCTCCACACACTCCCCCTGCCACGGACCATGGGGGAGGGGGAAGTGCGCCGGACTGACCTTTCCAAGTGACATGTAACCCGAGCACTCCCAGCCAGTTGTTGTGACTTGCAAAGGCTGCTTCCCCTGCCCACAGTACCTATGAGCGGCAGACCTGTCTGCTGGCATAGCTAGCTGCCATTGTTCATATAGGCAGGGGGTCAATAGGCCGTCCGTTGCCACACATTCGTGTGGCCTGCCCCAAACAGCACACACTGGATTTCCTGGCAGTGCCCCGTGTGTGGCTATGAGTGAATGCTGCGTGGCTCATGAGAACGTGCATCTGACCACTGAAACCTTCAGACAGGTGGTCGGATCCATGGTTCCTGGGTGGCCCTGTGTGGTGGTAGCATCTCGTCTGAAAACACTCCTTCTGTCCATTTTGTCTGCTTAGTCTGGAAGTTCCACGGAGCAGAGATGACATTTGTTTTGCTTCTTTCTAACATCCAGTGTAACTGGGTTGCAATTGCAGCTGGCTTCCTTAAGTGCCACTGGAATAACAAATAGCAAATGCAGTCACGGTGAGAGGGTTTGCAAGCAGGCTGCCTCTTCCCAAAAGTATGTTTTCTTTCCCTTCAGTTTAAATCTCCAAGAACGGAGTTGTTCAGTTTTGGATGAATACGTTCTCACAGTATTACAAGCCCACCCATAATTCTTTATTACTAGGCTGTCACCTGAAAATGTGACTCGGGTTTAAGCATTCAGGATTGCAAACATAAAAAAGACCGCACCTCCCAGTCCCTACAGATAGTCTGAGGTTGGTGTTTGTTTTTTTAAACCAATCATGGAAATTTCTCCTCACTTCATGTAAATTACACCACTGCATCATTGCTAAAGTCTTTGTAAAGAAGAGGGGAGGATTTGCATGGCAGTCTTGCAAGTTGCCAAGTGATTGATGCCACAAATATTTCTCTTTTTGTTTTGTTCAAATTACAACCTGCCTCCGCCTCGAGTTCCCTGTGAATAAATCTTCCAGGAGTCCTTCTGTTTCCAGGCAAAAGAGAGCAGGTTATATTCTGCAAGAGAAGACAATGTTCCACCCACCATGAGCAAATTACTTCTATTAATAGAAGGAGAGTTTCCAGGGTTTGATAGAAAAATGCTTTTGAGTTAATTTCATTGCTTGGGAACGGTACCAGATTGATCACTCGGAAGAAGGCAGCCTCCGTCTGCTGAGGAAATGGAGTGAAAAGAGATGGGCTCATTTCCCCACAATGTCCTGGAGGAAGCACTCCAGAGAAACTTTCCCTGAAGTTAGATCATGCTCCATACCCATTTGCACCTTGGCTTCTTTTGCTGGGATTGTCAGTCACCAACTTGTGAAAGAGGAAGGACTGAGCCAGGTGTTCTGGGTCATGGGGAGCTGCCCGATTGCTGAGTCACCCAGACTGACTCCTTCTGTCTCCCCTACCAGGGAGTCTGGCAGTGGCTAGTGAAGAAGTATGTGGTGCCCGGGAAGATGAAATGGTATCCCTTATGGGGAAAGATTATGTGGGTGCAATTTAAATCAAGTTGAGGACTTGTTGCATGTTTTGTTTTTTTGCCCGCTTACATCATTCCTGAGGGGAACCTACTTGGCCCCCTGGCTTGTTGCATGTCCCTGGTCTTCTCTGTTGCAACTTTTGCAATTTTGCCTGGTGTCAAACTCCACTGAGATAATGCATAGTCTTGCAAATATGGCATACAAACTTAGTATACGTGGCACTGGAAGCTACTCGACTGAATGATTGAGTTGCCAGGTTTTGTTAGCCCTTGGTTGCAGCTCTATAGAATTCTTGTTATGTTTTAATTCTGTGTTATATCTATGTTTGTTTTTCTATTGATATTGTTATTTCTATTTGGATTTTTTTATTTTGTTATCATATTTTATGTATTTTAATGTTACCCTGAATGTTGTATATCCTTTTGATCTTATCTTATTGCAACAACTAGTTGTCATGCAAATAATTATAATTATTAATTATTATTATTATATGATGCCCAAACCAATCCTCTAGTGGCCCCACTGTTCCTGCAGTGCTACTGTCAAGTCACCAGTTGACTGCCTCCAGCCACATCTAGGAGCTGTTTGATCAGTGGGATGGCTACCTGGCTTAGTCTGAGGCTCGAGCTGTACTCCTGACCGCACCCTTCTTGGTTCCTGGTGCCATTTCACTGCTTCTGGCTTGGCTTCCTGGTCCTGACCTGGTTATCTGGCTCCTGAGGCATCTGTCTACAACCCAACCCTGGACCCCTGACAGCATGGGCGTAATTGATGCATCCCCCAGAAAGCTAGGGTTATGGAGGGCAGCAATAACCCCATCCCCAACTAAATTTTCCAAGAACTTGGGCTGCCTGGCTGTGCATAGTGAACAGTGTGGCCGGGCAGCTCAGACGGAAGATGCCATTTCCCCCCAAGCTGTTCCCTGGGAAATAGGGGAAGGGGTGCAATTTCACCATTCCCATGCAGCAGTCAGAATGTAGTCTGTGCAGGAGAGCCACTAAGGTTGCCAGGATTTGGGGGGAGCCACTGCCCATCTGCTACTTGCACCCACGCTCTCCTGCCTCAGCTCAGCCCCTGCAGAGGAGAGCCCTCAGTTACCCCCTCCTCTGCTGCTACCGGCGATGAGAAAAAAGGCCCTGTGTCGGGACTTGGTAAGTCAGCGGGGCTCTCCTCCCCCCTGCTATTGCCTCAGTATCTTGCATAAACCTGGGGGGAGTGGAGGGAGGGGGAGTTAAGCCTCTGCCTTAATGGCTTAATGGGGAAGTGCCAACATGGATTTAGGAAAGGAAAGTCATGCCTCACTAATCTACTGGAAGTTTTGAGGGTGTAAATAAGCATGTGGCTAAGGGTGAGCTGGTTGATATATTGGGTATCTGAACTTTCAGAAAGCATTTGATACGGTCCCTCCTGAGAGACACTTGAGAAAATTAAAGAGTCGTGGGAATAAGAGGCAGCGTCCTATCGTGGATCAGCAACTGGTTAAAAGATAGGAAGCAAAGAGTAGTACTAAATGGTCAGTTTTCACAGTGGAAAGCAATAACTAGTGGAGTGCCCCATGGATCTGTCCTGGGACCGGTACTGTTTAATATATTAATTAATGATCTGGAGAAGGGAGTGAGGTGATCAAATTTGCAGATGATAGGAAAGTATTCAAGGTAGTTAAAACCGGAGCAGACTGTGAAGAATTGCAGGAGGATCCTGCGAAACTGGATGACTGGGGAATGGCAGATTATTATTTATTATTATTATTAACAAGCATTTATATAGCGCCAGCAATGTACCTGGCACTTTACAAAGTAATTGAATAGTCACAGTCCCTGCCCTAGGGCTTACAATCTGAGAGACTGGGGTGGGGGGG
>QEPC01002071.1:592382-604801 GCA_003113815.1 Sphenodon punctatus | reverse complement strand
GAGGGGACCCTCAGGGTGGGGGGACCCTCCAGGGTGGGGGCTGGGTGGGGGGACACTTGGGGGGGGTGTGGGGACCCGGAGGTGGGAGCAGGGTGGGGGGGAGGGATCTTCACTTACCTGGATGCTGCTCCGGCGGTCTCTGGCGACCTGGGCAGCAGGCAGAGGTGTGTGTGTGTGACTTTACTTGTTTTAAATTTCCCACATGTCCTGCTCCTCCGGAGGCAGGACACTCGGGCAATTTAAAGGCTAAAAAAAAAAAAAAAAGTTCCCAATCCCTGCCTTGCCGCTCTCCCCAGCCCCCACCGCTCTGAGCAGCAGATTGGAGGGGGGGGGAGCAGCAACTTGCAAGGCTGGGAAGCAAGCAGCTGAGGCTGGTGGTGCGCTGTTGAGAGTGCGCCTCCAGCCTTCTCCTGTCCTGGACCCTTCCATGTGCAGCTGAGGCAGGGAGCAGCGCGCATGTGCGCTGCTCTCTGCCTCAGTCGCCTGGCCCAAAGCTTCTCGCCTGGGCACTTGCATCAAGCGCCCAGGCGAGAAGTTCCATTGCACCCATTAGGCACAATGGAAGAAGGCTAGCCCCTCCCTCCACAGGACGTCCTATGCATGCTGTGGACTGAGGGACTCAGCCTTCCAAATTGTGTTTTCAATAGAAAATGCTGTTTGGGCGGCTCAGCAGCTCAGCCTTTTTGTCCCTTCCGGGACCCGCTTTCAGAGCGGCTCTGAGAGTGGGTCCCAGAAGGGAGATAGATAG
This sequence comes from Sphenodon punctatus, assembly GCA_003113815.1. Lineage (NCBI taxonomy): Eukaryota > Metazoa > Chordata > Lepidosauria > Sphenodontia > Sphenodontidae > Sphenodon > Sphenodon punctatus. The sequence continues at coordinate 604,053 of QEPC01002071.1, read as the reverse complement.
AGTCTGAGGGTCCCCCCAACCCCCGAAGCAGGTTAGAGGCTGCTGCTGCTGTCAGAAGCGGCGGCGTGGGGTTGTTGGTTTTTTTCCTCTTTATGACGGCACGGCGAGGGTCCCCACGGCGCTAGAGGGGCAGTGCCCCAAACACCCTCCGGGGGGGGGGAGCCGCCACTGGCAGAGAGGTAGAGGGGAGCAAAGTTGTGAAGAGCTTTATAGGTGATGACTTGTGCAGGATTCGTTCAGGAAGGGGGAGCCAGTGAAGAGAGGAGAGGAGGGGCTGCACGTGGTCGAAGCGACGGGTGAGGTGGATGACCCTGGCAGCAGGATGGAGAAAAGGTGAGAAAGGTGAGAGCGGGGGAGGCCAGTGAGAAGGGGGTTACAGTAATCGAGGCAAGAGATGACCAGGGCATGAACAAGGGTATTGGCAGAGGAGACAGAGAGAAAATGTGGACAAGTGCAAAGTGTACCTTGGGAAAAATAATCCAAACTATACGTATACAATGCTGGGTTCTAAATTGGGTGTTATCAATCAGAAAAGTGATCTTGGAGTCATTGTGGAAACCACATTGAAATCCTCAGCCCAGTGTGCAGCAGTGGTCAAAACAGCTGCAGGGGCTGAGCTGCACTGCTTCCCCTCATTCCCCTCCTTCCATCCCCAAAATCCTGCACAACAGCAGCACACACAGCTCTCCCATCACAAAAAAACCCACACCGCAGCAACAAATATAAATCAGCAGAAAGCAATGGCACCATTAAGTGAGGGAAGGGAACAATCGGTTGATGTGTCTGGGTGAGACTTGTGGGAAACTGTGCTTATCACCACTACAGCTGAAACAGTTAGCTAATTTCATATTTGCAATTTCACAGGCACCTGTGTTCACTGCACTTTCCCAGTTGCAACCAATGGGGAAAATGCAATGAACACTATTTGCATATTTTGATATACTACTGAATATTCTGTTAACTATTTGTGATCAAAATGAAATTCACACACCCATTTAGATAGTTAGGTTTAGATACTTCGTTTCTTTACTACTTCATCACTTCATTTTGGATATTTAGTCAATTTGATAATTTCTTGTTTTGGTACTAGCAGCGTAGACCAAAATGTCAAAGTGATTGAGCTACCGAAATGAAGTAACCAGTCCAAAATGACTGAACAGAAAATCCAAAATGAATAAGCTAAGCAGAAGCTAATAGCGTTTTGTATCGTTCAAGATGGATATTTGTTGGAGACAGGGTATTCCTTTCAGCTGTGCTTGTCATCCATCGGCCTGGCCCTGGATCATGAAGATACATTCCGACTGTGACCTCGGGCCCCTTTCCTTGCTAGTGCAGTCACCTCTTGTATGAGGCATACACAGCAATTCCCTGTCCAGTCTGACCGACTTCATCAGAGTGTTGTTGTGCAGTACGTAAGGAAGTTGAAGCTTGCTGTTGGTGCATTTGAGGGTGCAAAAGGGCAGACACTGCCAGTTTACTAAGCCCATTGAGGCAGCTGGCACAGAGAAGCCCCTTTCGTAACCAGTCGAGGCGTTAGGATTTTCATCACAACCCTTCCCCAAGCCTAGGCTTCAGCTTTAATAGTGAAATAAAACTAATTTACCACTCTAGCCATTATTGGGACAAATTTTCATCTCAGCCCTTCATAAAGCAAATGAATGATTACTGACCCATGCTACCTATTAGAGACTGCATGTGGATCATCTCATTTGTTGTTTTAACATGAGAAATTAAGGGCTCTGACAGGGTTGTCACAAATGCGGAATTGGTAATGAGATGGAACATCATCTTTATGAGAGGCTTATTCTAGCTCTGTACACGGGAAAAACTAAGGAAAAGACCTTGAATACAGGTGGGGGTTTAGTCACATGAGCATGGCAAGGCTTCTTTGCATTTCTACCTAGAACTTTAACATAGCCACAGTGTATTTCAGAGCTAGAATTAGGCTTCATGCAGAGAAGAGCTTCATAGAATCATAGGGTGTTTTTAAACAAGCAAGGCAATAACCCTTGCTTGATTAAAAAAGGGGGAGAAGGCCACTGAATGGCACTGCTACGGAGCACCCTCAGGTGGAGTGCGTGGCCACGGAGGGATTCAAACAGGCAGCTCCCAGCATGGCCACCCTGACCATGGAGGCAAGCCACTATGCACTCCCTCTGTCACAGACCATGGGGGAGGGGGAATAATGCAGGGCTGGCCATTGCAATTGACATGTCCCCGGTGTGAGCACTGGGGAACTTGGACTCCCCAGCACTCCTGGCCAGTTCTTGTGACTTGCAAAGGCTGTGTCCCCTGCCCACAGTGCCTATGAGCTGAGACCAGTCTGCTGGTCTGGGTGGCTGCCCCAGTTCATACGGGCAGGGGCCTTGTGGCCGCCCATTGCCACAGACCTATTTGGCTTGCCACACTCGGCATGCTCCAGACTTCCCGGCAGTGCTCCATGAGTGGGTGCTCCATGGAGTATGCATCCCCGTGCTCCACCTTCAGATGGGCAGTCAGATGAGTGGCTCCTGGGTGGCAATGCAGGGTAGCATCTTGTTTAAGAACACCCATAGAGGTGAAAGGGACCTCAAGGGTCCAACCTCCTGCTTGGATGACTACAGTTACAACATCCCTGACATGTGGCAATCTAGCCTCTTTTTGGAAACTTCCAGTAATGGAGAGCCTACAACCTCCCTAGTTAACTTGTTCCATTGGGCACCTTTAGATGCAGTGGAAAGGAGTGGCTGAATGTGTGTTGACACCATTATGTAGCCACATGTTTTCCCGTGTTTAATACGTTGCAGTACTTAGACGCAATGGCTGTTGGGGTCCTGCCTGTTCTGCAAGGAGAGCTTCCAGTGCAAGGAAGCACTCCCTTGGAATTATGGGAATTGTAGTCCATGCAGGAGAGCGGCTGGGTCTGCCCCAAATCAATTGATTTGTGCTGCAGTTAAACAGCTCATTCATCACTGCTCACCCCTCCAGGTGCTTTGGGAGAGCACAAGGAAAGTATGCAGCAAGGAAGAGTGGAGGCTTCGGAGCAGACAGGGAGGAATTGGGGCATACAGCCCTAAAATGGCTGTGAACACTAAAGACACCCGGTGTCTTTAGCCACAAAGTTAGTCACATGGAGAGGAGAAACACTCAACCGCTGCATCTGAAACATCTGTGCAACCAATGAGGAGTTAATGGGAGGCTAACGGGGGCGGTGTGTGAGTCAAACCAGTGGCTAAAAATAGTGGCAGTGCTTAGACACAACGCACAGTCCCATGGCAAACGTCTAAAGCACCCAATCCCCATTGCGTCTAAAGACACCGATTGCCACGCAGATCTTACTGTGCTGGAAGTTTCGCCAGAGATTTAACTGAAATCGGACTTCCTGTAGTTGTGTTCATTATTTCTAGTCCTGCCCCCTGTAGCAACGCAGAACAATTCCTTGCCGTCTTCGTGGTGGCAGCCCTTTAGATATTGGAAAACTGCTATCATGTCTCCCCTTAATCATCTCTTCACTAAGCAAAATATAGCCAGTTCCATCAACCTTTCCTCATAAGACTTGCATTCCAGACTCTTTATCATCTTTGTTGCCGTCCTCTGAGCCCTACTCTGGACACTTGCTTTGTGTTTCCGCTGCATCACTGCACACAGCTCAAACTGCATATAGAGATGTTTTAGACTCCAAATAAGTGGATGAGCCAGTTCGTTTCCAGCAATGGCTGCCCTGCTGGATCTCTGTGCTCTTTGCACTCATTGCCTGATTCCAAGGTAACAAAATTGCTCTTTTGAAAAGCCTCCTTGCTGCTTCCAAAGAAATAGTTTAAAGGAAAATAGCAACGCACTTCATGGCCCATAAATTCTTAGGGCTCTCTATTTTTTTGCCTACGTGATCCCATTTTTGAGATTTGTATATAGTTCTGTAACCTCAGATAGCAACAAAACCATGCAAAGTAGAGGAAACTGGACTGTGACATCATCTGCAGATGTTGTGACCACATTTGAGGTCCCCAGCCACAGCTGCATTATGCTGTCTCTCCTGTTTGAATTGTTCTCTCCTTTGTCAAGGTGGCAGGTCTGGTTTTAGGGCGAGGACAGTGGGCACATGGCCCCACAGTCTTTAGGGCCCTGTGGGCTGGCCATCGTCTTGCCCTTGGGCACCACTGAAGCATCAGCAGAGGGTCCCTGGGGAAGTGCTGCCACCACTCCTGAGGTTCCTGGGGCCCCTTTCTCAGGAGTGGCCCCAGTGGTACTCCTGGGGGCCTCTCTGGAACAGCAGTGGCAGCAGCAACAGCAGCAGTGGAAAGAAACACCTAAGGAATGGTGGCAGGGCAGGTGCTTCCTGTGGGCCTAACCACTCCACCCAGCTATGCCCTGCCCTGCCCCCCCCGCCAAGTGATCCTACCTGCTGCCCCTCTACCCCAGAAATCCTGCCCCCTGAAGGCCTTGGGCCCTGTACATTCTGGGTCTGGCCCTTCAAGTTTGGTTAATTATTATTATTATTTATTATTATTATTAACAAACATTTATATAGCGCCAGCAGTGTACATGGCACTTTACAAAGTAATAAAATAGACACGGTCCCTGCCCCTAGGGCTTACAATCTGAGCGACAGGAGCTGGGGGAGAGACATAGGAAGGGGAACAGAGGGAGAGACAAGGGGTCTAACATTCATGAAGATGCGAGGTCTCAAGTGCACGTACTTGGCTTGGTTACGATGAGAATGACAGCAGGCAGGTCCATGTGGCAAGGATAAGGGTAAATCTTAAGGTTAAGGATCTTTCACAATCCAAAATGCTTTGCGGTATGAATAAAAGAGCCAAAAATCTGGTGCTAGCTATTTCAAGGAAGACTGTCTGTCAGGCATTAGGGGCTTTAATGCAGCAGGGTTGAGAGTTGGGTAGGGGCCTTTCCAAGTCACTAGCAGCAGCTCCTGGAGGCATTTCTAGGGCACACAGAGTCTGCCACTGGAAGGTAAGTACACTCAGAACTGGCTGCTATCTAAGGCAGCCAGATCAAATTTCAGTAATAAAGGACACTATGGAGCCGTGGGGCTTTGAAATAAGGGGCATCCATTATGTTCCATGGAGCTATGCAGTTTGAAATAAGGGATGTCTGTCCTATTCTATGGAGCTGTGGGACTCAGAAATAAAGGACGTCACATGTCCCATCCTGCTACTGTGGAAGTCACGGGGGCCAAAATCAAGGATTAGACTGCCACCTGTGCCCCAGACTCTGTAGTCGGGATGAATCCACTGTCCTTGCTTGTTTTTATGCCCGTGCTGATAATACACTAGTTAGTGGTAAATCTTCCCCTTTCCTCCCTTTGCTCATTCTACCTAGAACTGAACTGGGTTGTTAATTACGTAATTGAGGCTAAAGTAATGACAGAAATTCTGGATATGAAATTGGTTAGCTCGTTGGTAGCAGTAGTTAACCAGTTAACTGAAATACTGATTAATACCACTTTGCATTACCACATAACCAATTTACTGGTTTTCCGCATTCCAGCATTTCTGGTTTAGTTCCAGATCAGTAGCAAAGCTGCACCCAGCAGATTTGAACCAGGTATCCAAATGGGAAACCAAGTTAAACTTGAAACCAGGGTCCAGGGATAAACAAGAAATAATTATGGGCAAATGAAAGAGCTTGCTGCTAACTGTGGAATGGATGGAAAAATGGAATGTGGCAACACAGTCAGTGGCACAAAGTGATAATGCAGTAAGGCTGTAACTTGGTTAAACCCCCGTTAATAAGTGGTTACCTACCACTTTGCAACCAACTGTTGTTAGTTTGGTTATGGCAAATCTGACAGTTACTGATATATCTGTGCAGATAACCATTTCAGCTCTGACCCTTGTCCTCCCAGAAGCTCTCTGTAAGCTCTTCTCTCTCTGCAAGTATTCCTTTGATGTGATTTAAGCTCTGCTGATCGAGTGCTCTAAGGTCAGCCTTGCAAAGCAGCTCTCATTTAGTTTCTTTTTTGAGTTGGCTCACCTCTGCAGGTCTGCAAAGGGTAAGCTATGCTGCTGCCTCTGGTCTTACTTGAACATCACTTTCTGAGATTATCCATGTATTGATTGGTTACAGATATAAGGCATGGGCACCGAGACTGAGGATACATTAAGTAAATTGGGAGGGGGGGGGGAATCATACTCTCATGGTCTTCTTCCTCTCCCTCTGTTGCCATTTATCAAAACAACATCCTCCAGCGGCATGAGAGAGATGCAGGATCTGACTCAGTCATGGCTTCAACGGACCATAGATAATTCAAAGTAATAGCTTAGAGCGGAGAGTCACCGCTGTGTTAAGTGATACCTGTGTGATACGGATCTGACGTAGAGAGGTGCCAGTAAGGAATAACACCGCTGAAATCAGTAGAATTACATTGACATGAATGAATCAGGCCTTGTGACACATATCTGCTTAGTTATTTTATCACCCGATGTCCTACGGGATCAGGTTGTCAGTTTGCTTTCCCTCCAAGTTTTGTATGTAATAATGAACATGGAATTTTGCCATGTATGATTCTTGTTTTTATCTTATGGGTCTGTCTTCATGGGTTTGCATAGTTATGGAGAAACAATAAAAATATTATTTTTTTTACAAAAAGGCATTTGGACTGCAATATTCCTGGGCAGTTTGAAGGTACGCCATGTTCTGAAGCATGTATGTGTCTACGGGATGTCAAAGACCATGAAGAGGAAATTAGTGCAACCTCATATCTACTCTTTCAAGTACCCATAACTGTAGGAACCAGGTTCCATACAAAAGGATATGTCAAGGATAAAATATAATCTTTGGCAAAGAGGGAAAGGGGATGCACTCTTTTTTAATTCTGCAGTTGTTGGCTGTGGAGAGCCAGTGTATCCTAGTGGATAAACTGCTGGACTTGGATCTGGGAAGCAAATGTTCATATCCTGTCTTAGACTTACACAAGGTAAGTTCATGGCTACCAGACTTGGTTTCCTATCTGTAAAATGGGAATAATAATGAATGACCTACTTTATAGGGTTGTTGTGAGGATGAATTAGGTAAGAATTGTAAAGCATTTTGAACACCGAAAGTTACAAAATTTAAAATGCTGAATGTTAGCAGTGAGCTAAGAGAGAAGGAATACAAACTCAAAACAGGAAGGCAAGCAGCAACTTTGCATTAATATTGTTGCTTCCTTATTCCTAAACAGTGAGAAGCTTTAAAGTAGCCTTCTTTGGATCAGTTTCCTTCTGAGGAGAGAGAGACTGGAGTCCTATGGTGATTTTACAGTGATCAGATACTTACAGGATGAGAAGGAATGGATGGGAAGCATGTCCCCCAAACCACTGCAGCCTCCAAAGTCTAGCTGTAAAGTTCTCCCTGAATTGCCCTTCAGTCTGCTTCTGTTCCTACCTAGCCGGTATGACCCAACAGGTAGTGTTAGGTGATGATTCATCTTCTCCTCGTGACCTCTCGTGTGGTGTCCTGTAAGGTTCCATTCTGTCCCCGCTCCTGTTCAACGTGTACATGCAGCCACGGGGTGAGGTTGTGAGATGGTGCAGAGTGCGTTGCCATAAATATGCTGATGACACTGAGCTGTACCTCTCATTTTCTTCAGACCCAGACCCAGCAGACTCTATGCTGTCCCGGTGTTTGGCAGCTGTGGGGGAGTGGATGAGGCAGAGCTGACTGAAGCTGAATCCTGACAAGACGGAGGTAATGCTACTGGGGAAAGCAGCGGGTGTGACATCTTCCATCATTGATGGGGTTTGCCCTCTGCTGGTCTCCCAGATGTGGAGTCTGGGGGTGCTCCTTGATTCCCGGGTTCGCTTGGATGTCCAGGTGGAGACAGTGGTGAGGGGGGCTTTCTGACAGTTACATCTGGTTCGACGGCTTTGGCCTTACCTCTTGGACTCTGACCGTCACCTGGCCACCATCATTTATGCTTTTGTTACCTCAAGGCTGGACTACTTTAACGTGCTCTACATGGGGCTACCCTTGGTGACAGTCCGGAGGTTACAGCTGGTGCAGAATGCGGTGGCTCGACTTCTTATGGGGTCAGGTCACTGGGAGCACATTAAACCGGTGCTCTGTCTTCTGCAATGGCTTCCTATTTTTTTCCGGGCTTGATTCAAAACGTTGGTTCTTGCCTTTGAAGCCCTACATGGCATGGGCCTTCCCTATCTGTGGGATCGCCTCATTCCCCGGGTCCTGGATCGACCCTGCGGTCTGCTGGGGGTGCCTTCCTGGAGGTCCCCTGAATCAATCGGGGGGCCACTATGGAGAGGGCATTCTCAGTGGCCGCACCCCAGCTGTGGAACTCCCTCCCAGAGGAGGCTCACCTGGACCTGGACCTGTTGACTTTTCGTTGCTTGTGTAAGACCTGGCTGTTCTGCCAGGCCTTTGATGGAGAGGACGGGTGAGGGTGGTTATGTGAGGGGGGGGGGTAAGGGAGTGGGGAGAGGGAGTTATGGGAGAGTTTGTGTTTTCTTATATTTTTAAGTTGGGTGGGAATGTCGTTTTATATTTATATGATTTTATTGTGATTATGTTGTTTTATTTATATGATTTTATTGTAATCCACCCCGAGCCGCCTGTGGTGGAGTTGGGTGGGATATTAAATTGTTGAAATAAATAAATAAAGTCCACTTGCAGCTTTCTACAAGGCCCCAAACTTCCCTCGGCTGCTTCACTCACTGACTCCGCCTATTGTCTCCTCACATATCCTTAGGAAGGGACTGAATGGCCCTATGGCCAGGTGTAGCTGCCCGCTCAACACTGTGTCCAGAGTGTTACATTTCAAGACGAAGGTGAAGACACACACCTTCACCATTCCAAGGGCATAACCACTACAGCTGAAACGGGTAGCAAATTTTGTACCCATGACATAGGCCGTTTTTAGATGTGCCACCGGGGCTCACGGATTTAAATAATCCGCCTTTGAAAAGTCACATGGGCAGCTTTTAGATGCATCACTGCCATTGAAAACCGCTGGTCACATGTTCTTTATAAACTGCATTTTAAATACCTCAATATGCAGATACCAGTTGGGTAGCCAATAAGTTCTCTGAAGTTGTGAGGCCGTTTTAAGATGTGCCACTGGGGGCACGTGGATTTAAATAATCTGCCTTTGAAAAGTCGTGCGGACGGCGTTTAGATGCACCCCCGCCAACTGTATTACTTGTCCTTGTATTCTTGATGTTTTTGTTGATTATATGTTGTTAATTTTCTGCTGCTTTATAGAAGATTTGTATGTGAAAACTTGGGAATTTGGTTGTATTTTATTTATTGATGTTTATTATTCTGTTCATTTCAGATTCATCTCTACACCCCTGAAGAAGGGTTTTTTTGTACCCGAAACGCGTCGGCTGTAGATTGTTTTTATGATTGTATTGCAATTTTTATTATATTCATTTGCATTTTCTTGGTTTATTATATAAATATTTTTTTTTATATTCATCCACGCTTCACACAGCATTTTTGTTTGCTTCGGTTTCTAGCGTTGTGCTGTTTTTTCCCCACTTTTTCTTTGGACTTTTAACCAATAAGTTCTCTGAAGTTGTGAGACTGTTTTAAGATGTGCCACTGGGGGCATGTAGATTTAAATAATCTGCCTTTGAAAAGTCATGCGGGCGGTGTTTAGATGCACCCCCGCCATTAAAAACCACTGCCATTGAAAAACCGCAGTATTTAAAATGCAGCGTATAAAGAATGCGTGACCGGCAGTTTTCAATGGTGGTGGTGTGTCTAAACACTGCCCGTGTGACTTTTCAAAGGTGGATTATTTTAAATTCACGAGCACTGGTGGCACGTCTAAATATGGCCTCAGAACTTCAGAGAGCTTATTGGTTACCCAATTGGTATCTGCATAAAGAGACAAGTAACCAACGACCCAAAATACCCAGTATATTCATAACTGAACAACTGATTTTCCATTTTTATTTACTTATTTATTTATTTATTAAAATTTATACCCTGCCCTTCCCCAAAGGCTTACCAAACACACAAAAAGAAAAATAGTAAAAATATTTATTTATTTAAATTTTTATCCTGCCCTTCTCTCTAAAAATCCCTACTCTCACCCTCAAAAACTCACCCACCCAACTTCTATCACCACCTGCCAAAAAGAAAAGTTTTACATCACTTCTGGAATATGCTCAAGCTTGAGTTTGGCAGACCTTTGGGGGAAGGGAGTTTCATAATAGTGGGGCAGCAACCGAGAATGCCTCTCTGCAGGCCTTTGTCTGCAGGCCCTTCCAAGCCTGGACCATAGCAACTTCTGGAACTGCCGCCTCTTCATATCCAAGAGATGGCGATATCGAGAACGGGAATCCAGCCAAGACCACCTAGCTATAATAGACGGGTACATTTTCAAATAGCGTGCAGACCTCCTCAACCTTTGGCGGCAGGAGTGACACTCTGCATCAAACCAACCCCGGGTATTTTTTCGGCAAATCTGAGTGCCTCTCCTCGGAGTCAGGATTGGTTGTAAATGGTCCAGGACCCTCTCGAGCCCTTCTCCTGCCTCCAAAAGCCCCACACCGATCTGGTGAATTAAATCCTTCAGATCGAAACCTACAGCCAGGTTTGCAAATGATAGAGCTAAATGCTTTGTCCAATGCACCCTCCTATAAACGGGGCCAGAGTCCTGGGCTGGCATCACGCGCAGTTCCCCTCGCGACATATAAGACTGACCACACACCAGCGTCAAAGCAGAGTGATTTGTCTCAGAGCTGGGCTGAATCTCCATTCTCAATACTCTTGGCAGAAAAGAGGAGGACACCAAAAAATAGTCGATGGTACTAGACCCAAGAGCCGAGTGGAAGGTGTAACCACCCTCCCTGTCGCCCTCCAGTCTTCCGTTTACGATCACCAGTTCCAGGTCGTTTACAAGTTGTTTCAAACCCCCGGCATTTGCGTTTTCCCTTTTGTCATGAGCTTTCCGTGGGGGGCGCAAAGAAGAGTTGCAATCTTCCCCACCCATAGGGATACCCTGCCACTCCCCTACCCTAGCATTAAAGTCGCCACCAAGAATTTCCGCTATACCGGGGTACATTTCTCTTGCTGTTTGAAATTCCCCCGTGATCACAGCCCAAATTTCCGAGGAGAAAAAGCTGGATGAAGAGGGAGGAATGTAAACATTTCCGATTAATAGTTCACTGCCCCCCCGAAAAACACAGTAGTACAAAGCAAAATATGATTTAAAACTATTTATTAATTTAAAAGAAATCAAATTGGAGGAACTAGGAGATACCAGAGCCAATCCCCCACTGGCCCTCCCAAAATCTTTAACAGAGGTAGCAGCTACTGAGTGAATTCGCATGCTATCCATCTGTAAATCCTCCCGCGCCCATGTTTCCTGCAGCAAACAAATGTCCTGAGCATATAAGAACCGGACAAAATCAACGTCCGAGAGCCGTGCTCTCCACCCCGCAATGTTCCAGGAGGCAATTTTTTGTGTTACATTTGGTAATTGTCATGCTATATTAAACTGGGTATAGGGGGAGGAAGGGCGGGCTGCTACATCGACAACAGTGTTCTGGTTATTACTTACAGGGTCGATAAGTATTGCTGACTGGGAGTTAGATTTTTGCTCAACAGACTCTGGTATTAACTCACCCATTGGGCTTACAACATAATGTACTTGAGCTTCCTCATCCCCCCTACTCACTGCTCCTTCCATTAAGTTGAAATCCATTATACCCTCATTTATGACCGTACC
>QEPC01002071.1:567365-589065 GCA_003113815.1 Sphenodon punctatus | reverse complement strand
TTGTCTTCTCCCATGTCTCTCCCGCTGTCCCCTCTCCTTGTCTCCCCCTCCTTGTCTTTTAGATTGTAAGCCACAGGTAGGGACCGCAGCTGATTGTATGTTCTGTACAGTGCCAGGTTGTTACTGGCGCGTTATAAATGTTTATTAATAATAATAATAATAATAATAATAAACAGTGTCGATAGAAATGAAGTGACATTCTTTGCTATTCAGATGCTTTCGGATACAGTTTCTCCTGTCCTAAATCTTGGCAGTTGGCTTTAGGCAGACCATCTGAGATATAGGAATGCACAGACAGGGAGCCGTACATTCAGGAAATAATGGTAAAATAGCTTCAAGGACATGCTAAACCATCAATGCAAGAATAAGCCAGAGATAAGACTACAGCAACTATTTTTAATTCACCTCATGCCTGTTCTTTTGACCCTATGAAGCATGCAGACATCCTCACTCTTCTATTGCGGAACTGATTTTGTAATTTGTAATGCTAGGTGGTCTTACATATTGCAGGTGTGATCCTGAAGCAGTTTAGTGTTGGCATTATTTATTTGTGATGATGCAAGTGGCATTGAAGAGAATGGATTCGTACAGTCACAAAGAGCTGGTGCCAGGATCATGCTGCAGATGTGCTGCAGTAGTGGGGCACAGTGGGATGAATTACAAATAAGCAAAGTTTCTATTTTGTTTTAGTGGTCATGGAAATCAGGATTTCCATTAATTCTATGCTAGAGAAAGGATGGTTCCTATGTTGGCCATTTGGTGGGGGGAGGGAGCCTATAAAAATAAAATAATTATTATTAATGTAAGAGATGGAGGAGACAAAGCAGTTCAGGTGAGATCTTTTATTGGACCAATTTATGTTGGTCAGAAGTTGGTCTAATAAAAGCTATCTCCTGAACAACTTTGTCTGCATCTCTTATGTTTGGGACCAACATGCCAGTCTCCACCCCACCCCCCTCTCTTCCCCTACAATGGAAAATATTGAAATTCAACATTTAAAATAGAATTTTCACAACCTGAAGAAGATGGAAGCCCGACTCAACCTAACAGAAGTTGATCCAATAAAAGATATCACCTGAACTACTTTGTCTCCTGGAATTCCATGAGACTGGCGAGTTTTCTTGAGCTGCAAACCTAGCTGTCAACACACTGAGCAGTCTATTTGTGCCTCTTAACAGTGTGGACTGTGGGAGATCAATGCCTTCTTACAAAAGGTGGTTTATGAGGTTAGATGTGGAATCGAGGAGGACAACCTTGCAACGTACAAATTGCTGTTTCAAAATACTGAACAACTCTATTGCCAATTTGCCATGATCTACAAACCACCTCTCTGGAGAAGCCCCATTAAAGCAGGCTGCAGATGTTGTTATGATCTTGGTTGTTGATGGATTTTACATGCCTTTATTTCTGTAAGTGGTCTTGGGATTACATTTAAGTCTCAAAGTTGGGTCATGCAGGCACAAAGATGGGGACCCATTGCTCTAAGTTCACTTGAGGGTGGAAAATAAACCTTTTGAAAGCCTAGGAAATTCTTGGATTAAATTGTATTTCTATAGTTAAATAAGTTTTTAGAATAATGTACAAGTATTGGACAAACCTTCCTCTTACCTAAATCCTATTCTTTCCATTGTGTGGTGTGTTTTCAGCTCTTTTGGAACCATTTCAACTCATAAATTATATCTCAACCCTCCTGCTGACATAAAAGGTCATTTGGGCTTTAACTTCAATATCAATACTATGCAAACTACTTTGAAATCAATGCAGCTCTAATCTTAGAAATACTCTACACATAAATTGTAGAACCTGGAGCAGAGGTGTATTACAAAGCTTGATAAGTAGCCACTGCACCAGATACACAGCCATGCTTTGAAACTCAACCACGCCACCTCTCTCCTCATAGACTGCTTAGAATTTTTAGCAACTATAGTATACCTACAGCAGTTATAGGTGAAAGTAAACAAACACAAAGGGGAGTATTTGTGCCATGCAAAGCTCAGTTAACCTGTGGAACTCATTGCCACAGGACCATGTGAAAACCTTTTTAGACGAGCGGGGGAATCTAGTGAATTGACAAATCTGCTCTTTAAAAAGTTGCATGTGCAGCCTTTACACGAACTGGAAGCCACCGGCTGCCACTGAAAACAGCGGCGCCCCCTCAGCTCACACATTATTTTTAAAAACGGATCTGTAAAACTTCGAGGTTTTGCGAATCCGTTTTTAAAAATAATGCGTGAGCCGTTGAGTGCCGCTGTTTTCAATAGTGGCTGATGACTTCCAGTGCATGTAAATGCTCCCCATGCAACATTTTAAAGAGCGGATTTATTAATCCGCTAGATTCCCCCGCTCATCTAAAAACGCCCCAACAGTATGATTGGGGTTTTATAAGTTCATAAGTCCATCAATGGGTACTAATCAAGTTAGTGGAGGGATGCAGCCTCTGATTATTGTGAACAACAGGAAATGGATCGCTTCATAGATGCCCTATTGTACTCTTCCTCTGAAGAAATTGATGCTGGCCAGCCACGATCAGAGAAAAGGATATTGGATTAAATGGACCATTGGTCCAACCCAGCATGGCAGTTTGTATGTTCTTGACACACATTCCTAAAGACAGGGACATAGCAAGGCTATGCAGTGCCCAGGCTCAGGTCCCAATTATGGGCCTCATAAGGGCAAGAGGCTGGGGTCTCCAGGATGGGAGGGCAGAGGACAGGCTCTCCCAGGAGGAGGGGGTTTATCTTAATCAGGTGAGAGCCTCTGCTTGAGGCTGCTACTGTTCTAGAGGGGTCCCACACACACTGTAAAGAACCAGGGCTTGGACTGGGGTAGTAGCTGGATCCTCAGTGCCGCAGCTGCACTCTGGCCAGGACCTGGGGTTTCTGCTGAAGCCCCTCCCTGTACACCCATCTTCAACTCTGCCCCATACCCCAGCTTCATAGTTGGCTGCGTGGCAGTATACAAGGCTGGCCTGAAGCAACAGGAAGCTGGATGGACCATCTGTTCACTCCTTCCTGTCTCTCCCGGTACCTTCTGTTCCAAGCTGGCTGCTGGATCTGTGTTCCTCTCCCCTGATGTGGGTTTTGTTGCCCCCTGGGCTGGCTCTGCTCTGCACCTTACTTCATGTCCTGTATCTGCTCTTCCTGCCTGTCTGCTCTGTTTTGCCTGTTGCCAGTCCTGTCTGTCTGCTTAACCATTTTCTCCAGCATGTCAGCCTTCTTGTCTTGCCTCCACCCCCCCGCCCGTCCCAATCATCATCACTTCCTGGACCGTGTGTTGGACCCCAATCTGCCCATGATGCTTTGCACCCAATCCTGCACTGACTCTGCCACACTGCTTCCCTGTGCTCCTGACAACACTCTCACTCACGTACCTGGTGAAGAGCAGGGCAGCTCTAGCAGCGATAAGATAGGGGCAGAGCCAGCCTGCAGTACTCAGCCAGATGGTGGGAAGGAGGCAGCACGGTAAGGGTGAGTTTCAGCTGGGCCAGTGGAGAGAGCCAGCTGTGGCATCTGGTATCCCTAAAGCTGGCCAGAGGCAGGAAAAAAACCACAGGGGAGCAATTTGTCATACTTTCCTGGCAGGGCCCTTTGTTAGCAGCATGAGCACACCTAGGAAATTTTCAGGGTGGGCAAAGGAGGGAGCAGGGCCAGCACTCCGTCCCCACTCCCAATGAAAATTCCCTAGCAGACTCATTGTGGCTACTCCACTGCCTAAAAACTGAAATTTAAACAAAAAGCTCAGTCTATACTATGATCATGGTTTTAAGGCAATGCCTCTCTGGGTAGTGATGAAAGTAAATCAAAGGAAGGGGAGCTCACCAATTTTGAGTGTCCGCCAGCAGAGTGTGGTGACACATCCGCATGTCATTTTGTGGAGATGGAATACAGCAAAAAGAGCAGACAGGGTGCAATCTTTCCATGGGGGTGTTGGGCCAAATTCTGTTGATGAGAGTATGCAAGATTTCAAGCCACACAGGGCCCTTCTTAGAATACGTCAAGGGCTCTGTGTGGCCCAAAAACGTATATACTCTCACCGACAGAAGTTGGTCCAATAAAAGATCTCATCTGAACTACTTTGTGTGTCCAACTCCATCTCTGATACATTTGGGAACAACACAGCAGCCACACTCTCTCCAGACTGCACAAGTGTTGATAGAATGCCCAGCACTATGGTAACTGAGGACCTAGAAGGACATAAAGAGGATATATTAGCTAGGGACTCTTCCTCCAAGGCTGGCTCTTAATCCAATGATCAAAAATATGTTTGTGTACCTGTTTATGATGTTTCCAAAAGCATTCCCGTCAAAGCTATCATTTAGACTTAATAAGCATGAGGTGGGGAGGGTGTATCAATGTCAAAACAAGGAATGGTGATGAGGTCCTTACTTCCAGGCATTTTGAAGATCGGATACAAGTTTCCCGCATTTTAGGCGATAAAGCCAGGGAATCTAACTTGCACCTATTTAAAAGGACGAACACCTGGCACCTCAGACCAGTCGGCACTGAGATGTTTATTTCACTGGAGGGAGGAATGTTGGTCCAGGCAGAGAGTGTAAAAGAGGCAAGCTTGTTTACTAGAAAAAGTAATTCACTGTGGAAAGCCTAGAGGGTCTTTCTATGTGTGGAATTGATTTCTTTGTCTTTACTTCAAGCACGAATATCAATTAAGCGGAGGTTATGTCCTAGTTTAGAAGCAGGGTGAGATTTATGGGAACAATCAGATTCAGTTACAGGGAATTAATCTTACTGGGGCTGTACTGGCACTGGACTACATGACTCTTCTTTTATGTCTCATGTCCCCTGATGCCAAGTGACACTAAGAAGCAAAAGCATTCTCAAGATAATTTTGCTCCTGGTTATATGCCTGAGTCTGAACAGCAGAAACACAGACTCCTAACAGGAAAATTAGGTACATGTAATGCAGACCGTGACACTGTCCTTCCTGCCTTCTTTTCTTCCCAAGCTGCTATCACCACACACGACATACTGGGTGGCTCTCGACAAATTATGTTAACCAACCATGTGGGAAATCACCCCTGCAATACTTACTACAATGTCCTCCCTTCCTTCCTAAGCTGGTATCACCACACACGACATATTGGGTGACTCTCGACAAGTTATGTTAACCAACCATGCGGGAACTCACCCCTGTGATACTTACTACAATACCAATCCGGTGCTGGAGCAGTGCGAACAAACGTTCCTGCTATTGTGTGTTTATACTGCCACCCTATGGACTTTCACCAGCAGAGGGAGCCCATTAGGTGGTAGCCTAATAGCTGAAGTCCAAAAGTCTCCTGCTGGTGAAATTGATCAGGCAAAGCTCCGCAACAACACTGCTAGGCAAAGATTCCTGCAGGTGAAATTTTCAAGGCAAATATTACCGCTGTTGAAACTGACGAGGCAAAGCTCCCCACTGCAAAGGTTCCCACTGGTGATGCTGACAAGGCAAATCACCCCACAAGACAAACCTCCCTGCAGGTGTAAAAAGGCTCGGCAAAGCCCCCCTATGGTGAAAAATGACCCAGCGAAGCCCCCCTGGGGTGGCAGTGAACAGATGTTCATTGCATGGCGCGCTTTCAACTGTTCTGTGGGTCTCCTAATGAGTTCTCTGGATTTGTTACAGGTGGCAAACTGCTGCAAGCCCATGTTCCCTCTGTGGCTAGCTCCCAAGTTTGCTTGAACAAACGTAACACTTGCTCTCATATCAGGCAGCTGAAATAAGTGGCAAGCATTACATGTAGACACCCTCACTGGGAATCAGTTCAGCCTGCCACTCACCACAGCTGCAGTTCCTTGTCAGCTGCATCAATAATTAAGCCACAGTCCTTAAGCTAAGTAAATGCCACAGTGATCCATCTTGCTAGGGTTTTTTTCTGTCTAAATTGTTACTTTTATTTTTAGCAGTTTTTTAGAATTTGGCAAAGTTATTAGAGCTTGCTGGCTTTAAAAAGACCCTCCACAGCAGAAAGTGCCAAAATCTTTCTGCATAAATATATAATCAGTTAAGCTGCGCCGGGACACAATAGTCAGCACAGGTCTACTACATCTCCTGGCAGAAAACTGTGACATGACACCCTTTTGCTATGACTGACCAAAGCTTTTAGTTCAGTGTTGTTCTCCACATCCCCAAAGTTATCGCCACCTGCAGTCATTCTTCCTTGTTCCAATCTGGCACAGTATGACAATGGGTATTTATTTTTACACACACGTTAAAGTGTTGGTCTTTCAATCTTCTGGGTTTACAAGTCCACAAGTAAGTTCCGGATGCATTCTTCATACACACACTGCCCTGAGGCAGTCTAACGTAGCCACAGCTGTAGACATGAGGGGTTGCCATGGAAACCAAGTGACCGCAGCTGCCTGGAGCAAAGCAGTTTACCAGGAGAACTTTTTACACACACAAGTTCTGGGAGAAGTTCTATGCAGAAGTTCAACGAGCCAGATGTTTAAGATCTGGGTGAGTGATTTATTTAGTCACAGAAAGTTCAGGATGCAACAGCAAATATCCAGGAGAAATGTGTGTGTAAAAACATCCATTGACTTCCAACCTTCCGCCCACTAAGATATCCCTTTTTATTAAAAACAAAACACTGGAAGACACTGATGGTCCACGTTTTCTATCCATGCTAAGCTCTTGGCAGAAACACACAAAGAGCAAATGAGTATTAAATGCCCCAAAGAACAGCCAGTGTCACATCTAGTAACATCCCTAGGTCCACTCAGCGTGTTCATGTTTAAGACACGATTTGACCGCTGGTCTCCAAGTCCAACACCTTATCCATTAGGTCAATGGGTCTCAAAGTTTTTAAACAGTGCCCCCCTTCCTATTGTTTGTGGCAGTTGGTGCTTCTCCCCCCTTGCTCCCTTTTGCTCTTTCCCCTTGTTTTCCCTGTTGCTCCTCGTTCTTTGACTCATTACTTGATACCCCATCATTTAGGAAATACTTCATAGCTTATTGTAGTCCTCAGCTGCATCTGCTCCAGGTGTTTTCTGGTCTTGATTGCCAAGTTCCTTGAGACTTAATTAAAGGGCCTGAGGACTAATTAGGACACATGATTTGCTGGGAGCTGGTTAGGTGACCAGGAGCTGTGAATCCTTAAGGCTGGGCTGGTAGCCGAGTCAGGGAGAAACAAGAGGGCTCTTCTGCAGGGACTAGGTTTGCCTTGAGGGCCCAGTGGAAAGGTGGCGGGGACAGGGCTGGCCTTAGTGAAAGCGGGGCCCTGGGCGGAGAAAGAATATGGGGGCCCCTACTAATTTAAGGTTTTGCCGGCGGCCGTTAGGCCTAGGGACGCTCCCCGCCGAGCTCGGGGTGTTACCTGGGCCTGGGCTCAGGGATGGGTGGAGGGGCACTCCCCCACCATCCCCAAGCCTGAGTGGCGTTTGGATCACCTACCTGATCAGCTGTCGCCGCTCTCGTGCCATCTGTCGCTCCTCTTTCCGGGCCTGGGGTGACAGGCAGCGGAGGTGAGGCCTCCGCTTCTCCCTCACTCCTGCTGGCCCCCCCTTTGCTGCCTGTCAGACGCGGCGAGCCGTTTCTTGAGGGCCCCGCACTCAGGAGCTGGGCCCTGGGCAGCTGCCCCTAACCACCCCATGGTAAGACCGGCCCTGGGTGGAGAGCCTACTCACCCACCCCTGGGAACTGGATAGCAAAAAGTTCAGACCAGAGATCTTACCATCCAGAGTTTGGAGTTAGCTGGTAGGGAGTGCACCAGTGCCACCAGGCGCCCATGAACTTCTCTGGGGAACCAGCATACAATCTAGAGAGGGGATTGACTGGTAAAAGGAATAAGCCTGCCCAGCTAGCGGAGCGACTCAAGGCAAGGTGACAATTGTAAAACTGTTAGGTTAACTAAACTGTGTTGAACACTCAGCACACTTGTAAATAAAGCACTATTTGGACCAGTTCTGGGTAGGGCTTCTGTGGGGACTTCCCAAACAGGGTGCTGGCTCCCCACCCCTGCCCTCATCCCCAAATGCATTCTATACACTTTCTGCGGTGGGGGTTCCAGTCTGAGATCACTGCACTCGCTGGCTCCATGTGTTTTATGTAGGGTGGAAGACATGCCATTAAAAGGTCTCAACAGGTTTGTCCTAAGTAAGCCTCCATCCTGATTTCTAATCACATGCTCTCCCACCCTGCCCTCCATCTCCATGATAAATTGCCCCTGCCTAAGAAAGAAGCCATTTTCAAAATTACATTACTGTCATCTTAGCTGGCTGGCAGGCAGGCAGGCTTCAGGACATAACTAAATTAGAGCTTTCAGATCATTAGCTTTTCCCTCCACCAACATCTGCATGGAAAAACAGCAGCTCACCCGCAAGTGGAGACCAGGAGATGGGCTTCTCCTGATCTTTTTATAGTTTGAAATAGTAAAACAAAAAGGAAGAAAAAGGTGGCACTTGGCTGAGGGAAAGGATCCAGGACTTGCACAGAGACTTGGAAATATTGTGTCCTCATCTCCAGAGGTGGGGAATCTTTTTCACTCCTGCAGGCCACTTTGAAAATTAGTACAAAATTGGTGCAGCCAGGTCCCCTAACCTCAACACCATGGGGTGGGATGGTTCAATTTTAATTTACTTTTTGGGTATGAAGTGGTTTCCATTCCCTATTATATTCTTTTGATTGACTCCATATTTCCCAGTAGCCTTATATTATTAACTAGTAAGGACAAAACATCTACACTTCCACGCTGAATGTGTAATGCTGGAGAGAACTTTAGAATCATAGAATTGAAGGGTTGGATGGAAGGGACCTCAAGAATTATATAGTGCAACCCCCTGCTCCAGAGCAAGATATCCCCTGCTGACAGCATCACAGATAGATGCTTTAATCCACTTCTCTGCATTGTATTTAACAGAACAGATTATTCTGCTGTTACTTGACTACAAGCAGACGCACTGTGCTACACTCTGCACAAACCTCTACTCTGCACAGAACCCATGAAGCATGTCTGATCCCCTTGCTCTGACAAGCAGTAACTGAACTGATATGATTATTGTACTGAAAGAGATGTCCAAAACATTGGGTGAAATCAAAAGAGATGATAGCCCACTGGAGTCTGTGTTCGGCGATGCTGCAATCTGTGCAGCTCCTAGCCACCACTCACATGTTTAAACGTGTCCAACCTAGTAAACGGGTAGCCCCCTGCCTGTATTTCATGTGCTTGCGGCAGCTTCCACCAGTAGCACTAGCAATTTCCCTCCCCCACAGCTGCCTCAGTTGAGAGGCATGCTAGAGATGTCCCTCCCCCTCTATCTTTCTCCCCTGCAACCACCTCTCAGCTGAGAGGTGCACTAGAATTCTCCCTCCCCCTGCAATCTCCCCCTCAGCTGAGAGGCATGTTAGAGATCTAGCATCCAGCTGAGTATCTTTTTCCTACCTTTGGGGGGGGGGGAGGTGTGCCAGGAAAGTCTTCCTCCCCTCCCACAGCCCAGTAATGCACCCAGGGGAAGTAGCAGCGGTGGAGGCGGCGGCGGCAGCAGGGACTTCTCCAGCCACCTTTTTCCATAGCATCCTCTGGGTGCTTCCAGCCCCTCCTGATGGGGCCTTTCAGGCAGCCACAGCTGGATGACATCATCCAGCCATGGGCGACTGCTCTGAAAGGCCCCATCACAAGGGGATGAAATCAGACAGAGAAAGCTACGGAGAAAGGCGGCTGGAGAAGTCCCTGCTGCTGCCGCCACTGCCATTGCCCCCAGGTGAGTTGCTGCAAAGAGGAATCTCACCGTAGGTTTATCTTATGGTGAGATTCCCCTGCACACATTCAAATTACATGTGTATTTAAACTCATGTGAGTGACAGGGCTAGTTTTTCAGCCCTGTCAATCCATGATGAAGTACACATGTAATTTCATCCTGTATGCGGAATGGTGCTTACCCACATTACCCAATCTCATGTTTGTTAGAAACAAACATGCGATTGGGTAACGTGGGCAAGCAGTGAAAGATCTGTATTTCCGCCTGTCTCACGAGACGGAAGATGCGTGTCATTTGAGTTACGGACTTTCCCATGACACCAAGAGGTGCATATTAACGCATGTGAGAAAGCAGTGAGCACCCCCAGTCGAGAGGTGGGGAAAGTGAATGCAGCGGAGGGAGATGTCTAGCGTGCCTCTCGGCTAAGAGGTGGCCACAGGGGAGGGAGATCTCTAGCACTCCTCTCAGCCAAGAGGCAGCCACATGGGAGGGAGATTGCTGCTGCTACTGCCTCTCAGCTGGCTGGGCACACTAGGTATAGTGCTGGAAGACCTGGATGCAGGAGAGGCTGAACCTAATTGACAAGATGTGGACATGTGGGTGCCCATTAGCCCTGATTGGCCCACATAGTGGGCCTGTCATGTCCCTGGACTCCACCATGAGTGGTGGCTCTGTGTTGACCACGTGGCAGATGCCTAATAGACAGGCAGGCGGAAATGTGCCTGATGAAGGCTAATGTAGGTTATTGTCTCGTTTGAAAACGCCCACTGTTGCAAAATCTGGTTTGGATTCAGCAGAACTAAGGACTGGATTCAGTACGTCTCAAAATAGACTTTCACACAGCAAGGGGTCATATTTCTTCAAATGAATTTTGTCAAGAGTCCTTGGTCCATCAAGCAAGCATGTTCTTCAACTACCCACTATTCATCTCCTTGCCAAACACTTAAACTAGGCATGAATTTAAAAGACATTTCTATTCCACTTTTGTGAGCAGAGAAGAGACAGAGTGAGCTTGCAAGAGTGTTTTGGTTTGTTTACAATGGAGCCATCTGGCTGGCTCCGTTGTATCTGCTGATTTCCAGAAAGTCTGGAATGGACACCGAGCTGTTTCTGGTTAGTGCCCAGCAGCTTATCCGGCAGTTAGGTGGATTACTGATTTACCACATTACTGCATTGCCATTTACTGCATTACTGTGTACCCCAAATTCCTTTCGTAATTATTCCCCCTCCCTGCTCCAGCTTTAGAGAAGTAACAGCAGCATTCGGTTACACAGAAGGCAGGAATACAGTAATCTAGTTACAGTAATGTGGTAAACCAATTAACTTTCACAGTATTATCCAGTTTGACAGTTAACCACTGCGGTAATCAGTTCATTGCTGAATAGCTGCCAAACTAGTCAGAATATTGGATATCGATCGTGGATAATTTTTTTAATATTCTGTTCAACTGTGAAGTAGAGAAAGGACAAAACTGCAAAGTTTGGACACAATTCCAGTGCTTGTGGGTTTCTGAGCCTGGGATTTTGTTCCAGCCACAGGTGATATGTTGCTTTATGTTCATACAAAACATCTCTCTCTCTTCCATACTGATTTCCTAAAGGAAAAAAAGTAAACAAACCGCTTTCTAGACACACACACACACTTCTTTTCCAGACTGATAGAGGTTATTGGCAACCAATCCTCAGATTAGACCCCCCAGATTACAAACTAGTTTTGGGCTTCATTAATTTGGAATGTAGCAACCATTAAGTTCCAAACAATTAATCCGCAAGTGCCAAATTGTCATTTTGCCCCAGGACATTACAACTGGCTTTCGAAAACAACCAACCCCTGCTTTTGTTATTAATCGTCCTGTGGCCAGGCAATTTGTGGTGTTTCTGTTAGTGTTGAGTGTTGCAGAGTAATAACTGATTCACAATCAGTAAGGACAAATGCAGCTAAAGGTTTAAAAACAGAACTTTACTTAAGCTTTCTCAGGCACAGATCCTTAGTTGCATCTAACTAGTAGTAAGACAAAAATGGAGACTGAGACAATGAGAGAGAAGGGAAGAAGAAGTGGTTACACAAAGGAATTCAACTGTAAAACCCCATCTCCCTTCCATGTACACATAAACTTAGCAGCGCCATCTGGTGGCTCTATAGTCAATTACTATTCTTAATACAGCAGGCATTAATTTATGCATGTTGCACATACCAACACCCCTTCTCAACAGACAGAAGTTAGCCTACTATGCCCAATTTACTTAGTAGCTTTCGGTGACACTCTCCTGCTAAAGGTTTTGTCAAGGCATCTGCTACCATGTCTTCTGTAGCTGCCTTTGTCCATTTGTTGTGTTCCCCTTCTGACGTTTGTAAGATGTCTTCCCATGTTGATGGCTCAGACAGTCTGTTGGTACTTGCTTTGTAGGACAGGTGGTTGGACGGTTTGCCTTTATTTTCCCTGGTAGATCTTCTGATTTCGACATCCTCAGGCAATTGGGTTTGTTCCTGTATCTCAGTTGAACTTGTACTGATTTCAACTGTTTGTTCAGGACGCTTTTCTCCTCCTGATTCGGGACATGCTTCTTCTTCTGATTCTTGTAAGGACATTACACCGTTGCTTGGGTTTTCTTTGAAAGTCATGCTGTTGCTGATAGTTACTTTGTCTGTGTGTGGGTTGAGGATTCTGTATCCTTTGGAGTGTTCGCTGTATCCAACAAGAATTCCTTCCACAGCTCGGTTTTGTAGTTTGGTGCGTTTCTCTTCCGGAATGTACACATATGCCTTGCATACAAACACTTTGATGTGTCCCACACTAGGCTTCTCTCCATACCAGAGTTCATACGGGGTTTTACTCACTGTTCTTGAGTAGAGTCGGTTCTGTAGATAAGTTGCCGTAATTACTGCCTCGCCCCAATATTTTTCTGGCAGTCCGGAGTCAGTCAACATGCACCTGTTCATTTCTGTTAAGGTTCTGTTCTTTCTTTCAGCTACCCCGTTTTGCTCGGGCGTGTATGGTACCATCTTCTGGTGCTCTATCCCGTGGGCGCTCAGGAAGTCTTCAACTCTCTTTCCTGTGTATTCGCCTCCATTATCGGTTCGAAGTGCGAGCGGCTTGCGTTGGAATCTGTTGCTTGTCATAGTTATGTAGTCCTTTAGTTTTTCCAGTACTTCATCCTTATGCTTCATGAGGTATGTGACTGAGTATCTTGAGTAGTCATCTATGAAGGTCACTATGTATCTGTTCCCTCTAGGTGTGGGTTCATGGGGCCGCACACATCGCTGTGTATGAGGTCAAGTGGCTTGGAGGTTCTTGTCTGGCTTGCCTTGGGGAACATTGCTCTGGTGGCTTTAGCTTTGATACAGCATTCACATCTCATGGTCCAGGGACATGCTGTTACTATCAGGTCTTTTGTCAGCTGCTGTCTTTGCAGTTCCTTTATACTTTCTGGGTGCCTGTGACCCAGGTATCGATGCCACAGATGAATTCAGTCCTTGTGTTGCTCATGTGCAGTGAGTTTTGCTTGTTCTTTGGTTACACTCAAGCGATACAGGTGCTCATCTGCATAGGCTCTGGCTAGGACCCTTGTCCCCTTCTGGATTGTGCATTCATTACCCCAGAACTTTACGGTGAGCCCTTTCTCTGTTAGGTGTTTAACGGATAGGAGTCCTCCCTCTAAGCCAGGTACATACAGCACATCCTTTACTGGCATTGCTAGTGTGCCTTCGTGTGGCTTGTTGCAACTTAGAATTCCTTCACCAATACCTTCTGCAGTGATGCTGCTTCCATCAGCGAGGTATATCTCTTCTTTGTTGCTTCAGTCCAGAACCGTGAAAAAGCTCTTGTTGCTGGTCATGTGACTCGTGGCTCCAGAGTCGACACACCAGTCCTGTGATGAGTTGGTCTGTGTTGCTCTAAAACATCCTCTCCAATGTTCTGTGGTTGTGTCACTGGTTGTAGCCTTGGCCCTCAGCGTAGACACTTGTGGAGATCGCTTTTGTTGTTCTGCCTTCCATATGGAGCAGTCTTTCTTTAGGTGTCCTTCTTTCTTGCACCGAAAACATGCCCTTGTTTCCTTCTTGTGCAATCTGTTATCTGCAGTTCTCAGGGCAGTTTCCTTATCCTGTCCCCGATTGTCTCACGTGATTTCTTTCCTGCACTGGAATTCATCCCTGAGTCTCCCTTTTACAAATTGTTAGTGTTAGTTCTGACTCAGGCCTTGTCTCTAGGGCGTTTATGAGGGTGCTGTATGATTCAGGCAGGCTGCAGAGAAGTAAGACCACCACGTGGTTGTCTTTTATCTCTTCACCTATCCCTCGCAGTTGTTCTACCACTTCCAGCATTGAATTTATGTGATCCTGCATCTCCTTCCCTTTACCAAGTCTCATCTGGTACAGTTTCCTTAGGAGAAACAGCTTACTGTTCAAGCTGGTCCTTTCATGCAGCTTCTGCAGTGCATTCCACATGCCCTTTGCTGTAGCCTCCTCCCTTATGTGGATTAACTGGTCATCTTCTACTAGCAGGCTTATGGTTGCTTTGCCTGTCTGTTCTTCCTGTCCCACTCCTCAGGGTTTGCTGCAGGTCTATCTGTGGTGATCACCTCCCACTGATCATCTTTGGATAGAAGCATTTATATTTTGAATTTCCACAACTGGTAGTTTATATTATTCAGATTGCAGACTGAAAGCTTTAATTCAGAGCTGCTGGAAATGATTGCTTCCCTCACATCAGATTAAGATTCTGGTTCTTCTGCTCACTTACTGTTAGTAGCCTCCTCTGGGAGTTTCCTTTGGACCTCTTTTCTTTTCAGCTCACTTCCAGTCTTTAGAGTTGTTCTGGACTGTTCTCAAGAGGTCTGGGCCCATAACCTGTTGCAGAATAATAACTGATTCACAATCAGTAAGGACAAATGCAGCTGCAGGTTTAAAAACAGAACTTTACTTAAGTTTCCTGAGGCACAGATCCTTAGTTACATCTAACTAATAAGACGACAAAATGAAGACTGAGACAATGAGAGAGAAGGGAAGAAGGAGTGGTTACACGAAGGAATTCAACTGTAAAGCCCCATCTCCCTTCCATGTACACATAAACTTAGCAGCGCCATCTGGTGGCTCTATAGTCAATTACTGCTCTTAATACAGCAGGCATTAACTTATGGATGTTGTACATACCAACACTGAGTTATAAACCCTCTCCTTATCAGGAGGAAAAGCAAGGACAACTGAAAACAGATGCAGGAGGAGTGTGTGTGTGTGTGCGCGCGTGTACACACACAAACAAACTGCCATTGGCTGCACTCTGAATGTGCAGTGCTCAAGGAAATGCAGCTGGGCTCCTTGCTGTGAGCCTGGTGAAAATCATGAAGAGCTTTTGGCAGCCTGCTGGGGATCATCAGAGCTCCTGCTGTCAGTTTAGTATCAGATCCGTCCTGTCCCAAAGAGCTAACACTGCCCTGTGGAGATAGGAAAAATAAAAAAAAAATAAAACCAAAATGTAATTCTACCCCCTTCAGTGGGAACACACCAAAGCCAATGATCCCATAGGCCTTTTCCATCTATGATCCTGTTATTCAAACGTACTCTGTACTTGATATCCCCACGTCACTTTCCTTTTTTCAGCTGTTTTGCCCCAAAATGTCTATATGAAGCAGGAAGGGCAGGTCCTAATTCCATTAAAAAGAAGGATGACATTCTAAAATGCAACGATTTCCTGATGGCCAATTAAAATAAGGTCACACAAAGGCCTCACCACTGACATGGGCTAGGCCCACCCAAGCTGTGGTCCACTGGGCACTCTCTGTCTGCTTCCTATTCAGGCCCTGTTGACACAGGGCTGGCTAGGCTTCCATCCATGATTCCATGCCATCCAGCCCTGGCAGTTGCCTGGCAGTTGCCACCAGAAGGAAACTTGGAAGGGATGGAACAAGGGGGCTGTCATGCTCCCTTTCGGACATCTCTCATGCTTGTGGAAGTGCACTTGGGAAGAGGACTCGGAGCACCCAGATCATGGATCTGTCCCCTCTGTGTGTGCATGCCCTCATTTCTACGCACCCTGAGCTCAGTCTTTCAGCATTCCAGTATGAACTGGATCCAAGGACCACATCCAGGAGCTGGAAACAGGCCAAATAAAAAATTGCCATGGACTGCATTTGGCTTCTGGAGTGAAGGTTCCCCACCTGTTTTCAGGTCTTCTTAAGATGAACTTCGGAGGTCACATTTTTTAACATGGCCAAATACATTATGATTCAACTTATGCAGATTCCATAAGCTTGGACCTGAACGACTGTACCTGAGCACAGGCTGTAAATGAATCTGAACCACTCTATCTTAGCCTGCAGTGTATGAAATATAGTGGGATCTGTGCTGAACCAAAGATAGTGTGTGCATTTTGTGTCCTTCTACAACACAGCATTCTGCTTTGTTTCCTCATTAGCAAACTCCTTGGAACTGGAAACAATATTTAAAAAAAAGAGCTAAAGGCTGGTTTCAACATCAATTATTTCCCCCTACTTATAAGCCAAGAAAAGGTCTATCCTTCCCTAACATCCATTTCTTCACTCTGTGTTTCCTTGCTAAGGGGCCCTTCTGCTCAGTCTCTGGCAAATCAGAATTCCTTTTGCTTAAGCAATAAGCACTAAGCAGTCAAAGCGCCCTGACCCTGCCAGAAGGAACACACCATGGCTGCTGAATATATCTGTGAATCAGGATGGTGCTTTTTAATCATTTGCTTGCTATTAAAAATACATTCCTGACCTGGAAAATTAGTGAGAGAAACCTTGCGAATGGAGCCAACATGTGCAGTTTTATGCAGCGATGCTAAATTACCCACAATTGTCCTTCGAGGCAGCTGGGGATGTGAAGGAAGTTTCAGATCTGTGCTGTGCAATAGGGCCTTCATCTTCTACCATCAGCCCGGAAGGAAATCCAGTCTTTGTAATCAAGACTTTCAGTTATTTACAATCCGGTGGTTATGTTTAGACAACCTCGTGTGACCTCTGCTTTCAGTCTCCTTCGGAAACTTTCCGACTGCATGCACAACCTGGTGAAAGTTTCATTTATTTTTAAAGCCAGATTATTTCTTGGTTGATTTAAATATGCAAGCTTTGGGGTCACACAGGGCACTCTAAGCAGCAAAAGTTGTTCCAATAAAGAATATAATTGAGCTGCGTTGTCTCCATCTCTTACATGTGGGACCAACACAGCAAGCAGCCTTCATGGAGCTAACCAACACAGCTTCCTTTCTGAACGAGCAGTATCAAATACTCGCAGAGAGCTGAAGCCATCAAGAAATAATAATAATAATAATTTAAAAAAAAGAAAAAGTAGCTATAATTGCAAAAGTTCATTGAATAAAGGCAAAGGAATCTCAATCTGCTTGCAGACACTCCAGGAGGAGAAAAACAGGCAATGTTCACTCAGTGAAATAATTTGCCACAGATTATTCACTCATCTTGTTTTAAAACTTTGGCCACAATCATTCAGCCATTAAAGTTGATGGCTCAGCTCCCATTGACTTAAGTGGTGGAGATAAGCCCTTAGCTTGCTACAGGTCAGCAGCATGACTCCAAGTGGATGATGCAACTGCATGGAGAGCATGCTGCATTCTACACATTTTTAGTCTTGAATAATCTTTGCTGACCCCCACCCTCCCTCCAGCCACAGTGCACCCCTTTCCACCCCTAAACAAGGCTGTTCAGATGGTCTTCCCAGCTTGCTGACCGAAGCCCACTATCTTCACCCTATCAAATTCCTCCACTGCCTCAAGGCCCTGCCCAATTCTGCCCCTGCTGCTTCACCCAGCCTAGTCTCTTGCTGTGTTGTTCTCTCATCCTCTGCCCCCTTTAACACAGGCAATGGGTAAGCACTGAAAGTGGTCGGAGGTGGAAGTACTGGGAGGTGAGAGTGCGGGAGAGGAATGGGTGGCCAATTGGTTGGTATACAGTAAGCTTCACAGAAGTAGTAATAATAATAATTTTATTTATATAGCAGCCCCCACCACCAAATTGCCCTTGGAGCGCATTACAAAATTTATACAATAAAACACCTTAAAATCCACTTTAAAACAATTTAAAAAGGGAAAGGGAAAGAGGGAGGACAAAGTACATGAAGGGGAAACGTCTCATGCATAATGATGTATGCCTCAAGGTGAATTCCTTTAGCCTTCAATGGGACTCCTCTGGAATAAGTGGTTTGAGGACTGCAGCCATGGTCTTTTTATCTTGGTCCAAATTCAGAAAGGTCTATCTGTAGCCTCACTATGGATATAAAAACAGAAAAGGATGGATGGGACACATGCATGCCCCTTCTTTGAATCAGAGGTGAGGGAACTGCCCCCCTTACCTCCCCATGCTACTCTGCAACACTCAGATCTGAGGCGTGACCTCCATTTTGAGGTGTGAAGGGGGCAGGGACAGTGCAAGGATTCTTGCTGCT
The DNA here is from genome assembly GCA_003113815.1 of Sphenodon punctatus. Taxonomy (NCBI): domain Eukaryota; kingdom Metazoa; phylum Chordata; class Lepidosauria; order Sphenodontia; family Sphenodontidae; genus Sphenodon; species Sphenodon punctatus. Next base: position 570,955 of record QEPC01002071.1, on the reverse strand, counting down.
CTAGGGAGCCCTGGATCCCCCAGCCTCTCCCACCCCTGATCCAGCACAGAGCTTACTTGTGGCAGGAGTGGGCTTACCAGCGATAGGGGCGGCTGCAGTTTTTGCCACCCCCTTCAATGTGCCGCCTTAGGCAGCTGCCTGTGCTACCTATAGGATAGCACCAGTCCTGGACATGTCCCTCCACTGAGCTTCCCCCTGAGATTTCCATCCAAAGCACCCATTTCAGCCAAGCTGGAGGGTAAATAACCTCCTCACCTCCCCAGCCAGTGCACACAACCTCCTCTGCAGGGCTCGTTTACTGGGCCTTCACCCTCATTACTCTTCTTATTTTCCACATGGAAGTTTCTAAGATGTCGAGTCTGTTTGTTCTCATTTTCCAATGAGGAGACACTCTTCTTTGCTCTCTCACAGCCCAATCATTGCCTGTCTGGGACAGTAAATTTGACTTCCATACTCAGAGAAACTTACCATTGGTTTTACATTTTATTTAATTTCTCTGTGCTTCTTGCTTTTCATCATAGTTGACAGGTGTTGCTACAGAGAAGATGGCCTTTAGTCACAAGACTAAGCCCATCGGGAGACCTGGCTTCTGTTCTCTCCTCTGTCAGAGGTTTCCTACAAGATGTTGGGCAAATCAACTAAGCTCTCTATAAATTGGAACACAGTGTATTTTGCATATTTTTCCCTCCAGATTCAGTAAGCAGAATAAATTAGGCAAATTTACTATGTTGTTGTGCAAATTTGTGAATGGAAATTACTTTCCCAGCATGCCATTCTATCAGTTTTGGATATCTCATGTCATTTAAAACCCCACAAAATGCCTGCCGACAGAAGACTGTTTCCTCCAGCAGGTGTCAGGTACTTCCAGTGGCAAGTGGGGGACTGTCGGGCGGGGGGCTTACCTGGAAGGTGGGAAACTAGGCATCCCAGGCCCCACAGAACCCAGAGAGGGACAAGTTGGGGGTCACCCTGCCCCTGGGAAGGCAGGGAGAAACACCAGGAACACGAACCCGGAACACACAGCGGGGGAAGAGCCGGCTCCACCCCCTTGCACTGATGTGAGGAGTCAGGGGCTGGCCCCAACAGAGAAGGACACTCCCGGTGCGGGCCCGGCTGCGCGTGCTGAGTGCATGCTCCGGGGCTCACAGGGAGACACCACTCCCAGCACAGTCCCACACAGGCGCTCAAGAGCGCCTGCACCAGCAGCTGAGCAGCCATAAAGGGCAGCTGGCAGCATAGCTCATTGCCGGTGATTGGAGCATTCCCGTGAGACTGGCCCCTGAGAAAGAGAGATATTCTGAAGAGCTTGTGTCTGGAGTGGGTGTGCGAGGTCAAGCAAGGGTGTGTGTGTGGGGGGGGGAGGGGGCGGATATTGTGCTGTCTGCGTATTCCTGTTCCCCCCCGGGTGTTCTTCCTGCTTGTGTGCCCTAGCTCCCAGCCCTTCCCTGTGGGACTCATACAATCCCCATCCGCCGCACCTTTCTGCACAAGTCCCCTTCCCTAAATCTGGTTGTGTGAGTTACGTGGTGGTTGACAGCTCTGGGCACATCACCTCCACCCAATGATGATCTTTCGCTAGAAGGTGTCCTCCATTGCCTTTATAAGACCCTGAGGGAGAACTTTTTTGAGCTAACGCCCCTTGGCGCTGAAGGAGTGAGTGGTTACCTTTCCCCTTCCTTGAACCCAGACAGCAGGATAGGAACAGGAAGTTCTGGACTTCCCTATTTGACAGCTGTGGTGGGAGTCCCACATCCCCCCCAAAATGTACCAGCAACTGATATTGCCAGCACCCCATTGGCTAGCTCACAGTACTCCCCACTCAGGCTGTGAATCTGCACTGCCAGAGGCAGTTTCTGCAAGAATTTGACCAAACAAAAATTGCCACGATAGCAGCAGCATTTAATTCCTGGGTCCCTCCCCATATACAGTTAATTTTCTCCATTTGTACAAGTGGGATGAGAACACTGCGTGAGCTCACTGGGATGATGTGAGGATAAGCCTGTTAATGTCTGGGAGGTGCTCAGGAATGCCTCTAAATAAATGATCAAGTTATTCCTTGATTCAACTTGTAGCCTGAGTGTGTGTGTCAGGCAGTGCATCAGAAATGCCAGGGCAAATCCCTCCCTTTGAAGATGAGCTCTGGTGATGAAGGCACTTCAGTTTTCCTGGATGTTTTTTACTGCACAATTTTCACAGTAAACGTTAGGAACACCATGCATCTTTTTGAAACAGCCATCCTTGTATCGTGTACACTCAATACAGTGACCATGATCCACAAACCTCTTACTCTGGTATTTCTCCAGAGCAAGTGGTTTCCAGATTATGGCAAGTGTCTCTAAAGTGCTTGGCTCTAGCTTCCCAATGAAACCAGATAAGGATAAAAATCCGGGGGGGGGGAGGGGGAGAGAGAAGAGGAGTGGGAGTGTCTTCATAAGCATCTTTATTTATCATTTCTATAGCACTTTCAATGTTTGTTTTTTTTAAATTTAAAATTATGTGCCACCACCATTCCCTGAGGCTCAGGACAGCTTACAATCCATAAAAATATTTAAGACCAATAAAACCCCTTAACCCCCGCCCAAAACCTACCCCAAACCACCTACCCATCCAGCCCCCTCACACCTCTACTCCCCAAACACACACACCCCAAGCTCCACCCCAATCCCTTATCGCCTGCTAAGTGCCTTTTCAAATAATAAGTCTTACACCACCTCCAGAAGATGCCAAGGCTTGGGCTCAAACAAACTCTGGGGGAAGGGAGTTCCAAAGCAATGGGGCAGCAACCAAGAATGCCCCCCTGCGAGCCCTCGTCATATGAAGAAGCCGAACAGATGGTATGCACAGAGATGCGCTCCCAGCCGATCGCAGGGGCCACGACAGGCCATGGAAGAACAGGCGGTCTTTCAGATGTGAGGCCTAGACCGTTTAGGGCTTTAAAAGGTCAAAACCAGCATCTTGAATTGTGCCCGGAAGGCTATAGGGAGCCAGTGCAGACCTCAGAGCACCAGTCATGGTGTAACGTGCTCCCGGCGACTCATCCCAGAAGGGGAGGTGAGCTGTGGCATTCTGCACCAACTGCAGCTTCCAAACAGTCATCAAGGGCAGCCCCATGTACAGTGCATCACAGTAAACTAGCCTCAGGGTGATTGAAAGCATGGGTGATGGTGGCCAGATCCGAATCAGAAAGAAAATCAGATGGAACTGGTAAAGTGTTTCTGGCCACTGCCACAACCTGACAATTCAGATGCAGCAAGGGGTCCAGAAACACTACAAAGCTGCAAACCTGATCAATCAGAGGGGGACGGACTCTGTTAATAACAGGAGTCCCAATCCCCTCCAGATCACAAGACCGGCCAACCATCATCACCTCAGTCTTGTCTGGATTCAACTTCAATTGGTTCATCCTCATCCAGTTCCTAACCACAGCCAGGCATTGGGTAAGCACTAGAGGTGGGACCCCGGGCCCATTACCGGCTACCGGATTTACCGGTTCTCTAAAAACCGGATTCCCGGATTAAATCCGGTATGCCAGTACCGGATTTATTTCATTGATTTCAATGGGGCGCTGTGTCCCCATTGAAATCAATGAA
>QEPC01002071.1:517058-566206 GCA_003113815.1 Sphenodon punctatus | reverse complement strand
CTGCCAGGTCCTGCATCATGTCAACCATACCTCATGGTCAACTGTATTAAATGCCGTCAAAAGATCTAACAGGATCAACAGGGTAGAATTCCCCTTGTCAATCTTCAGGTACAGGTCATCGATGAAGGCCACAAGCTCAGTCTCCGTACCATACCCAGGATGGAAGTCCGACTGAAATGGGTCCCAGAATCCGACAGCATTGAGGTGAGCCTGGAGCTGTCGGGTAACCACTCGTTCAGTAACCTTCCCTAAAAAGGGAAGGTTAGAGACAGGCCAATAGCTGGCTGTGAAGTCAGCATCCAAAGTTGGCTTCTTAAACAGGGGTCAGACAACCACAGTTTTAAGGGCATCCAACACCCTACCCTACCCTCCCAAAGGGAGGTGTTGACTCCCCAATGTTTCCTGGCTGGCGAAACGGGCAAAGATCTAGTTCAGAACCGATTGCCGTCATCACCCCAAGTAGTTCCTCTACATTGTTGGATGAAACCAATTGAAACTGATCCAAATAAACAGGACAAGACTGAGCTTCCACAACTTCAAACTCTGATTCTATAGAAAAAGTGGCAGCACCCAAGTCGCGGTGAATACGAGCGATTTTGTCTACAAACTATCACAGCAGGCATTCAGTGACTCCATTTCTGGGCAGAGGCAGACCGGATTAACCAGGCCCACCACCACCCAAAACAGTTCAGCTGGATGAGACTTTGCAGATGCTAGGATAGCAGAGAAAAAAAAACTTTCACCACCACCATCACAGCCACAGCATAGTCCTTTAAAAACTATGAATGCCGCAATTGGTCGGCTTCAGCGCAAGTTGAGCGCCACCTACCCTCCCGATTCAGCCACCTCTGGTCCTCCATATACCCGGGGGACCTGTGCTGCCGCAGCGGTGGGAGTACACATCTGGGTGCAACTGTGTCAATGGCTAGTGTCAAGATGTCATTAATAAAGTGACCAGGCCATTGACAGAGTAGCCATCAATGGTCGAATCACTTTACAGTCCTTATATAATGCACCCTTACATCAACCCTGCAAGTTAGGTCTTTAGTGATAGTGAGTTGCTTAAGGCCACACAGTGAGTTCATAGCTAAAATAGGATTTGAACCTTGGTCTCCTAGGTCTACTAAGACCAACACCATAGCCACTAGGCTACAGGCACATAGAATGATGTGCATGGATTCAACCGTAGGAGTCTATTCTCATCAGGCATATGGGGAGGAAAAACCAGAATTTTGCTAAGGGAGTGTGCACCCTGACCCCACCCCCCCAAACTCCTGCCCCCTGCTGCTGCCCACCTGCCCTCCCCATCCCCAACAGTAACAGGGTCAGGGGTTGCCCTCTTTCCTAGCTCTGCCTCCCCTCACCTGCTGGCGGGCGGCTTTGGCTCCACTTGAGAGCACAATAACAGGAGCACAGATGGCAAGGGGACCCCTCCCCCACTTTCCCTCTCTTAACTCTGCCTCCCTCCTCCTCTCCTTTGACTCTTCAGGCCCCCTCCCTCCCCTTGATGTCACTGCTGCCTTGCTCCTAATTTCAGAGGGGTAGGGGGAAAGATGCAAAGCGTGAGGACAAGGCACTGTTTTCTGCATGACCTGGAATAAGACTTTGTGGTGGGGGCTGAAGCTCACACTGCTGGGTAGGGTTGCCACCTTTGATAGTTTTTTACCTGACACTTCCATTTTGGCCAATGGGAGTGTCAGGTAAAAACTACTGCAGGTGGCAACCCTACCGCTGGGGCTATGTTTCAGGGTGGGTCTATACCCATGCCTTTCAAACACCAAAGCCCAGGCCCCTGAAGAGACTGAGGACTGCCTGCATGAGTTCAACCCAAGGCCAGACCAGTGCAACTGATCGATGACAGTAGCAAGCTCAGATCTAGGTCAAGGCCTGAGAGGGTCAGATGACCTAAGGACCACTGCTAATGGTACCTCTGCCAGAATATATTTGCCATTCCTGTCACACCCTTGTCTAGCAGCCTGTTGCATCCAGACCCCTTGAGCCAAGCTCCTGCCTACCAGCCAGCCAACCTGACCTTCAGCTTCACTTATTCTCACTTGCCTCTAGGGATGGGCAAACAGAACAGAGTTTGGAAATTCAGTTCGGTTTGGTTTGAAATTCGAGTTTGGAAATTCGGTTCGGTTCAAAATTCGACTTCAGTTCGGTTCAGTTGACCGAACAGACCAAGTTTGGTCGAATTCCGAACTTCTGAACCAAGTTCAGCCATTCAAAACCAGATTTTTTGGTGTGTGTTGCCACTAGGGATGGGTGAACAGAACGGAGTTCGGAAATTCAGTTTGGTTCGGTTTGAAATTCCAGTCCATCCATCCATGCGTCCACCCAACCACATATCCGCCAGTCTTACCTGTTCTCAAGTAAGAACTGTTCCATCCTTTCACAGCTCTTGCTTTGACCCTGATGGACTGACTTCCCATCTTTGACTTCTTGGCCTGAACATGGACGTTAAGCCTGGTTTCTTCCCTGACTGGTCACTGATCCAGCTGAGTCAGGCCCTGCAAGGACTAAGATTCCAATCCTACAAAGACTAGGGACAATCCTGCAAGTTCCCCCTGCCCCCCATCTCTTCTCCATTGTGTCCTGATTCTCATTAATGGATGGTGACATTTTAACCTCTTTCCATTTGCAGCAGCTGTGAAGGATCTTTATGCCAATGACAGCTTTTATTACACGGCCCAGTTTAATCAACACATTGTTCAGTGCAATCAATTCAATTATTGATACATTCCTGAGAATCCTTTTCACTTAGCTGCACTGAAAACAAGCAGTCCACAATCCTCAGATGCTGAAAATGGGAGCAAGGCCAAACCCCAAATCTGGTTTTAAAAACACAGACAGGCAGGGGGAAAAAATTCTTCCGCTTTTCTAATGGCCACTCGGCCAGTGACTGGGAGGATGATGAAAAACGGAGAGAAACTAACCAAAAGTGTCAGGCTATGACAAGGAAGGCAAGTGGAGAAATCCGATAAGATACGGCAGGCCTTGCATTCAGGCTTTCTGGTCCACATAATAAAACTTCTCTCAGGGAAGACACTGGACTAATGAGCTGGTTGCAGGGCTGGCGTTACCGCGGGGCGGCTAGAGGCAGCTGCCCAAGGTTCCACGCTTGGGGAAGGAGGGGGGCTCGTGGGTTTGGGTTTAACTTTAATTATTTTTTTTTAATTGGGTCCGGGTGGGGGGCAACAGGAGAGAGGGAGAGGCAGAGGCCCTGCCTCTCCCACACTCTGTGCCCCCCCCCCCCCCCCTGCCTGTCACAGTCTCGGCCAGGGGAAATGAGGGAGAGAGAGGCAGAGGCCCCGCCTCGCTCTCATTTCCCCTGGCCAAGAGACTGTGCCAGGCAATGGGGAGAGGGGGAACGAGCCCAGTGCGGGGCCCAGGGCAGAGGTGGCTAGGGATGGGCGAATAGAACAGAGTTCGGAAATTCGGTTTGGTTCGAAAATAGAGTTTGGTTCGGAAGTTTGGTTCGGTCGACCGAACTGGTTGAGTTCGGTCCAAACTCCTGAACCGCATTCGCCTATCCCTAGCGGTGGCGGTAACAATGGTGGCGGCACCGGATCAGGTAAGTGATCAGATTTGGTTTCTGGAATCTGAATGGCTGCTCAGGCTTGGGGATGGGCAGACGGGAGTGCCCCTCCGCCCATCCCTGAGCCCAGGCCCGGGTAGCATGCTGCCCCGGGGCCAGGACGCACCCCCTGAGCTGGGGAGTGCCCCTAGGCCCGCCGAAGCCGCCGGCAGAAGATACGGGGCCCCGCATTTCTTTCCCGCCCTGGGCTCTGCTTAGGGTAAGGCCGGCCCTGGCTGGTTGCCTGTATGACCAGGCCCAACCCTACCCAAACCAGCATGGGCAGTGAGAGACTTTTAAATCTTAGGGTGTTGGCTGACGCGATACTATTGTCTGCAAAGTAAGGCTTAAAAATTCAGGGGAGGTGGCGTGTGCTGCTAGCCCTCAGCTGGCCATGCACCCAAAACCAGGCTCCGGGTACTGGAATCTGGGAAGCAGAAAGCCTATGAAAGTTATCTCTTCCCACAAACTATCCTTTTCTCCCACACTTCCACCACTCTCAAGGCTAGAGGTGAAACAAATATGGAATTTCTCATTTTTCATAACGTACAGCTGAATATTTGTGCAGCATTTGCAGACCAAAACAAATATTCTCATATTTGTTTGTGCCTGCTAGTTTAACTTAATATATATACCAACCTCTGCTCAAATCAGCAGCACTCACTTTGCTGTAAAGACCTTTATCAGGAATTTGAAGGCTTTAAAAAAATAATAATCTAAACTTAAGATATTAGGTTAAAAATGCAATGTGTGCTTGGCATGTTTAACTTAACTTAATATGCCTTTAACTTAATATGTCCATTTTACTTTTGCTTTTTTGTCCCAGATTTTTATTCTGCTAGAGAGAAGCACCTTTGAGTCCACAATAAATGTGAGACTGCTGTACTGGAGGTTGGAGCTTCCAGAAAGGCATAATGTAAAATAGCTGGAGAGACTTCTGGCTTTATTCCATGTGTACTGCTTGTAAGATAGGTACCTCTTAAGTGGCTTTGTGTACCCCTGAGGAAATGTCTTTCAGCTTCCCAATAAAGCAAAAGATTGGGGTAATTAGGAATTTTGCATATTTAAATCTTATTTGGCAGAAACCTTTACTGTATGACAAAGCAAGTACTTGGTTACTTCTAACCCTGACAGCACTAGAGTGCTCTATTAGGGATGCTTACAATCTTTTGGCCTTTGCTCTCTAAAGGGAGGACTTTGGGTTTTTCCTTCTAGTGGTTAAAAACAGATAAAATATAACCTGCAGATTAAGCTAGCAAGGCACAAATGAATATTCAAAAAGCAGGGTGAATATGCAAATGAGTACTGCCCTGTAGCCTCTTCTCAAAAGCCAATTCAAATATACTGGATGTGTCAGATTTGGTATTCTCAGCAAATATTCATTTCAGCTCAACTCAGATTCACACTAACCTAACCACCTCTCCCATTTTCACCCAGAGACTCCAGGTTTTGATCCAGCTTCTTCAGGCTCCAGGGCAATTTCTCCAGTTCAGTCAGGGGCACCCTGGTAACCCAGAGAAATCAGGGCTTTCAAGCAAGTGGAGGGGGCCGCCATATCAGAAAGGGAGCAAACATAGGGACATCCCACCCCTTTCTTATGCATCCCCATACCTCTAGAGCGTCATGGCATCACAGCACTCTGTAAGAGGCAGGGTTACACCAAAAGAGGCACGATGGCCCCTTTCAAATATGGCTTCACCCATTGTCATGACATTACAATGCTGCATAAAGGGGCAAAGTCACATCAGAAAGGGGGAGTGACAGTCCCTTTGCTCGGTCTCCACTGACATGGCCTCACCTATTCTATGTGAAAGCCCAGAGGAAAGTGGAAACCCACTCAAGATTGTACCACAGGCTCCCACTGCCCTCAGAGAAACACAAGCCACGGGAAGATTTTCTCTATCAGCGGTACCATTTTAAAAGCCCTTACCAAGCTCCGGAGGCTGCTGTGCAGCCCCCGCACTCTTTGCTGCCATCTCCTGGCACCCATGACTATGGGACTAGAAGAAGCAAACGGGCAACAGAGGAAATGGAGCATCAGGAGATGGCCAAAGTAAGTGGTGGGGGGAGCTCATAATCTCTCCAGCCCTGGAGTGTTACCACGTGTAACGTTACACACCTGTTCAGCCATCATGTGTCACCTGTGATGAGGTCACTGAATTCCCATAGCCAGTCGAATGTGCTCAAGTCTTTGAGCAGCTACCCGAGTGCCTCCTCTCTCAGCCTTGTTCCCAGATATTATCCCCTGGAACAAACTAGCATCCTGAGAACCTGCGCCCATCTGGGACAAGGGAGGTGAAAACATTTCTTCCATGTCTGGATATTCTTGCCAGGTGGAATTCATCCATCACCCTGACATCCCATTTCCCTCAGAAACACTAACAACAATTCATGAGAAAAAAGTCTATCGAACCGAGCTATTCATTTAATTGGAAAGTTGACCTAAAGCAATGGTTCTCAAACTTTTAAAACTGTGCCCTCACTTCTTGTCTGCGGTAAAACTAAGGCCCCTCCCTCCTCTCTCCCTTCCCACCCTCCTGTTGCTTCTCTTTCTCATCCTTGCTACCCCATCATTTTGGAAATTTCCTCCAGCTTATTCAGAGAGGAGCTAAGACTGCTTTTAGATGAGTGGCTAGACTTACCGGCTTGAAGAATGTGCTTGCTGAAAAGTTGTGCAGGGTGCATTTAGAGGCATTAGTGTTCTTCAAGCCAGTAAGTTCAGCCACTCATCTAAAAGCGGTCTAAGTGTTTTCCAGCTGTGCTCCATCTCATGTCTCTCCAGAATACCTTCCATGCTCCCCAAGGAGACCCACCCTCCAATCTGAGAACCAATGACCTAGTGTTAAAGCCATAGGCTGCAATCTTAAAGCACCAAAGTCTAACACTGGCCACAAGAAGAGAAGTGCAAAAGGTGGATCAGTAGCTCCAAACATTCTGAGAGAAGCCAGCCTTGCAGTATCTGGAGGATTCAGGAGCTTGCAGAGCAGCACAGCTTATGACACCTCACATCAAGTAGTCCCCTTGAATACCGTCTTTGATGCAGTCACGGCAATTGTCCCTTGGCCCTCTTGACCCTCATCTTCACCACCAGAATATTCTTATCAGCCAGTCTCTCTCTGGCACAATTTCCAACCACTGATTCATCATCTCTCTTTGAAAGGGTGGGAAGAGTGTACATTCTTGCTAATAACTGCAAAAGTTCCAGATTCCAGACTCCATTGTGAAAATGGAGTCACAATGACATAAATGGGAAATAACATTCACAGTATGGCGTGGGACTTACAGAACCAGAAATAATTTGAAAGCCACCATGGAGACCGGAAGGAACGATAATAATAATAACAACAACAACTAATTATTAATATTATTGTTATTATTATTATTAATAACAATCATAATTTTATTTATATAGCTCCCCACCCCCCTGCCTTACATGGTATTCCGAGCACTTTAGAAAAAAAACACTTTAAAAAGTTAAACACAATATAAATAGTAAAATGCAGTTTAAAACAGCTATTACATTTTTTTAAATGGGGTAGGAAAAAAGGGAGGACAAAGTACATTGAGGGAACAATCAGTGGATCCTAAAAGCACCTAGAAAATAAATATGTTTTCAGGTGCTTTTTAAAGGTAAGGAGTGAGGAACTGAGATGAACATCCAGAGGGAGTGAGTTCCACACCAAGGGGCCCGTCACAGGAAAAGCCCGATCGCCTGCTGACTTCAGATGCGATGACAGAACCCCCAAACAGCGGGTGGTTTCTGAGCGTAGATAGAAACAGTTAAGAACAAAATTACTGAGCATATGGATAAACATGGCTTAATGGGGAAGAGTCAACGTGGATTTAGCAAAGGGAAGTCATGCCTCGCTAACAGATGGAAATTTTGAGGGTGTAAATAAGTACGTGGAATTGTGGATAAGGATGAGCTGGTCGATATAGTGTATCTGGACTTTCAGAAGGTGTTTGATAAGGTCCTTCATGAGAGACTCAGTCATGAGATAAGAGGCAGTGTCCTATCGTGGATCAGGAACTGGTTAAAAGATAGGAAGCAAAGAGTAGGACTAAATGGTGAGTTTTCACAGCAGAGAGAACTAACTAGTGGAATGTCCCAGGGATCTGTACTGGGACCAGTGTTGTTTAATATAGTCATTAATGATCTGGAGAAGGGAGTAAAGAGTGGGGTGATCAAATTCACAGATGACACAAAGTTCAAGGTAGTTAAAACCCGAGCAGACTGTGAAGAACTGCAGGAGGATCTTGCGAAACTGGGCATCCAAATGGCAGATGAAATGTGGACAAGTGCAAAGCGATGTACATAAGGAAAAATAACCCAAACTATACATATACAATGCTGGATTCTAAATTAGGAGTTACCACTCAGGAAAAGGATCTTTAAGTCATAGTGGACAATACATTGAAATCCTCAGCTCAGTGCGTGGCAGTGGTCAAAACAGCAAACAAAATGTTAGGATTAGGAATCATTCAGAAAGGGATACAGAATAAAACTGACAATATCGTGATGCCACTATATAGATCTATGGTATGACTGCACCTGGAGTACTGTGTACAGGTCTGGTCGCCCCATCTCAAAAAAGACATAGTAGAACTAGAAAAGATACAGTGAAGGGCAACAAAAAATGATCAAGGGTATGGAACAGCTCCCGTATGAAGAGTGGCTTGACAGGTTAGGGCTCTTCCGCTTCGAGAAGAGATGACAGAGGGGATATGATAGAAGTTTATAAAATCACGAATGGTGTTGAACACGTGAATAAGGAACAGTTATTTACCCTCTCTAACAGTACCAGAACAAGGGGACACTCCATGAAATTAACTGATAGATTTAAAACAAGTAAGGTTTTTTTTCCCCCCCACTCAGTGCACAATTAACTTGTGGAACTTACTGCCACAGAAAGTGTTCACGGTCAGTAGTGTAGCTAGTTTTAAAAAGGGATTGGATAAGTTCTTGGAGGATAGGTCCATTAATGGCTATTAGCCAAGTAGGTTTTAGGAATGTAACCGCTTAATGTTTGGGGGCTGGAACTACAGGGATTGGATTGCCCATTGTGACCTGTCAGGTATTTCACCCAAGAGAAAGAGATCGGCTGCTGTCAGAGACAGGATGCTGGGCTAGATGGACCATTGTTTGACCCAGTATGGCACTACTTATGTTCTTATGTACACATAAGTGTAAGGTTCCAGAAGTAGGTCTCGAATATAGCCATGGCCTAAACTGTTCAGGGCCCTAAAAACCAGCAGTGCAATCTCAAACTCAATCCGTCACTTGACAGGCAGGTAGTGGAGAGAACGCAGGGTGGGCGTAATATGATCACAGCTGCCCAGACCAGCTGCATTCTGAACAAGCTGCAAGCGATGGATAAAAGCACTGCTGGCAGCCCATAAAAGAGGGAGTTACAAAAGTCAACCCTTGTAGTCACCAGGGCATGGGTCACCGTGGCAAGGTCAGCCTGGAATAAATAAGGGCATAACTTACGCAAATTGCATAGTTGAAAAAAGCATTGGACAGAATGTGGTCGAAAATGATGCCCAAGTTCTTTACCTGGCCCAGCAACATTCAGGGGCCCAAGGGAGGCAAGGGCATCCTCATATCGGCTGCCCCTTCCCACCATCACCTCAGTCTTCCCCAGACTGAGCACGAGGTAGTTCCGATGCATCCAGGCAGTTATATCATTCAGGCATTCCTCCAAGGTAGAGGCTGAGTTGGCAGGGCTCACAGATTGGTTCTGCTCAAGAATGGTTCTGCAATCTCCTTTCACAAATTTCCATGTCTCCAAGGTCTCAGACTAACACAAACCTCTGTGCTTATCTCCATATAACCTTGAGTGTTACCAGATGTAACTCTAGACACTCATTTTCAGTGTTAACCGCACATTCTGATGTGCACTTACCATGGATTGGGTTCCAAGGTATCATGGTCAGAAGCAAATCATCATGCATCTCCTGCTAACATGCATCCACTGTTACATACCAATAAGTGCACCCCCTCCCCACTTTTGGTCTGTGGTAGTCTATGAGCCCACAGAAACATGATACCATGTCAGCAATAGTTAATCAGAGAAGAGCCTTGGGTAACTGCTGGAACACAGCATGAACCGCAACGGCATGAACAACTGTAGAAGCAGCTACGGAATCAGGATGATGTCAGTGATTTCAATATGTGGTGAATTTCCACATATTTATTGTTGCACGTGGAAACACTCAGTGGCTACATGTCAAGAAAGATGTGGGGCAGTGGATCCACAATGTCGAGGAAACTCCACCATGCACATTTTCTGTAGCAGGATGTGGGCTTTCAAGAACACATAGCAGAAAATACAGGTTTACGGATGAAAACGAGTGGGTAGTGCTACATGTGGTTATATCCCAGTCATACTCCACCCATAAAATTTCAGACATCCCGGGACAGTTGGCTGTACCTCTGAACTGGGCAGCTCCCTTCTCTTCACGCTACGACATTTAGTCTAAATGTCAGTTACCACCACCACTACTCAGTATGTGTGCCTTAACTTTTGATCCCACAGTCCAATTTCAGCCAAATTATGTAGAGGCAGAAGGTCCAATGGAAAGTAGGCACCTCAACTTTCACAACAATAGATGCATCCAGAGGAGAGATATGGCCCCCTTTGTAGCCAAACGATCCTATTGACCCCCATAGGAAACCAGGCTCCATTAATTTGGGTTATTGCTGTGGGGATTTAAAGCAAGCCTTCCCCTCACACTTTGCAAGTGGACACCTCCTGCCTTCAACCTATAAGGAGCTCTCCAGCTCAGCCTGGCAGCAGCATCTCTTCAAGCAAACAGAAAGTCTCATAGTTTGTCAGGACTGTCGTTTTGCTAGTGTGTGCATGTCAGTGTCAGATTGATGGCTTTTGAGTGTCCTTTGCCTCCTGATTCACTCCAGTGGCTGCTGACTTCTGCCATGTGACCATTGTCACCCTGACCCTCATCAGTGCTCTGGCACCGGGAGATAGGGTCCACTCTATTATCAGCCTCCCAGTGTCTCACTCTTGCCTCTTCTGTTTAGCCATAGAACAGGCAAGCTCCCCCCATTCCCTTGCCCCCTGCACTTGAAATACTCAAATAACCCTGGTTTAGAGGGTGTCCAAGTGCAATCTGGCCTCCATGCACACACAGCCCTTGACTGCTCTGCTAAGGGAGCCAGCAATAACTGTTATTAATTTATTATATAGCGCAAGGAATGGGCCTGGATTTAAACAGTTGCAATTACAGACAGGTCCGTGATAAGACAGGCTTACAATCTGGAATGGACAAGGGGAGAGGTCAAGCGAAGGGGTACATAGGGAGGGACAGGGATACATTCATGAAGCGGAGAAGTTGCAGGTGCACATGCTTAGTTAGAAGGGGAGGCGGCAAATTTTGAAAGATGGGAAAGTATAAACATAAACAGGGCCCAATGTATTCAGCATTTCCACCATTGCCACCAATGATGCAAACATAGGGCCCTGCGCCTAAGGAGAAGCATAAACAAGCAATCTATAGGGGTGAAGTTAGGGTTTTAGGAAAGATGTGGAGGTCAGGCGGGAGGGAAGGCCAGAGCATGTGTGTTCAAGGAGGCAGTTCCAGTCATTGGGGACAACATGGGAGAAGGGGTGAAGATGGTTGAGGGAGCAAGAGACTCTAGGGAGGATGAGGGTGGTGGCAAAGGAGGAGTGAAATTCCTTGGTGGGAAAATAGTAGAGAATGAGGGCAGAGAGATGGGGAGGAGCGAGGCCATGAAGAGCCTTGTAGGTGAAGACCAGGAGTTTGTGCTGGATGTGAAAAGGGGGGGGGGGGTAGCCAGAGGAGGACCTGAACATAACCAAAGGGCAGGTGAGGTGAATGACCTTAGCAGGGGAGTGTTGAACAAAAGGCCATGATCCCCAAACCACTTAGTCCAAAGTTAGTGACTTGTGGATCATGGTGATTGTGTTTTGATCTGATGATAATTATCATGACAGTAGACGTCTCCTTCTCCGGACGTCTCTCATCTGGATCCATCTTACTCCAAACATATTGAATGTCCCCTGCAATCTCAAACATACAGTAGAAACCCTCCTTGTCCAGAACATGCTCCAATGAACTGTTCATTCGATGTAGTTGGACCTTACTTCTGTTTTACTCCTAAAGCGTTCACATGAACAGAGCACTAAACCGACATTATTCAGAAGTAGGAAGGAAGGTTATCTTTCTGAAAAATCTGGACTATATACGCCTCCTCCTTTGTTTTGTATTTCAAAGTAACTTTGTGTGGACACTTATTAGTGTAAGGGTAGTGACCACAGTTCAGTGATCATTACATCTCAGAGTATTTTCAGACATTATGAGATCACAGTCAACCACAGTGAACCACGGTCAATTTCGCTGCGGGACCAAAGCGCCCGGAACGTCTGTTTGGCGGCCGCCAGATGTTCACCACGGCTGATTCCCACATGGGGTCAATTTCAACCACACTTGCCGGGGTCCCTGCGGGACGAACTCCAAAAGTGTGGTCAAAAGTGTCAGCCCTCCTCTGCTGACTGCTGCTACCAACCTCCTCGTAACCAAGCCAAGTACACGCACCTGAGACTTCGCATCCGCCTGAATGTTTGTTTGTCTTCTCCCATGTCTCTCCCACTGTCCCCTCTCCATGTCTCCCCCTCCTTGTCTTTTAGATTGTAAGCCACAGGCAGGGACCGCATCTGATTGTATGTTCTGTACAGCGCCAGGTTTTGCAACTGGCGCTTTATAAATGTTTAATAATAATAAATAAAGAGATCCCCGGCGGGAAGCAATAAAAAGTAACGTCTGGCTGGCAATCATGGCCCAGAATACGCGGCGGGATTCCGGGCCGTGGTCAAAGCGACTGGGCACTGCGGCCACATTCGCCACGGTGCCCACCTGTCTCCCCAGAGGGTGGGTGGGTGGCTTGGGAGCGTGGGGGGGCGGGGCCGTGTGGCCGCATGTTGCGCCATGTGGCCCGCCCCCTCCCCAATTCCCCACCGGGATCAGCCGGCACATTATTTGGGCCATTTTTTGACCACGGGGGGTGGTTATTTCATTCACCCCCGCCGGGGATTCACTGGAACGAAACGGGACGGCGTAACATCTGAAATCACCCTCAGACAGAGGCAAACTGACACAGTACTACTTCTGTTTACACGGTTTGTCTGAACACTACCAAAGTAGAGTAGTGACTTCAATTTAATTAAAGTAGCTACTTTGGTTTGCACTTTTTGTTGGAACGGGCCTCGGACTCTTCTCTTCTAACCCAGCTATCTTGCCCCATCCTACTGCTGGTGATTGGTGCAAGGAACTGTCCAGTCACTATGCAGGGAAGGAAGAAGTGACCAATCGGATATGAAGGTGAAGACTCCGAGATTTAAACCCCTGTGCCATGCTACTGGATATCTTTGCCCAGAACAGGATAAAGTGTTTGCTATTGTAGTCCTTAATCTAGGAAATCACCTATTGGACCTCCTTACTCAAAGTATGGTACATTACTAGCAGCATAGAGCAGCATCACATATACAATCCACTCTACCACCTCCTTTAACCTGTCTTGGGGGTGAAGCAGATTACAGACACAGCCTGTCTTTAATTAATTAATTAGATTTATTTAAAAAAAACTTACATGCCGCCCCCTCTTGCCTCAGGCATCTCAGGGTGCCTCTCCACTGTGGACACCTACTCCACTCCGCCCCCGAGTGGCCTGTCTGTGTAAAGGTCGACCACCCTGGGGTGAAGTGGAGCAGGAACTGCCAGTGGAGGTGAGGTGGAGCAGAACAAGTCAGCTCCGCTCACGGGGCTCTGGAACATCCCAGAGCACTGCAAGTGGAGTGGGCTGCCCGAATCCACAGCAGAGCAGCTCCGTTTCCAACTGCAGGTTGCCCCTGCAACTGCCATAGAGCTGCAGGCGGCAGCCTAGAGCAGCTATCATCGACCGATCTGCTTGCAGTTTTATGGTGGGGGGGGGGGGGAGGCAGATGGTGGGTCGCGACCACGGTTGCCTCATGTATAAGCCTGCCACAGCTGGAGCAGACCTGTGAGTGGCCATCCCTGGGTCCACCTAAAAATACCCATTGTATAGGTGAAGTCAAAATGTATAATATAAACAGAATTTTAAAAAAGAAAAAGAAAAAAGAAATCCTTTTCAAACTCAGTGAAAGCATGTTTGTTTTAGTTTAAATTTGGTTAGTGAGGGCTGAAATGAATACTGAATTTGGTATATTCATATCCATTTTGATGAAGTGAATACAAAGTGTTATTCATTTTTCACTTCATTTGATGGAACAAATATTTGTTAGGGTTATTTCACTTTGGTAATTTCATTTTGGTAAGTAAGGGACCTTTGGTATTTATCAAGACACTTTGTTTGGGAAATGAAATTATTTTCACAGAACTATTTAGTGCTAATTGTGGACCATGCTGTTGTACACTACTGCTATTGCGTTATATTGCTGTTGCATAGAACAGGCTGGGAACAAGTAACCAAATCCCAGAATGAACCTACCGCATAAAGTGACCCAAGTTGCTGAAGAGAAACATTTTAATTAACGTATGTAAAACTAAATACTGTATCAACAACAAAAAATTTGGACAGTCATTAGTTTCAAAGAATACATGAATAATCTTCAGAAATATGAAATTCATTTCAGCCCTAATTATAGTGCAGTTTGATTTCAAGAACTGAACTATAACTCAGTTTCTTTCTGATCAGTTTTTTTAAACAGCCCATTTAAATGAGATCTTGATATGGCCATTAGAATTATTTCTACAGAAATGAGGGAAGACTGCTTACCTTACCCAGAGCAAAATTGGGAATAGATTAAGGAAAACTATCATCAGGACCTTGCTGGGCTTGAAATGGCACCTCCCTTTCCCCCGATTTCCAGCACAGCAGCCTTATTGCCTGTCACCACTGTAGCCTCGAAGTTTGAAAACTATAGCCACCTTCTTTGCACATGGGATTGGCAACTGTTAGTATAAAAGACTGCCCAGAGGAAGCAGGGCAGAGGAGTGCCTCTTCCTGTCTGTGCATGTGTGTATGCATGCGTGGCATGGCATCTGTCTTTTTCTGCCTCCCAGCCCTGACCTTTCTCTGATTGATCTCCCAGAACCTGACCACAGGCTTTCCCCTGAACTGCTCCTGTTACTCTAATTGTCTAGTGCCTGCCTGGACCTCATCCTGTCTGCCACTTTGTTTGGACCCAACTGGTCTGTTTCTCTGCCTAGATCCCATCTGGCCCTGATCCAGACTCCACTTGGGGCCTGATCATGTGAGTCTGCCCACAACCCGGGCTGGGTCCTTACAGCTACATGGGACGTATCTAGTGTACCTAGTCCTGAAGAGCTAGTTATAGAAGGTTGCATGTGCATGGATTGCAAGCTTTCTGAGACAGGGACTGTCTTGATAACACACATGTGTACAGTGCTTAGGAAAATACGGCGATGAGTCAATAGACGCATTTAGACATAAACAGAATAAAACTTAATTAATGAGGTAGAACTGCTGCATGACTAATTGAGCATACGGGTCTGCTGCATCCCCATAACCCAGAAGTTCCCAAACTATAGTGCATGATCCCAAGTGGGACTGTGCCATCTGCAAATGAGGCGGTGAGGGGTCATGATCCCAAACTGATATTTGGGGTCACAGGATTGTATTTAAGTCGCAAAATAGGGTAGCACAGGCAAGCTATTTGGGAACTGCTGTTACTCCCTCCCAAGATCAGTTAGTGAAATGAAGTTTCAGAAGACAGGAAACTGCTGCTGTTTTTATTTTTATTTTTAAAATTTTGCTACCCTGCCTGTCCTGCCACAGGCAGCTTGGGGCGGCTTACAATTAGCAAAAGCAACATTAAAACAGCAATTTAAAAACTAAAAAGGAGGACAAAAAGAAAAATAACCCCTCCCCAACAACCCACCCCCTCCCCATCTCCCCTGCCAAGTTTTCACTAGTCTAGAGAGAGTGTGGTTATTGTGTTGATCCCACATGCAACAGATGGAGACAAAGGATCTTTTTTTATTGGGCCAGCTTCTGTTGGTGAGTGTGCGCAAGCTTTCAGGACAAGAGGGCCCTTCTTCTTCCATGCCTGAGGAAGGACCCTGTGTGGTCCGAAAGTTATCGTCACCGTTTCTCTTCTGGCCCAATCAGCAGTATTTTGAGGGAAGGTGTAACAGGGTTGGGAATCTGTGCTGTGGATGGAGTCGTCCGTAACAGCAGTAGAAGAGAAGGAAACGCACTGACCTTTCTTTGCACACACAAGCCAGCACGCATTCCTTATTCCTTCCACGCAGAGAGAGTACTTAAACTTTCACAGTAGGCTAAGGTCTTTTATCCAGGAGCAACACGCACTGCTCTTTTAGGCAATCCGCCTTTAATTATGATGGGCTTTAAGAGTGCAATCATTTTAGCTAGAGTGTCTAGCTACATAATAATGTTGCTGTCTTTTATTCCAGACGGAGGCCTTGGATTGTCTGTATGCTCGAAGGGATTCCAGGTTACTAAGTAATGCCTATAATATGATTGAGAATGAAGGTGACCTATAGAAGCGTGGTAAATACACGATTTTCTCTGCTCAGCAAGCAAATTTTGATTGCGGCTCAGCGCACCCCTCTGGTCTTGAGATGCTGTTAGCGTTCTCTGGGAAGCTCATGAAAGAACAAAGTGCAAGAGGCAGCAAGAAAGAGTAGCAGGCTCCCAAATAAGCCTATTTATACCCACATCAGATACAAAAAAAAACTCCGGGAGAGGCTGGCTCTCTTTCCTGCACTTGTTTAGCGCCACCTGTGTTAGTCTGTTGTGTGAAGGGAACACAACAAAGATCAATAAAGCATTGACAATATTTGCATAGACTTTTTCACAGGGTTTTTAAAAAAATACACTGAATGTGTCACTCACAACCTTCCCAAGTTACCACAAGCCACAACCTGTCCTGCCTGAGGAAGGATGTATTAATTATTATTATTATTATTATTAGCAAGCATTTATATAGCACAAGCAATGTACCTGGTGCTTTACAAAGTAATGGAATAGACACGGGCCATGCCCTAGGGCTTACAATGTGAGGGCCGGGGGGTGAGGATACAAAGGAAGGGGAACAGAGGGAGAGACAAGGGGTGTCTCTGTTTCAAAGAGATGTATGTCTCTCTCTTGTTGTAAATGTACAGATATATGCTGAAGAAACTGGAGTATCATCATCATCATCAATCGTTTCTCTAGCACTTTCACTGTTCAAGTGCTTTATACTCCCCTTATATAGTTCACCCTCACAACAACACTAATTCCCATTTTACAGATGGGGAATGGAGGCTGAGCGACAGCAACTTGTCCAAGGCCACCCAGAAAATTAATGGTTAGGATGGAATTTGAACCCTTCCCTCATAGGCGATAAGACCAACATTTTACCCACTAGCGTACTCCAGCTTTATTGGCAGCCAATTACTCGGATTCTGATCTAAGGACTCATTCTGACGTTTGCTTAATTCGTACAGCCGCGGCGGCGGCAACATTCAATTTAAAGCAACACGCACTTCCAGGTTGGTGTGAATGCACCTAGTGCGCACAATTCAGCATTATGCCGATTTTTTAAAACATTGGTTTGAGTAGCTTTTCAAAACGCACTCCACCAGTTCGCATAACGCTGAATTGTGTGCACTAGGTGCATTCACACCAACCCGGAAGTGCATGTTGCTTTAAAATCGAACGTTGCCACCACTGTGGCTGTGCGAATTAAGCGAACATCAGAATGGGGTCTAAGTTAAGATGAAACAGAGTATCTCTGAAGTACTAGTAGCACTGCTGGCTTTACAACAGGGTCAGCAGGATCAGAAACCATTCCCATGTCTCTCTGTAGAGTACTTAGAACTTCCCTACATCACATTACTCAATACGTAACATGGTAATTACAAGGGCAACAATCCACAAACTACTTAGTCTGAAGTATCAATGTAACTATTCCAAAGTAAGTGATTTGTGGATCATGGCCATCACCATTTAATTAATTAACACTGGGAAAGCAATGAGACAACAGGACCCGGTTCAGTTGAAAATGAGAGGTACAGCTGAGTATCATCAGCATATTGGTGACATCGCACCCCGAACCCTCTCACGATTTCTCCCAGGGGCTGCATATATACATTAAATAATAGTGGAGACAAGATCAAACCCTGCGGAACGCCACAGGTCAAAGCCCAGGGGATTGATGTTTCAGCCCCCAGCACCACCCGCTGACTTCTCCCCAAGAGGAATGAGCAGAACCACCCTAAGACAGTCTCACCCAGACCCCCAGGTCTCGCAGCCATCTCAGCAGCAGCCCATGGTCCACAGTGTCAAACGAGGCCAAGAGATCTAGCAGGATCAGAATGTCCATCTCCCGACAGAGATCATCCACCAAGGCCGTCTCAGTACCACAGCCGGGGCAGAACCCAGATTGAAAAGGGTCAAGGAAACAGATGCTGTCCAAATGTGCCTGGAGCTGCAGTGCCACTGCCCATTCAATAACCTTCCCTAAAAAGGGAAGATTAGAGATGGGTCGATAACTGGTGAGTGCGTCCACATCCAAAGATGGCTTCTTCAGCAGGGGGCACACCACAGCCTCCTTGAGACTGGGTGACAATTTCCCCTGCCGAAGGGACGCGTTGACTACCCTCGCCAGCACCGTCCCCAAAGTCTCCCTGGAGGCTTTCACCAACCAGGATGGGCATGGATCCAGTTCACAACTAGCGGCTCTAACAGACCCCAGAACATTCACCGGCTTAAGCTGTCGCACCAGATGTAATTGGCGAAATGCACCTTTCACCAGAGTCGCCACTGGGACATCCAGGCAGAGCTGCAGGTCCAGGAACACCCCCCAGACTCTGTACCTGAGACACCAGGGGGCCGGGGGGGCCGGACACCATCGATGATGGGGACCATCACCTCCTTCATGTCAAGATTCAACTTCAGACGGCTTGCCCTCATCCAGTCCCCGACAGCTGACAGACACCGGGTAAGCACCAAGACTGCAGGGCCTGAGTCAGATGTAAAAGTGAGGTACAGTTGGGTATCATCAGCATATTGATGACACCTCATCCCAAGGGGATAAGATGGAACACTTGTTCTCTTGCTGCTAGATGTTGGCCCACTACTGCCCCGGGGTGGGTAGGTGTGCCCCAGAAAGGAGGATGGAGCAGCAGGAGGAGGGATGAGCTGGACAGGTAAGTCAGCACACCTTGGTGGAGGGGGAAGTATGGCAGCCATTGCATGGTAGGCACAAGTTATATGTGGTGTATCTCTGTCACCCCATTCACAGGCATCCACCCACACCGCCACCCCAGGGACAGCTGCAGCATCGGGGCGACTAAAAGACCCTACACCCACCTGCCAGAAGAGTATTCCTAGACCAATGACGAATCCCAGGCCTTCATTGGCCTCTGGAGGGACAACATGGTGCAACGCAACCTGTGCCTATCACACCAGAATGAGGGGGTGTATCAGTGGCTTGCCACCTGGATGGCGGAAGCAGGTCACAACTGGGACATAGTCCAGTACCGGCAGTGGGCCAAGGATTTATGGAGGGACTTCAAGGAGGACAAGAACAACAACTGCAAGTCAGGGTGGGGGCACAAAACCCTGCCCTACATGGACCTCCTCGAATACTTTCTCTTAATAGATTGTTTCATTGTGGCCCTCTGGATTGCCGGCACTGCCAAGAGGGCACCCCATCATTGGTGCCCAACCCTGAAGTATCCACTCAATTCTGGCAGCAGTTCCCTGCCCCTGGAGGTGGAGACTGACACCTCTGGGACACAGACAAGCATGTCCAGCCATGCTCCTGGCCCCCTGCCAGCTCCAACATGGAGGATTTGGACACCACCATCTTCGGGCTCCTTCCTACCTGTCCCCTCAAACCAGAGAGCAAGCACTCAGGGCCAGAAGACCTGGAGGTGGAGGCAGAGAGAACAGGGGACCCAGAGTCTGAGGGGAGTGGTAAGTGAAAGTATGATAAAGGGGCTGTGGGCAGGGGGGAGCTGGGGGTGGGGGAGAGAAGATGAATTAGCCATAGGACACAGCAGTCAGGTAATGTCAGTCACCAACATGGATCTTGTTATTTGCTGTGTTCACAGGTGTCTGGGAGGCCAAGGAGAAGCAACCACCTGTGTGGGTAATCTGTGACCCATGCTGTGTATGGCATCTGGATGGGACTGGACTGGCAGCCTGCCAGGTGGACTGATTGTTTTGAGCAGCATGCAGCTGCTTTCATATTATGTCTCCCTTCTGCTTTCCCCCTTTCTTCCTGTGCTTGCCACGGGGTGTGTGCCTTGCTCCCTGCAGCTGGGTTTCATTGGGTGGCACCAGGTCCCCCTGTAGCTAGCTGCCACTTCAGTGCACCAGCACGGTTGCTAGGCCCTGCTTCCCTGGCCTCCTCGCCCTGCATTCCTAGTCCCAGAGTACTGCGGAGGGCAGGTGGAAGGAAGTGGCCTCTGCAACTTGTTTTGCCCACAGTTTGCCATATCACTACATCATAGTGGGGGGGAGGGGCATAGTGGTGGGAGCAGGCCGAGGTCAGGCATGGCTGCCCGCATGTTGGTTTTGTTTCACTGCCCTACCCAGGCCGTGTGGATGGTGGGACAGCTCTCTGGCTGCCAGGGGTCCCAGGTACATTTGTTCTGTGCCCCTCCCTTACCGGGACCAAGTCAGCTGTGGTTTTCCACCCTAGGGGAGGCCGGGGAAGCCCTGTTTTTACCCTGCACGCAATCACAGATCCTCCCTGACTTCCCCAGTGCTGTTCTCACTTACCCCAGTTAGCAAATGTGTCCAGGAAATGGCTCAAACAAAGAAATGTCGAAGTCTTTCATTCATAGTTCATCTAAAAGCCACAACCAAGTCAAGGGTCCTACACTATTGCGCCAGTTGTTGTACACAGATTCAGGAAAAGACAATCTCTTCTCTGAAGAGCTTAAATTCTAGCATAAGGGTAAACCCATATCCTTGCAGGGGAGACAGTTGTCGTGTTTATAGCTACATGTCAAGCCCTGGGTCTTGAATTCTTGCCCCAGGCCTCCTAGAACACTGACTAAGCCTGCAACACCACTGCTCCACTTTGCCTTGGCCTTAGCTACTTCCCAAGGAACCTCTCTCTGCTGCCCTACTCACATTCATAGAATCATAGAGTTGGAAGGGACATCAGAGATCATCTAGTCCAACCCCCTGCTCAGTGCAGGAAATCCACAGCTACAGCATCCCTGGCATATGGCTGTCTAGCCTCTGTTTGAAAACCTCCAGCGAAGGAGAGCCCACCACCACCCTAGGCAATTTGTTCCACGTTAAACACCCATGTGTTAATGGGAGAAGCTGTTAACCCAGGAGGGTTGGGACTGGCTAGAGGGGAGTGGGGAGGCCAGACTCTAAAGAGCCACCCCTGCCCAAGCCAAACAGGGTTCAGGCCGCCTTATTGGGGCGGAGTAGCATTTTGCCTGATAGTGGCCAGCTAATTCCCCAGAGAAGGGTGCTGTGAAGCCTTGGGGAGGATTATGCCCAGCCTGCTGCACTATTTCTAGTCTTGCCTTCAGGGGCAACAGAAAACAAGTCTTTGCCAAGTTCTATGGGACAGCCCTTCAGGTATTTGGAGACTGCTATGTCTGTCCTTTGTCTTCTCTTCTCTGGGCTAAACATACCCAGCTTTTTCAACCTTTCCACATAGGACTTGGTTTCCAGACCCTTCATCATCTTTGGGTGTTTTCAGACAAGCAGCTCCGCACCCATCACCCACCCAGCATGCATGTTGCAAGGCTGCATAGGGCACCAGTGTGGCCCTGCAACATGCATGATGGGTGGGTGATGGTGGGAAACTGCTTGTCTAAAAACACCCTTTGTTGTCCTCCTCTGAACCCGTTCCAATTTGTTGATGCGAGGCAAGGGAGTGTCCATGTTCAGCCACATCCAGGGCGGGTAATAGGTGGGGAGGTGCTTGTCTAAAAACACCCATAGTCTCCTGCCTTTACCTCGCATTTACTGTCTCTTCCCCTCCAAAGCATACTGTTTGCTCCAGGAAATAAAACTGAGCTTTGAGGGGTGAGGCAGAGGAAAGTGCGTGAACGTGCATGGAGGAGGGAGACAGGGAAGATGTGCCTTTAACAATGCCAAGGAGGGCAGAGTTAAAGTGGGGACGATAGGGCCCTCAGACACCCCATCTCTGTTCCTGCATCCCTGATTCTTACATTAGGAATGGGTTGTTCAAATATTTGTTCCACAGATGAAATAGTCACAGGATGGATCATAGGTGACTGGTAACTGCTGAGTGGGGGGGTCTGGGCAGGGATTCTATAGAGTGTTATATGGCTTCCAAGAATTGGGTGGGGGGCACATGCCACCCCCATGAGCCATCTATGGCATGGATGGTAGAAAACAGGACAGGACTGGGCACAATTAGGGTTATTACAGGTGTGACCCAGTGCCCAGGTTTTTGATGCATCATCTCTGGGTTCTGGGTGAAGCTCCTATTTCCCCTGTGTTCGTCAGGGATGCTGCTAGAATGATTTTCAATTGGCAGAGCCAAAGAGGCTCTCCCACCCCCTTTCTCACACAACCCCTATGGAGCATTGTGACCTCACAATACTACATAGAGGTGTGGCCACATATGCAAATTCTCCTATTAGTGGGACCCCCCCCCCCCCCTTAATGGGGTCAATGCTTCTGGGAAAGTGGCAACTCCAGTCACAATACTGGAAGCTATCAAAAAGAATGTTTTAAAATAAATAAATCTAGTGATGCTTCATTTGTAATTTAATATAATGGGATGTTTTAAACGAAGTCTAAGAACTTTCCAAAAGACTTTAACTATTGCAGAACATGTTTTAACTTTTCAAATGCTTTTAGGACATTTATGCAGAAAAAGGTATCTCAAGTGTATTTTATTTTCTAAGCCAAAGTTTGGGGTTCTTTTTCCAGACTGAAATGGTTTGTAGACCACTCTCAGCACCCCTTCCAGGAGCATAATTAGGCAAGTACAACTGGTACCAATGTACAAACCCCATGCTAGAAGGAGCCCCACCTACAATGGGTTCATGGCTCCACCAGAGTCTGAATGCACCCATTTGCAATGGGCCCCACCAGGGTCTCTGAATGTACTGATTAGCCACAGGCCCCTTCTAGGAGAGGCCCTCCAAGGTGCTGCATACATCTACAAAGCCTAAGGATACCTCTGACTCTCTTGGATGTTTCTAGTAAAACTTGTGCAGAAATTGGCCCCCAATAAACAGCACCTGCTGAAATAAATGGAAGCATTAATTATTGGCCAAATTTGTAATCCCACCACATAGGACACTCTCGTTAACTTCAGAAGGCGATGATAAGGCCTCACCCAGAGTCTTATCAGGCCAGGGAGAATAGTGTCCATAATTCCTTCCAAGAGAGTGAAATGTCACATCTAGAAGGATGACAAAGCCCTAGATTACTACACTGCATTGGGATGTGCAAGCCCATCTTCTCACAGAGAGAACCTGCAACCGGAGAAGAACTGGTCCATAATTATGTCTTTGCTCTGAGCCCAATCCTACAAGGTGCCAAGCACCCTAAAATCCAGTTACCTTCAGTGGGAGGTGAGGTCATTCAGCATCATACTGGATTAGTTCCTGCTCTCCTCCCACCCAAAAGTTCCCAATGCAGCTGAAATTGAGATATCCTAAAATACTCATTTCCTTCTTGCTTTTTTAAAAAAAATCAAATTTAAATTTCAAAACAACAAGACAATTAAATTCAAAGAGGATTATTATGAAATTATTCTACTTTTCAGAATATCTTTCCCTCTGGGATACCTGGTGTTGGAAACTTTCCGTATTCTTCTTCCTAGATTGTTCACATTTCTCTTGTCCATGCTTGGCTACATAAAAATAGGTTGTGTGAGTGTATGTCTGTGTGCAAAGGGGGCACTCTATATTGCGAGGGAGACGACGAGCTAGTATCAAAACATTCCTCTTTACAGCCTCTTCTATTTCCTCCAAAATGCTGTGGGTTCCCTTTGTGCCATCCATATGCTTAGAAATATGTCCTTCCAGAGCACCTGTACTTTAACGACCTCCCTGTGTGACCTCTAGTTGAGCGTTGCACAGCACCGCAAGTATCATTCCTAGCAGTGTGCATTTAGGAAGTGCTGCTCTCTGGAATGATGAAAAACAAGTTCATGGCAGGCTCTGAAGAAAGTTCAGGAGATCCCTTTCCTGTCAATGCATATCCTAGAACCCTACGCAGGGAAACCCTCGTGGATTTAATTCCTATAATGACTTTGGAAAAGCCAAAGAAGATACTCCTGCCTTGCTTTACTAAAAGTGGCAAGACCTTAATTAAAGACCTTCAGCAACTCAAGTTGTGCCCTGAAAAACTGCTAGTTTGTTTCCCTGACGAACTAATTAACAACCCCCAATCGCTTGCTTTCCTCGCTGATTTTTTGGCACTTGAGATGAATGCGTTTAGCAAAGGCACACGCTACTATCATACCAGTATAGCTACCATGGAACGCTATAAACGTGTGAATAAGAGAATGCAGACAACATAGTTTGACAAGAGCTAAAATGATTTTGCATTATTGGAGTAGTTTTATTCTCCTGGCTGAAAGACATTTGCCCTGACTAAGGAGCACTTTACGTGCCAGATGAGTTTGTTCAAATTCCCCTTTGAAGAAATGGACAAACACTATAAAAAGTAAAATTTAAAAAAATCCCCCTCTCTGGATTGCTTAACAGCCGCAGTACACAGTACTTTGCTATCAGACAGGAAGGATTTACAGACTCTGCGCTGGTAACATTTCACAAAAGGAGTCACAGTGGAATTGAATGAACTTTCCCCATCATTTTGCCTCCTGAATGCTTGCAGCACAAACCAAAAAAGGGGGGGGGGGGGACTTTGCAGATTTTAATTTTTTTTTAGCTGGCAGAAGCAACAACTTCACAACATTGCCTTTAACTGCAGATTGCTTTTCCTTGGCTCTGAAGCTTTAGAAGCCTCTCTGCCAGGCTTGTAACGTGTTAAAAGCAATCTCTCCTATTTTACTAGATACAACATTGCTTTGCTCCCTAGAGAGAAACACTTAAATAGAAGAAAAAGCACTGGAATAAGGAAGAAAATCTTTGTAGCTCACCTTGAGGCTGTGTGTTGGGTTTACAACACAAACAAGTTGCCCGGCAGCTGAGAAAACCCTCTTCGCCTTGTAGTGCTGAAACCTGAGGTGAATGAGATCTAACACAGCCCCAAAACACTGGGTGAAGAAAAGCATCACAACTTTTTTGCTGCTGCCGCCGCCGCCGCCGCCGCCGTTGGTGTGTAAGAAAAGCAGCAAAGGAGACTGTCCGTTCTTGGGAGCTGCCTGCAAGCACTACACTCCTGCACAGCTTAGCATGCCTTCATAGTCACCATCAAAATAAGACCGTTAGAATCTTGCAGCAGCAGGTTAGCCAATCCAAAGGACAGAAATGTTATCCTTGAGGTCCAGAGGCAGCCAATAGCAAACACCTCCCCTTCAAGAAACTCCCTGATGAATTGAGCCTGGTGGAGAATGTATTATTGAACATTACCATACATCAGCACATTGCATTTATCTTGCCATTACAGCCAGCCGTACATAATGCTGGGGAGATATGCAGACCAAATTGATTGCTTAATGTCTCCATTTATTAATTAAGTTAATTTAAGCACAAGAGCTCTCTGATACCAAGGCTAAATGTAAAGCATTTCTTAAAAAACCACCAAGTGAAAGAGTTGGAAAGTAGCAAAATAGATGAAGTAGACTGTACTTTATTTACAAAAGAAGCTCAGGAGGAAAAAAAATAATCAAATATTGGAAGAGTATTACAGCAGCTTCTTGGGATTAAGCTAGAGCAGATCTCTGTGTGTAAATAGATTTCTCTGCCTGCATGTATTTCCATGCTGCAATTTGGATTTATGTCACTTTGAGCCTTTGTAAATCTTATTTTCAGTGACTTCTCAGGAAGAGAAATTCCAACCCCACTAATGCACCCTGCTTGGAAAATGAGGGGTTGGGATCTTCATCAGGTATAAATGAAGCCAATGGAGAAAGGCCAATTTACACCAGCTGAGAATGAGACCGGTGTGGTAATTACTAGGTGCTGGGACTAGGAGCCAAAAAGCAGAGCGTGCGCTTCTAAAAATAATGAAATCCATGATGCATGAATGCACACACACAGAAAGAAGGCAACGCGGAGGGGGACGTTGCTTGTAAATCAACAGAATAATTACAGATGCAGGCTT
Organism: Sphenodon punctatus; assembly: GCA_003113815.1. NCBI lineage: Eukaryota > Metazoa > Chordata > Lepidosauria > Sphenodontia > Sphenodontidae > Sphenodon > Sphenodon punctatus. The sequence goes on along the minus strand of QEPC01002071.1, from coordinate 540,389 downwards.
TTGCTTGTCATTCATTTGCATATTGGGCTAATTAACTACTAGATTGTTCTAGACCTCAGAGCAGGGAGTAAGATCGGACATGAAAAATTCAAGGTGCTTTGCTTTAGTTGAAAAACTCTCTGATCCATCAGGTAACAGACCTTAGCAGACCCCCAATGCTTGTTCAAGCTGAGCCACATAACAGTGGTCTACAGGGGCCAGAGTTTCCAAGTTAACATATGAACTGAAAGGCTACGCTTTGCAAGACAATCCGGTGTGATATGTTGCCGTTCTTGTTAATAAACCAAAGAGAACTAATTTAATTAGCTCTCCCCTAGTGCCTCCTATCAGGGTGCTGTTTGAGATTGCGGCTAAATGCTCAGATGGCTTAGTTAGCTTTTGTAATCCTTTTCTCTTCAAAGCACACGATAAAAATAGCCTTTTTTAAAAAAAAAAGTGAGAAGAGCTTTAGGATCAGAATTCTGCTCAGGACAGACAAGGCCACATACGGAGCCAGCTTCAATCTGTGACTGAATTGTCACAACTGCTAGCACCTCAATCAATACTGCACGGTTGACTCTGCCAGAATGCAGGGTGGGATACTGGGAAATACTGTAAAGGGAAACTAGATAAGGGTCCTAAAATTCTGTTCTGAGCCTGTATGCTAGGATGGGGTGACTGCCCTGGGCCTTACAGTGATTCCTGATTTGGGCAGGACAGGGTGTGGGAGTCCCAGCAGATACAACCATCTCTAGGGCCCTGAGGCAGTGGGGCCAAGCAGTTTATCTTTGCCCTGGGCCCTGCAAATTCTGAGAGTGGCCCAGAGGTGACTGGTAACTGTTGGGGGGGGGGGGCACAGGAGTGGGGGCATGTGCCCTCCATGCCTTCTCCACAAGTTGCCTATGGGCTGGCCCTTGGACAGGGTATAAATATAAAGGACTGAGCGAGTCTAGGATGGCCATACCTCCCCTTTAAAAGAGAATGTTTATGAAAAATACATGGTGCAGGGCTGCACTGGAACCAATGCAGCCCTGCAACTTGCACTTTTCATAAGCGGCCTCTTTTTAAAGGAGAGGTATGGCCACCCTATGAGCGACTCAGAAGAAGGAGGGAATCTGAGAAAGCCCTATGAGGGCTACTATGCCTAAGGGTGTCAACAAATGACATGATAGCCACCCACAAGTGGGTGTTTGTCAGGTGGTCAAGTTCCTCAAACATGTGACCACCATGCAGCACCTGTCCTGGCGAGGATGCAGCACCCACCTTGTGGGTGAATTTGTGCCCATGTGGTTGTGTGCTGTATTGCCAGTTGTGCATGTGAACCTCCCATATCATAGAGATGCATGCAACCACTTCCTGTGTATCTTTTTAGCAATGCTATACTGTAATTTGGTGGGCAGGGGAACTGCTTGTTGGTTGGGCTACGAGTAGCTAAGGGAAAAAACTTGGGGCGCAGGCACACCGTTCATGGCAATTGCTTGTTCGCATATGGGTTCATGTGCAATTGGCAAATAGGTGTCCCAGAAAGTGGTGGGTGCGGGTAATAGGGCAGCAGTGCTATCAGCAGCTGGGTTGAAGTGGGACATTACAGCCAGATGGCACAATTTGGATTCAGATGGGAAGAACATAACATAAGTAGTGTCATACTGGGTGAGACCAATATTCCATCAAGCCCAGCACCTGCCTCAGACAGTGGCCAATCTCCGTCGTTTGGGAGAAGTACTCAACAGGTCACGATGGGGCAATCTGTTCCCTGTCGCTCACACTCAGCTCCTGGGAGTAAGAATTTGTGTTCTCCAAAATCTACCCAGCTAATATGCTAATGGAACTCAGCGGGTGGTGCTCAGAGAGTGCTCTTCATCTCCCCGGGACCTCTCGTGTGGAATCCCGCAGGGTTCCATTCTGTCCCCTCTCTTGTTCAACATGTGTATGCAGCCGCTTGTCAAGATTGTGAGATGGTTTGGGGTGCGGTGTCATCAGTATGCTGATGACACCCAGCTTTACCTCTCTTTCTCATCCAACCTAGACCTGCTGTCTCGGTGCTCACTGTGTTTCTGGTGGTTGTGGTGGATTGGATGAGGGTGAGCTGACTGAAGCTGAATCCTGACAAGATGGAGGTGATGCTGGTGGGGGAAGGCGGTGGGTATGATATCCCCTATCGCTGATGGGGTTTGTCCCCCACTGGTCTCCTAGGTTTAGTCTGGGGGTACTCCTTGATCCGCAGCTCCACCTGGATCTTCAGTTGGGAGCTGTGGTGAGGAGTGCCAGTTATATCTGGTGCGGCAGCTTTGGCCGTATGTTTCAGACTCTGACCTGGCCACTGTCATCCATGCCTTCATCACCTCAAGACTGGACTATTGCAACGCACTCTATGTGGGGCTACCCCTGGTGACAGTCTGGAGAATGCAGCTAATGCAGAATATGGTGGTCCATCTCCTTACTGGGACGGGTTGCCGTGAGCAATTACACCAGTGCTCCATGCTCTGCACTGGTTGCCTATAGTCTTCTGGGCCCAATTCAAGGTGTTTGTACTTACCTATAAGTCCTAAATCGTCTAGGCCGTTCCTCCAGAAACTTGTCCAATCCCTTTTAAAACCCACATGTACTACTACTGGCCTTGACCACATCTTCTGGTAACAAATTCAACAATTTAATTGTGCACTGAGTGAAAAAAATACTTTATTTTGTTTTAAATTTGCTACTACTTAGTTTCATGGGGTGTCCCCTAGTTCTAGTACTAAGAGGGTAAATAACCATTCCTTACTTACTCAGTCCACCCCACTATTTTATAGACTTCTATCATATCCCCTCAGCCCTCTCTTCTCCAAGCTGAAGAGCCCTAACCTGTCTAGCGAGCCTCTCTTCATAGGGGAGCCGTTCCTTGAACATTTTTGTTTCCTTTCTCTGTACCTTTTCTAGTTCTAGTATTCTAACTGCACACAATACTCCAGGTGCGGTCGTACATAGATCTATATAGAGGCATCATGATATTTTCAGTTTTATTTTCTATCCCTTTTTGAATTATTCCTAACATTCTGTTTGCTTTTTTGCCACCACCACACACTGGGCTGAGGACCTTCAATGTATTGTCCACAATGACTCCCAAGGTCCTTTTCCTGAGTGGTAACTCCTCATTTAGAACCCAGCACTGTGTAGTTATAGTTTGGATTATTTTTCCCTATGTGCATCACTTTGCACTTGTTCACATTAAATTTCATCTGCCATTTCATCTGCCCAGTCATCCAGTCTCACAAAATCTTCCTGCAATTCTTCACAGTCTGCTCGTGTTTTAACTACCTTGAATAACTTTGTGTCATCTGCAAATTCGATTACCTCACTCTTTACTCCCCTTTCCAGATCATGAATTAATACATTAAACCACACTGGTCCCAGTACAGACCCCTGGGGCACTCCACTATTTACCTCTTTCCATTGTGGAAACTGAACATTTAGTCCTACCCTTTGTTTCCTATCCTTTAATCAGTTACCGATCCACAGCAGGACACTGCCTCCTAATCCACTACTTCTTAATTTCCTCAGGAGTCTCTGAGAGCCCTCATCAAATGCATTCTGAAAAGCCAGATGCATTATATCGACCGGCTCACCCTTGTCCACAGTTGGGTGGGGGCTTCTGAATTAGCACAAGCAGACAAGTTTCCCCTCTTTAACTTGAACAGCTTTATTTGCTCATTTTCATTATCAATAATTCTGGTTTGTATGAGGTCATGCACATCTCTTTATGTGGTAGTACAGCACATTCCTGATCTCCCTGGCTATGCACTGCTCCACCTGGCTGAGCAAGGGGGCAGGAGGAGATGGATGGGCGGCCACTTTGCTTCAGAGGTGGCAAAAGGAACTGGCCAGCCAAATGAACAGCTGGCAGAGAATACCATACAGCATAGGGCCTGGTAGGCTTGCAGGCAGTAAAATACAGAGCCCTAGACAGCAGCCTTGCTCATCCTGCCGCCTTCAGGTCACTTCTGGATGAGGTCTTGGTCCCCGGCTTTATAGTTAGGACTGTCATGCATTCCTTGTTTCAGAGCGCCACAGAATGTAAAGAACATGCCTGAATGTGTGTTGATCCCACTGATTTCACAGCTCCAGCATATCCCTTATTGTAAAAATGTAAATAATCTGGCCACTCTAGTTATATCGTGGAGAGAATAAACCTTGGCTTGGCAAAAGAAAAGAACCAGATCCACAACTGGTATAAACTGGACAGCTCCAATAATTTCACTGGAGAGAGAGAGAGAGCAAGAGAGAGATGGGGGTCTGCCACAATCAACTGTCCTCTCTGTTAAGCCTCTGTGCAATGCTTGAGGTCTGCAACGGAAGGGTTAACTGTTCTCTGGCTTTGCTCTCCAGACTCTTTTCTTTTGTGCCTGTGATTTACTCTCACAAGCCAGTGACAAATCCTAGTTAATTTTCAGCATCCCAGCTCATTGTCTGAAGGAGAAAGGAGTGGGTACATTGGAGAACTTGGCAAAGCTGCTACAAGCCTTGTGGCCAGATCTGCAAGCTGCAGGGGGGGCGGGGGGGGGGAATGCCCAGGTCAAGGAGGCAGAACCTCCTCAGAGACGGATGGGATCACTCGCCTGAGGCTTGCTGTTCATTCTAGAGTAGGGATGGGGAACCTCAGGTCCAGTGCCCAAAGGCGGCACACAGCTAGCTTTTATGTGACCCTTTTCCAGTTCCTGGATCTGCCCCCTGGATCCAGTTCCTACACCAAGGCACTGAAAAACTGAGCTCAGGTTAAGTGAGCAGAGATGAGGGCGTGCACACGAGGGTGGAGGAGAGATCCATGACACAGATCCATGATCTGGACCCTCTTTTTCTTGAGCGCACCCCTTGTGCACCCCCACTCCCCCAAGTTGTATGCAGCTATTGAAGCTTGTACTAATTTTCAAAAGAGGTTCCTGGGAGGGAAACGTTTCCCCCACCCCTGATCTATATGGTGACCAGCAGAGAGGACGGGGCAGAAAAGTCTGTAATTAAAGCCAAATAAACCATTCACGGTTTTTCTGGCTCTCACTTCCAGTCCTGGGATGGCTAACATCAGTCTTTTCCCAGTCTTTCACATTTTGGGGTGCACACTTCTACTGGGAGCATTTCCCAGGGAATATGCATGGCAGGTGGGTAGGCGCTTCTCTAAAAACACCCTCTGAGTGCACCCATCTGCAATGGACCCCTTGCCTCCCCTGAATTTAATTTCTGGAGCTGAGCCCTGGCAAGCCTGCCACCTCCCCCCCGCCCCCCCCAGGCATGATTCTCCCTCATTTATTTATTTAAATTTATATGCTGCCCTTTCCTGGAGGCTTGGGCGGCTCACAAGTAATAAAAACATTCAAACCAATACAACCCCCCAACCGCCCCAACCTTCCCCATTCCGCATACCCAACCCCCCATAGCCCAACCCCATCCCTGCCCACCAAATGCCTTTTGGAACGGAAAAGTCTTACTTACCCTGCCTCCAGGAGACGCCCAGGTCCCGGCTCAATCCAACCCCCAGGGGAAGGAAATTCCATAGCAACGGAGCAGCAACTGAGAATGCCTCCCTGCAAGCTCTTGTTGTAGAAACAAGGTTAACAGATGGTACCTACAGAGAGGGTAACAACTCTAAGAGGTAGGTTATTAGTATTCCTGTTTCACATATGGGGAACTGAGGCTGAGAGTGATTTGCCAAAGGCCATGAGCTCTTTGCTAATATAGGATATGAACCCTGGTCGTCATCCATGTCCTCATCGAACACCTATTAGGGTGCACTGGTATGTGTACACGTGGAGCAAGGCAGGGAAGACTGAAACCTTAGGCTTCCACAGCGTAGGGTTCTGGAGAAGCTTGTCAGTCAGTCACACTGTGAATCTTGGGATTTGCAGTCAAGGTCTCTGATTGGCTAAAATCACCCCTGGTGATGCTGCAGCCAGCTATGCAGGGAGGAAATGCCTGGGGAATGCCTATAATGCCAAGGCTAGCCTATGCTGCACATGAGTAATCCCTCTGACTCTTTCCACCACGGCAATGGCAGAGGAGCTGAAACAAGCAACAGCCAGTCCTCTGTGAGCCTGAGCTAGGCCACAGCTGCTTCTTGTGGGGTGCACAGAGGACCCATGAGAAATCCCAAGGGTTGATGGTGGTCTATTGGCCAACAAAGCTTGGGAAGTGCTGTGCTAAACTTTCCTAAAATCCTCTCTCTTCTTTTAGACTTCGGTAATTAGTCTGGGTGATCAAACATAGGTGCCGGGCTGCCAGTTCTATCGACCCACTGTTTTCATGTATGCCTTTGAAAATCCAAAGTAACTCTACTGAACTCCAGGGAATTCCAAAGGGTTTATCCCCAATGTAACTAAGATCATAATCTGCCACCAGGAGGGTTGCCACCTTCCCCAAGGCTTTGACCCAAAGGGAATGGGGCCATACTAGAAGGGGGCAGGACATAGGGATTTTCTTGCTCCTTTTCCACAAACATGGTATCCCATACCCTACCGAGCCATGCAACAAGTATCATCTGCCTTCACCTCGGTACTTTATTAATATCGAGTCTGGCAGCTCTTTAGCCTGCTTGCATGACTTCCCAGAGTGCTTCAGGCGAAGTTGCTTGACATTTGGACAGCTAGGTCTTCATATGTCTCAGGCAGTAAAGATTCCTAGCGCTTGTGGATGTGTGGCTCACACAGAGTTTGATTTCTAGTAGGGATGGGCGAACGCGGTTCGGAAGTTCAGAGTTCGGTCCGAACTTGGCCTGTTCGGACGACCGAATCCGAACCCGAATCCGAACACGAACTGGCCGAACCGAACTCAATTCCAAACGTCGACATGACCGAACAGTTCGGTCAGTTCGAATCGCGTTCGGGTGGCAAAAAAAGGTTCACTGGAAGGTCGAACGTGACAGGGTGGGGTAGTACTAGTCACGGAGGAGCAGACTTCCAGGAACCAGGGGTGGAGAGGCTTGCAAGAAATGAAACTATCTGCCTCCCCCCTTCCCAACACCTTCTGAGCTAGTCACTGTTCCTGAACAGCAGGCGTTAAGTAGGATTATTCGATTGCCTTAAGTTTCATTTCAGTTTTGTACTGAAATGAAACTTAAACCTTAAACTGAAACCTTGTGTTGTTTGTGATTCCCCCCATCCCATAGATAGATAGATAGATAGATAGATAGATAGATAGATAGAGAGAGAGAGAGAGAGAGAGAGNTACTTATTAGATAATCCATTTAGTTCATAGCATTTAGAATAGTTAATAGCAGTTAGATTTAGTGTAGATAGATATATATAATATTAGATTAAAAAAATAAATAAAAAAACCCCATATAAAAACAAAAAAAACCCAAAACCCAAAAAAACACAAACATATAAAACCAAATAAAAAACCAAAAAACCATATAAAAAAACAACAAAAACACCCATAACAAAACATTTCCCGAACGGCCAAACCCGAACGGAACGGCTGAACCCGAACCCGGCGGACGAACCGAACGGACGAACCGAACGCAGCCGAACCCGAACCGCGATCTGTTCGCCCATCCCTAATTTCTAGCAGGCACAGCCAGAATTATTCCATCTCTAATTCAGGCAATGCACCTCTTCTGCATAGTCTAGCCTGACCTTTGTGAGAGGAGATAACTCTGGCTTTAAATGGAATGGAACTGCCCGCTGCTGCCTCAGTTCTAACCAAGACCCACATCCATTTTCCTTCTTCAGATTTCCATTTTGGCAATTCTTCTGGGACCTCATGTGGTTGTGTTTATTGTTCAGACAGTGCAGGTAGCAATGGGTGGCCGTAAACTGTAGAGGGAGGAGGTCATTTAATCAATGGCTTGAGCATCAGGTTTTAAATGCTTGAGATTCCTGGCAGGTTTTAGTCAGCCTTAGACATTCCAGAATGGATTGATTTCACTTCATGCTGGGTGTTTTTTGGAGGAGACCTTAAGAGCAGAGGTCCGGTTTGCTCTGTGTGGAGCGCAGACATCCCACAGAAATTCTCATAACAGCAGGAGGCTACCAGCAATTCCTTAGTCAAAAAAGTTACCTCATCCATATTTATGGTGTGCCAAGCTGCAAACATCCTGCTCCCCTCTGCAGTGGCAATGCATCAACTAGACCCAATTTGCCACTCACTGACACTCCTCTTCCTGAGTACCCTTCACCACCAACTTCTATGAAGCCCTCAGAGCTTTTTAAAGTGGTTCCTGGGAGGGAAAAGGTTCCCTTATCTCAACAAGTCCTCCAAAAGAATGAAAAGATCAGCACTGTTTATGTTTACCTTACAAAGGAGATGAGTAAGAGGGGGCCATGACAGAATGTAAAAATTAATGCAGGACGTTGAGATAATTGATCAGGAGGTACCGTATCTCCACATCGCGCAATGCATGGACATTCAATGATGCTGAAAAGTGGCAAATTCAAAACCAACAAAAAAGTCACTACAATGTGCAATTAAACTGTGGAACTCACTGCCAACAGTATGTGGGCAAGAACAGCAGCCAGGCATCCAGTAAGCACCAAAACTGCAGGACCTGGGTCAGACAAAAAGGAGAGTTAGAGCTGGGTGTCATCCACATATTAATGGCACCTCACACTCCAGATCTCCAAAGGACCTTGCCCAGGGGCCTCAGATACACATTGAACAGGAGTGGGGACAAGATGGAACCCTGTGGGACCCCACAAGGGAGCTCCTGAGGATGGGTGGTGGCTTGTCATCCCACCACCCTCTGGGTTCTCCCGGCCAGGAATTAATGGAACCACTCAAGAACGGTCCCGCACACCCCAGCCAGGTCCTGCAGCCATGTCAGCAACACCCATGGTTAACAGTATCAAAGGTTGCCAAAAGATCTAACAAAATCAGCAGGGTACAATTGTGGGTTGCTGTGTTGGATCTCGGGAAGTCAGGGCCCTGTGCAAAATGGTCATGTGAGCCCCCTCATAAAATAGGAATGTTTGACACACACTGACTCACCCCTTAGACAAAGAGAAATGTTACTTATGTATTTTTGATGTTCAGGGATTTCCTTCATAGAGCAGGCAACTACTGAGGTCCCTTCCAACTCTAAGGCCACTTTCAGACCTTCCCCCTGTATTGTGGTGGGTGTTTGCCAGCAAAGCCGTGGGGGTGGGGTTTCAGACTGGCTGAACCCCGCGCATATCCTGGCATGCGCATTCCCTCCCGCAGCCAAAATACGCGCAGGGGGGGAAGAACTGAAAGTGGCCTCAATACTATGATTCTAGAAGCTGGCATCCCCTGAATTACAGAATCGGTGAATCCATATATTACACATACATAGTTATTTCTACTTTACTTACAGGGCCCATGCATTGGATAGACTGAGGCTTGCAGCGTTTGAAGCTCTATTGGCCCATATTTTACTTCAATGCTTTTTACACTCATGTTGCTAGAAATACATTGTCTTTCAAATTAAATCAATTGGCTAGCCAACAGGCAATTAGTGGGGTTGCAGGGAGTTACCTGCCAAGGCAAATACATTGAAAGAGACCAGACTGATGACATCTATGCAAATCTACCTTCCCAGAAGCCCTTGTTGCTTTGAAGGGCAGTTTCCCCCCTTTTGTGGGGGGGCTCAAACATCAGATTTAAGGGTTACTGAAAGCAAAAATTTCAGTTAAACATAGACATTTTGCCTTTCTTAAACCATTGCTGAAAGACAGCAGCAGGCGGTGGGATTTTTTTTGGTGGGGGGGAGGTGTCACTATGATTGCGTTTGTGTGGAAATGTAGACCCTATAAAGATGTGGGTGAAAAAGGAAAAGACGGTTCAGTTTCTCAGTGTTTTGGTAATTATTTACCCTTATTAGCACTGAGCAAAATTGTATTGAGACAGTGGTGAGTATTTGAAGCTGTTAAGGTTTATATGGTAAGGCTTGTTTGTGTAAAAAATTGAAATATATTCTTTCTGGCTTGTTAAATTGCCTAGTAAACCAATAAAAACCTAATTAGATTGTCTTGATCTGAGAAGGAAACTTGTGTTTTCCTCATGATTTCACATAAAAATGTGAAAAACTTAATGTGACACACCTGAATGGGTATCTAGTTGGGTAGTGCTTTGTGCTTCGTCAATTTGGGTACAGTACTGTTGAGTTGGCAAATTTGGGTACTTTTGTGAATAGGTGTTTCAGCTCTCACTCCGCCAGGCTGGTTTGCACTGTGACAGGGAGAACCTTTTGTGGGTTTTCTCCCACATGGACTCCATTGGGCCCTGCAGTTGCAGTAGGGTAGAATCTGACTGGTTACACTGCTACCACAAGTGAGCCCAATTGTTGTCATCATGCTGCCTTTATCCAGTGCACCTCTGCCGAATCACTTGACCTGCGATTTAGGCAAGCAACCTCAGCACCATCATGTTTGACTCATGCTGGTGCTCATACAGCACCACCCACCCCAAGTATTTCCCCTTCCCCCAAGGTCTTAATGGCAACCTTTCAACACACCCTCCCTTGCTGTAAGGTCCTGTGGGGGGTCTCCAACCCCTACTCCTAGGCTTTTGGAGTATTGACCCAGCCTCTGACACCACTGCCTAGGCCTGACTTCAACCCTGTTTGTCCACCCAATGGTTTCTTCTGTATTTCTTCCAGCCCTTGCCTGAACCACACCTTTCCCAGGTGTTTCCCCTGTACTCGAGCCCTGCCTCCCAACTTCTTGATTGGGTACCAGCTAGCATAAAAGGCATGCTGGTAGCAGCATGAAGTTGGGTAGAGCAACTGCAACCCCCCCCCCCCCTTCTGTCCTCACACGTCATGCCTTCGTCCCCATGAGAGGTGGGCATCTCAGATTCATATCAATAGATTCTTACCTTCAAACCCTACATCGACTCCGTTGCCAAATCCTGCTGTTTCTCCCTCCACAATATTGCTAAGATCCGCCCTTTTCTGTCTGTCTCTCCTCTGCCAAAACTCTCATCCATGCCCTAGTTATCTCATGCCTTGACTATTGTAACCTCCTCCTCGCTGGCCTTCCCTGCTCCCACCATTCTTCCCTCATCTCTGTTCAGAACTCTGCTGCCAGGATCATCCACCTAGCCCATCACTTTGACCATGTACAGCCTCTCCTCTCCTCTCTCCACTGGCTCCCTCTTCCTGAGTGTATTCTGTACAAGCTCCTTGTCTTCACTTACAAAGCCCTTCACAACCTCACTCCCCCTTACCTCTCTGCCCTGATCTCCCTCCGAACCCCTGTTTGAGCACTCTGCTCCTTTTCTATCCCCTCCCTCACCCTCCCGCTCCTCCCCTGCTCCCCCAACCGCCTTCATCCCTTCTTCCTTGCTGCCCCGCATGCCTGGAACTTCCTCCCTGCCGTTGTCTGCCTTACCCCCACCCTCCACACCTTCAAGTCCTTCAAACCCACCTCTTCTGCTCTGCCCTTCCTAACTCCTGCTAATCATCCCCACCCAGGATTCTCCCCCACGTGTTATCTGTAAAAAACTCCCAATGTACTGTAAACAAGCCAAGAGAGTGTACCTGAGTTCTCACATCCTCATGAATGTCGCATCCCTTGTCTCTCCCTCTGTTCCCCCTTCCCTGTCTCCCCTCCCCCTGTCTTCTTTAGATTGTGAGCTCTTGGGCAGGGACCGTGTCTATCTTATTCCCTGTAAAGCGCCAGGTACATCAAGGGTGCTATATAAATGCTTACAATAGTAATAATAATAATTAATTAATAATATAAATCATCCAAATTTGGATGATTCATATTGATAAGAATGGTTACAAATCTCCCAGGGATTACAAGGCAAAAGTTCATATCCCCTGTCAGGGATCTATCAAAGCTTATACATGCCAAACCCATTCTACCCCATACCTGCCTCCCCCAGACCACCTGCCCATGGTGGCCAGCCCATTGCACACTGCAGCCCACTCCCCACCCTAAGGGTAGGGTAATGGTGGGCCAGGCAGGCAGGCATCTGGGGGAGGCAAAGCTGAGGGTAGAGGGGCTGCGCAGAGGTGGGAAGATATGTGGAAATTGTTTTACTTACCAAGCTCCTCTAGACTGGTGACCTAAAATACCATAGAAAATCACTATGCGTTCACAAAAATGACCACCATGGTGGTTCTGCACATGCAAGGCCATTTTCCAAAATGGTGCTGGCGGCATTGGTGCCATTTTTAAAAAATGGTAGCTGGTCTGCACATGCTCAGTTGGCAGCTGGGCATGCACAGACTGACTGCCATTTTCTAAAATGGTGCAGATGCTGGCAGCACCATTTTGGAAGTTGGCCATTCTGTGCATGCACAGCCATGGTGGCCATTTTGTGCATGTGCTGTGATTTTCTAGGTTGTTCTTTCTTCCCAATGCAGCCCTGCGGAGGTGACACTGTGTGCTGCCAGTTTGGAGTCCGGAGGAGACTGGTAAGTGAAGCAACTACATCCCCCCACCCCTGTGCAGCCCTTCTGCCCCCAGCTCTGTCTCCCCCAGGCCCTCGCCTGCCCCAGTCTACCATTGGGAGTGGGGTCTGGGTAGGCTGGAATGGACAATGGGCTGGGTGTGCCCTGGGACAGGGTCCGCGGAATGTGGGCAGGGCTCTGGGGGAGGCAGAGCTGGAGGCAGACATGGATTTAGGGCCATATTGCTCTGATATGAACTGAATACAAGCCAAAATCTGAACAAATCCTGGTTTGGTTCGGTTCATAAGAATTCCCACCCCTAGTCCCCATGTGTCTTGATCTTTTACCTCTGTTCCTTTCCTCCCTTATGCTCTAGCTCCAGCCTAATCAAGGACCTCTAGTCTTCAATGCCTTGTTTCCAGTTCTTCTGGCCTTTATTATCCTGGCTCCCTTGTGCTTAAATCCCTTGTTCTGATTCTTCTCTGCCTAGTCCTTTTATCCTTGGCTCCCTGATTCCCTTGTTCCTGTATCCTGGGTGTACTTCCCTTTTCCCTAAGAAACTTGATGATGAGATGTATCCTTTCCTTGACATTCTAGATCTCGGAGGTTTAGTCCCCTTGACCTTGAATGGCTGAGGGGTGTCCCTCCCTTTCTTTATTCCTACTTCCCTTTCTGGCCTCCAAACCCCTCCATTCTCCCTTCACCTGTTTTCCCATATCTGCTCTCTTGTGGCTCTTGAGTTCCTTCTTGTGTCCAGCCTTGTCCCCTGGGTCTCTTGCTCTTGCCTCTGGCCTGCTTCCCTTTCCTCCTTGTCTTGTTCCTAGCCCCTGTCCTTGCCTTTGTCTCCTGGTTTGGCTTTGCTGGTCCTGGCCCAGTATCCTGATCCCCGATGTGCACCTACATCCTGGATGCCCCACACCCAGGGCCCTGACACCTGCTTCCTGGGATGAGGACCCACAAAGAAAACAGTTGCAAGAGCATGGAATACCTGGGGGACCTGCAGTGCTGTATGGGAGGGATATTTTTGGCAGGTTCTTCCCTAATGAAGGTAGGTGCCTGGTTCTAGAACCTCTGGATTACTGTTGAAGAGGGGCTGGCTGTCAAGAGCCCTTGGGAACAGGATGAAGGTGAAGATCACCTCCCAGGCCTCGGCTGGTGGAGATGCAGTGCTCTGCTTCAAGGCCGTGGTTCCATGATGCAGTCTGGTCTTCGGTGGGGAGGAGGGGACTGTCTCTGGGTCTGGTCATGCTGTGGTGATGGTGCTGCTGCTGCAGGAGCAATGGTAGGCAGTATCGGCAAAGAATCCACTCACTTGTGTCCCCGAGCATAGGCACAACCATAGGTCCTGGAAGTCACGACTGCTCCGTCAACGCACAGAAACTGGTCCAGCAGGTTGTAGTATAGCAAGGTTTGCCTGCCATTGCCTGGTCTCGTGGTTGTTGATCTCCTTGCACCCACGATGGAAATCCTTTGCCCTCTGCTGACACTGGTACATGTCCCGGTCATACCCCAGCTTCCCCATGGCCTCCAATATTCTCTTTAAAAACACCCACATTCCAGAAGCACTTGATAAGGGAACAATGCCCCTGATTGTTCCCAAAGAGGCAAATAAAGGTCTTGGTTTCCTCCTCGCTCCATGGTACGCAACGCTGGCAAGCTGAATTGGGAAGGCTGGGGCTCTGACTTTGAGTTTGTGGGCTTGTGGTTGCCTAGGTCATAGTGGTCTGGCTGGCTGTATTTGCTATGGCAGCAGTGAATGAAAGTAGTGTCATACTGGGTCAGACCAATGGTCCATCGAGCACAGCACCGTGTCTCTGACTCCCAAAGCAGCTCCATAGAACACTGTGACTCGAGAACAGCAAGCGGCGAGTGCTGATTCCTAACCACACTCAGCATAGAGAACACATTTTTGAAAATGGCGCAGGGGCATTTCAAGTGGACTTTATGTGTGCAGTGCCATCACCAAGATGTGCAGGAAGTGGATGTTCTGCTGACCACTCAGTATTGCACACACTCATCTCTATGGTCTTGGAAGACTTCCTGAATACACACAGCAGGCATGCTAACAGACCTCACATGGGTGCCCGCGTGGGTGATGCAGAGAAGCCACATGTTCAAGGAATTTGGCCACCTAGCCCATGACAGCAAACACCCATTCTTGAGTAGCTAATGTCATGTTTGTTATTACCTTAAACTAGATGTGTGCACCTGCTGCAAATTCTCAGCTTCCTGAATATATCCCTGTCACTCCCTAGGTGCTTCTCCCGAGTGTCTCCTCTCCCTTGCTCATCACAGATTGTAAGCCCCTCGAGGCAGTAAACTGTCTTTAATTACAACTGTTCAGTACCTGGCATGTTGTTGGTGCTATAGAAGTAATAAAAATATTTTCACCCTGTCAGTAAGAATCCACCATGATTTCCCATTCAACTTCCTTGCTGTCCATTCTAATATACAAATGCAACCCTTTAATATAGCAGCCACATTGGACTGCACCCACTCCAAGAGCTAATAATTCCACATTCCATCTTGAGAGAGAGTGAGAGAACACGCCTGCAAAGAGTCAACCAAGGGCCTAGCTATAGTAGGGACCGGTGATGCAGCTTCACCGGGATCCATGAGCCTGAGAGGCCCCACACTTTCTGGTGCAGCTGCATCGTCTGGTGCTGGAAAGAGGCACGGGGGACCCCAGTCCATCTTCTGCACCAGGGCCCATTCCGACCTAGCTACACGAATGGAGTCAGCTATGAGTGAAAAGAGGCTCCTTGGACTGTTGCCGCTTCTGCCTCATGGAGTGAAGCATCCCTCGCTTTTATAAACAAGTTTTAAGGGCTGTGATATTTTACAGCTGACATGTCACAGCCCCTCTCTTCTTGTTTGTGCCCTGGCGTTTTGCACTGAGTGCTATACTTACCCTGAGCAAAAAGCAGCTAGCCCTGCAGATTGGATACTGTGCTACTGTCACCCTATAATCTCATCGCTTTCCTCTTAACCCCACCACTGACTCGCAATCAACATTTCAGTTCTCTCCTTCTGTGTGTTAAGGCCAGAGCAAATTGACAACAAGCCTTTTGTCACAAAGATTTTTTTATTTAAAAAAAATAAAAGAAAAAATAAAAGAAAAAAAAAGTAACCACTGAGGGTGAAAATGTGGCTTTAAAGAAGCAGCAGAGAGTAGGATCAGGAAGCAACTTTGTGTGTGTGTATTATATACATCTTGTATATCTTGTGTATACATAATTGTGTATAATAATATACATAATTGTGTGTAATACATCTTGTGTATTACAGATCATCTTGATCTGCCTCTCCTCATGGTTTCAGGTACCTTGTTATTATTATTATTATTATTATTATTAAACATTTATAAAGCGCCAGTTGCAAAACCTGGTGCTGTACAGAACATACAATCAGACGCGGTCCCTGCCTGTGGCTTACAATCTAAAAGACAAGGAGGGGGAGACAGGGAGAGGGGACAGAGGGAGAGACATGGGAGAAGACAAACAAACATTCAGGCGGATGCGAAGTCTCAGGTGCGTGTACTTGGCTTGGTTACAAGGAGGTTGGTAGCAGCAGTCAGCAGAGGAGGGCTGACAGTAAGAGCAAGGGGAAAGACCTTGCCATCACAGCCACTATGTAACTCTCTTAAAGTCGATGGAATTGCAGAGTAATTATGGTGTAAGTGAGATAGGCCCAAGGAGTATTGTTACAAATCTGATTTTTTTCTCCTCAGTAACTTTGATGCTGGCTGCAAACCTGTCTTACACATGTCATACGATCTCTCCTCTTTTCCCTCCCCTGGACAAAAGAGCGGAGACCACCATCTCTCAACCGGCCAGATTCTCTCCCCAGATACACACATGTGGCTCCTCTTTATGCCAATGGATCTTGCATACAGGTGTCACCAGCTCAGGTCTTGAGCCTGTGACACCTGTATGCAACATCAAGATGAGGAAAGGAGAACAGCTTTTACAAGTACATTCTAGGGCTGAATCAAATCTTTGCAACAGATTTCAGATCCAGCCACTCTGATCCATCTCCATTTTGTCAGATCCAGCTCCATTTTGTCAGAGATCAGGATTGGCTCCTCACCCCCAAGGGCAGCACCATTTTGCACTTGCACATTAAACTACTTGAAGGCCCATTTACCAAAGAGTGGTTTGTTTAATGTGCATGCTCAAAATGATGCTGTGGTGTGGTCCGTTTGCTGTTGGATCAGTCTCTGGAGATCCAGTGTGGCAAAAAATCCATGTCGGATCTCTAGAGGCAGGTCTGAAACCAAGCATAAAATCTGTGGAGAAAAAAAAGGTGATCCATTTCAGCCCTAGTATATTCCGACATGAATTCCCTGCTTATGCAGAAGTTTCCTACACTTATTCCAGAGGTTCCCAAATTGTTGGTTGGGACCACAAGTGGGCTTTTGCTATCTGCAGATTGGAGTCCCAATTGCTAGTTGATAGACTTTGCATAGCGTTATTGCTGGCTGGGGCTGGGGTCATAGGATTATAATCTAAGTCTCAAAACAGGGTCACACAGCAAAAAATCTTAGACTAGTATATTCGCACTGAGGAATGTTACACTCCCAAGCCTCCCAATTTACTGGTATCTTAAACTAATATCTTGATGGCAGGTCTCTCGTACATTAGGAAGATGCAATGATCCCCAAGGTGTACCTTTTTAGATATGACTGCACTACTGACACACTGCAGAAATGCCAAGATCAGACAAGGATATCTTAATGTCATCTCTGCTCTGATCACTTTTTATCTTGTCTTTGCACTGTAGGTGGGAAGTTATGCCCTTGCTGCCCAGGGACTACTATTGGCAGTGATAGGTTATACAATATGGTTCAGTTTAGCCTTATTTCTTTTAAGTTAATGTCACAGCTTTTTTTTTTTTTTTTTTTAATTAAAATCAATGAAATTAAAGCTTCATTGTCAAATTATAGAAGGTGGTAATTATGAGGTGGTTTTATTCTTATCAGTATCGACTGGCTGTGGTCCATGCTGGAGAGAATAAACTCTGTGTGACCAGAGACCGCCTGCTCTGCAAAGCTGGTGTGCCCTGAATATTGTACAGCATTGTGTAAGGTGAGTGGGGATGCTGCCCCACATTAGCAGTCACTATTTGTTACATCTGGTGCAACGGCTTCGGCCGTATGTCTCGGACTCCGACCGAGCCACCATCATACATGCTTTCATCACCTACGTGGAGCTACCCTTGGTGACGGTCTGGAAGCTGCAGCTGGTGCAGAATGCAGCAGCCTCCCTCCTTATAGGGACGGGTCGCCATGAGCACATTACACCAATGCTCCAGTCTCTGCACTGGCTGCCTAAAGTCTTTCGAGCCCAATTCAAGGTGTTGGTTTTAGCCTATAAAGCCCTATATTATTTGTTTATTTTATTTATTAAAAAAAAAATTCCTCACCCCTCCTGCTCCAAGCAGCTCACAACATAGTAAACAAATATAAAACTAAAAGTAACACAATTAAAAACACATTAAAACACATTAAAAAGGAAAGCACTGAACAAACCCTTCCCTAACCCACTCCCCCACCTACCCTACACCCCATCTCCCTCACCAAAAGCCAGGCGGAACAACCAGGTTTTACACATATGATGGAAGATGGGGCCACCCGGGCCTCAACCAGGAGAAGTTCCACAGCCTAGGGCTGTTTTTAGACGAGCGCGGCGACACCCGCGCTTGTTTGCCAAAAGACCCAGCAGCCCGATTTACATGTGACACCGCCGCCGCCGAATACATGCATGCGCGGGCGATGCACATCCAATTCCAGCCGCGTATGACTGGCCTCGATCGCCGACCCGGTCAGTTCGTAGCCGGAAATGGATGCATATCGCCTGTGCATGCTCGTATTTGGTGGCGGCGTCACATGTAAATCGGGCTGCTGGGTCTTTTGGTAAACAAGTGCGAGTGCTGCTGTGCTCGTCTAAAAACGGCCTAGGTGTGACCACTGAGAACGCCCTCTCCATAGTGGCCACATGGGGGACCTCGAGAAGGGTGCTCCCAGAGGACTGCAGAGGCCGCTCCAGAGCATGGAGAGTGACGTGGTCATGCAGGTAAGGCTGCATTCCCATCTGCAGTGGTGGCAGAGTCAGAGAGAGCGGCAAGAGAAGACGCGGCAGCGGGGAAGAGCCGAATGACAAGAAAAGAATCGGTGTGAACGGGGATCTGCCGCAGCTTCTATCGCACGTCAGGGCACAAAATCCTGTCCTGACATGCGCAAGAAAGCCGCAGCAGATCCCTGTTCACACTGGCTCTTTTCCTGTCATCTGGCTCCTCCCTGCTGCCGCGTCTTCCGCTCTCTGCCACCACCGCAGATGGGAATGCAGCCTAAGTTGAACCAAGGCCATATAGGGCTTTATAGGTCAAAACCAATACCTTGGATTGGGTACCTGGAAGACTATTGGCAGTCAGTGCAGAGCCCGGAGCACCGGTGTAATGTGTAACCGGTGTAAGGAGACAGACTGCTGCATTCTTCACTAGCTGCAATCTCCGGACTGTCACCATAGGTAGCCCCACATAGAGCGCATTGCAATGGTCCAATCTCAAGGTAATGAAAGCATGGATGATAGTGGCCAGGTCACTCTCTGAAACATACAGCAAAAGCTGTCGCACCAGATGTAATTGGCAAAACGCATTCCTCGCCACAGCCCCCACCTGGGAATCCAGGGGGAAGCTGCGGATTGAGGAGCACACTGACTACGGACCTGGAATACAAGCAGAGGGTGGATCTCATCAATGATGGGAGCTGCCACATCCACTGCCCTCCCCACCACCATCACCTCCATTTTGTCGGGATTCAACTTCAGTTGGCTCGCCCTCATCCAATCCCCAACAGCAGCCAGAGCCTGGTAAGCACTGAGCCTGCCGTGTCTGGGTCAGATTAAAACAAGAGGTAGAGTTGGGTGTCATCAGTGTGTTGATGACACCGTACCCAATACCGTCTCACGACCTCGCCGAGTGACTGAATATACACATTGAACAAGAGCGGGGACAGAAGAGAACCTTGTGGGACACCACACATGAGTTCCCGTGGAAATGAAGAACAATCCCTGAGCACCACACACTGAGTCCTCCCAGCTAGGAAAGAGTGAAACCAGTCAAGGACAATCCCACCCACTCCAGCTCGATCCCACAAGCAAGTCACCAACATCTCATGGTCAATGGTATCAAAAGCAGCTGACAGATCTAACAAAATTAACAGGGTCAATCGACCCTGATCTAAATCACGGCGAAGGTTGTTGACCAAGGCCACAAGCACAGTCTCGGTGCCATAGCCCGGACGAAAACCGGACTGAGAGGAGTCCAGATAACCAGTGCGGTCTAGGAGCCCCTGCAGCTGCAGAGAATCAACATCAAGTGATGGTTTTTTGAGCAGCGGCTGTACCACCGCCTCTTTGAGGCAGCCTGGCACTCTGCCCTCTTGAAGGGGGGCATTGATCACCACCGCCAGCAGCGGCTCCACCGTCTCCCAGCTGGCTTAACCAGCCAGGATGTGCATGGGTTGAGGTCACAAAAGGTGGCCCTAACAGCCCCAAGGACATCCCCCGCTCTGGTGGATGACACCAGCTGAAATTGACCCCACAAAATGGGATCAATATATATGGCTTGGGCCCCACTTATCTGCAGGATCACCTCACCCCTGGGGACCTAGACCGGCCCCTGCAGTTGTCCGGGGGCACTCTCCTCGGGGTTCCCTGAGTTTCTTGGGTGATGATGATGAGGTGGGCATTCTTGGTGGCCACACCGAGGCTGCGGAACTCCCTCCCAACGGAGGTCCACTTGGCCCTGAACCTTTCCTCTTTCTGTAGACAATGTAAGACCTGGCTGTTCTGCCAGGCTTTTGGTGAGGGAGATGGATAAACTCTGCCATGCTGTCTGTCTGTCATGTGTTTTAGCCCCCGGCCTAGAAATCTAAGGAAATAAATAAATAAAATAAATATTTAAGTGTCCCCTTAATTGACAAAAGATAGCAATGTGTGGTATGTACTTGTAGATAAACATCTCTAATAGAATAAAATTGGCCTTCCTGATTCTGCAGGGATGCTGTTGCTCTACCATTACAGGCACACCTGGTTCCTAAATGTGTGCACTACATACATGACATTACCCATACACTACACTACAGTGATGCTGTCTAAATGTCACAAGCTGCATTTGCTCCCTCTCTGTGAGCTACCCAAGGAAAACAAGGCTCTGTACAGTTTCCATGCTTCATTAGCATTTCTGCTGTGGCAGTGTAACCCGCTGCTCTGTGAGCGCAACCTAGTCCTTTCTCTGCCTAGTCCAAACGCACTAAGCAGTAGGAACTTGGGACGGCGCCCAGCTAATGAATTTAGGCTGCAGTCCTCAAACCACTGCCTCCAGTGGTGGCCCACTGAAGCCCTACAGGATTTAACAGGAATGATTAGGATTTTGTATTTGTATTTTATATGTATATTCTTGATTATAGCTGGGGTAAAAAAATCTAAAAATACATTCATTTATTCATTCATTTAGATTTTTATGCTGCCCCCTTCTGCCTTTGCAGCTCGGGGCAGCTTACAACATTTAAAAATACAACAGCATAAAACACTGAAAACAACCAATGGTAAATGAAAGAATAGGTCCCCTATGCCTGTCACAGCCCCTGAGGTCAGCCATTGCCGATACCATCAACACGTCAAGTCCATACAGCAAGGGCACAGGCTGCTCCACGGCTGTCGAACTCCCTTTTCTTATAGCCTGGCCAAAGCCCGAATCGGAGCATTTTCCAGAGACAATTCAAAACCTTTTAATTTCACCGAGCATTTGGCAGGTGGTGATAGGGCATGAGGAGGTATGGGGTAGGGGATTTTAAGTGGTTTTATGCACATATACTTATTTTATATATGTTGTAACCTTCTCTGAGGTTTAGGGAAAGGGCAAGATATAAATGTAAATAAAATAATGTTATTTGATCAAGCACAGGACAGCATCACTTTTCTGGATCCTTTTTTACTTCAGACATATCTTATTATTTTATTTATATCCCAACTTCTCCTCAAAGGCACAGGATGGCTCACATCATATTAAAAACAAAATACAAATAAGTTACATATAATCATCCATACGAGTCCGCTCATCTCCTCTATACCGCAAACCTCCCTGAAGCCTTCCCCCACTAGCTTCCTTCACCCCCTGCATCTCCCCCCTATTACCATCTGGTATGGAGGGTCTTCACCTCGTGGTCGATTTGGCATGTGGGGACAAATTAGGGGTGCTGCTTGTTTAACGTGCACCCGCCTGCACAGCAGCATCCCTGTGTCTTCTCTAGCCGTCAGCTGGTGGTGCTGTGGTCTCCACGACTGGTTGTCCTGGGGGACTTTAACATTCACGCTGACACTGACATTAGGGGGGCAGAGCAGCTGACTCCAACTGACAGGCAGCGGAGGGGGCCAGAAGGAGTGAGGGAGAGGCAGAGGTCCCACCACACTCTGTGCCCCCCCTCCGCTGTCTGTCACAGTCTTGGCTAGGGGAAATGAGGGAGAGAGAGGCAGAGGCCCCACCTCTCCCTCATTTCCCCTAGCCAAGAGACTGACAGGCGGGGGGGGGCACCCATGGAGTGAGGGAGAGGTGGGGCCTCTGCTTCTCCCTCACTTCTGCTGGAAGTGAGGGAGAAGCAGGCAGAGGCCCCACCTCTCCCTCACGTCGCTGGCCCCCTCCGCTGTCTGGCTGTTTCGGCCAGGGGAGATGAGGGAGAGTCTCTCCATCATTTCCCTTGACCGAGACTGTGACAGGCAGCAGAGGAGGTGGGGGCAGCAGAACGTCCGGTGGCGGCAGGCAGTGGCAGATTTAATCTGCTGCTGCAGTGCCTGCCCAACCTGAAACTCCGAGTCTGGCGTGGGGTCCAGGCTGGAGGCAGCAGCAGCAGCAGTGGATCAGGCATGTGATCCAATGGCTGCTCAGGCTTGGGGATGGGTGGAGGGGAGTGCCCCTCTGCCCAGGCCCGGGTAGTGTGCCACCCCCAGACTGGGCCGGGGAGTGCCCCTAGGCCCACCAGCAGCTTCGCCACCGGCAGAAGAAAGGGGCCCCGCATTTGTTCCCTGCCCTGGGCCCCGCTTATACTAAGGCCGTTCCTGTCTGGACCGGATCGATTTCCTGGATCCCTTGCAGTCAGGATTTTGTCCAGGTCATGATTTGGAGACTGCATTTGTGGCTTTAGTCGACAATCTGCACCGAGAGATGGATCGAGGTAGGTCCACTCTCTTGATTATGTTAGATCTGTCAGCGGCATTTGATACAGTGGTACACGAGCTGTTGATGACTGTGCCGGGGTTGGGGGGACTGTTCTTGGATGGTTCCGCTCATTCCTGGCCAGTAGAACTCAGCGTGTGGTCCTGGGGGAGTGTTCATCTTCCTCCCAGGATCTTATATATGGAGTCCCGCAGCGTTATATTCTGTCCCCTCTCCTGTTCAATGTATATATGCCATCGTTGGGTGAGATTGTGAGAGGATTTGGAGTGGGGTGTCATCAATATGCTGATGACACCCAGCTATACCTCTCGTTTTCATCCGACGCAGACCCTGCAGTCTCGGTGCTTACCCGGTGCCTGGCTGCAGTAGGCAATTGGATGAGGACAAGTCGCCTCAAGCTGAATCCTGACAAGACGGAGGTGATGCTGGTGGGTAAGGGTGTGTATGTGGAGACTCCCATCAGACTCCCATCAATGACGGGGTGCATCCATCTCTGATCCCTCAAGTTCAGAGTTTGGGGGTTCTCCTTGACTCCCAGCTCTGCCTGGATGCCCAGGTGGCAGCTGTAGTGAGGAGTGCCTTTATTAAGCTACAACTCGTCCGTGTCAGGTCCCGGGCACGAACCCTTGGCCTTGGGATGCAGGAGAGGTGACTTTGGGGCCTGAGCCACCTGGTGGATTTGTTCACCTCCCGCATTTTTCCTCTGTAGGCCTTCCCCTGTCTTACTGCCCTTTGCATGGCCACACCCTCTCCCAGCTGGGGCTTGTTTCCCTAGCCCGCCCCCCAGCTTCTTG
>QEPC01002071.1:465311-513223 GCA_003113815.1 Sphenodon punctatus | reverse complement strand
GTCAGGGGCGGAGCCAGCAGTAACGACGCGACGTTCGGCACGCCTACAGGCGCAGCGTCAGAGGGGCGGAGCTAGAGCTACTTAAACCAGGAAGTGAGGGTGCAGCGTTGCCGGCGATCAGTTTACTGTGAGGCTGGCCCCTGGGTGATTGTAAGAGAATCAACGAGAAGGCTACGGTAGCGTGTGAGCAAGGAACGAAAGGAGCGTGAGTGGAGAGCGAGTGTGGTGAGCGAGTGTCTTGAGGAAGGGTGAGTGGGTAAAGGGGGACTTGAGGCGAGGTGGGTGAGCACACTGTGGGGAGGCGAGTGAGTGGTGCACTTGGGGTGTCTTCCCCGCTGTATTCTGGTATCCGTTCCCCTCTTCCTGTGTGATCCTCTGTTCCCTGCCCTTACCAGACCCTGGTACTACACCCCCAACCTTCACTCCACCCCGGGTAGCGCACTCCTAATTCCCAGGACACTGTTTGTGGGGGGGGTGGTGGTGGTTGTGTAGGGTGCAGGGAATTGTTACACCTGCATAGTATACCAGAGGCCTGCTCCTACACTCCACTGATCGTACCCCGATGATGACACGGCCCCTGCTTCTGTGAGAGCTTGGCCACCTACTAACCTGAGGGGAATCTTTCTTGGAGCAACGTGTGAGCTTCCCTCTGGCTTAAGGGTTCAGAGGGGAGGATAACGAGGGTTAGTGCCAGATCTGTGGTCTCCTAGTCTTCCCTACCCTCCGTACCTAACAGAAATAAAGCAGCAGGCTCAAACAGAGGTAGCAAACTGATGTCCCGTGGACTAAATCTGGCTATCAGCCATTTTTTATTTGGCCTCTTTGCAATTTCAAGATGTGCCGCCTCATGGATCCAGTTAAAAGTGCCATGTACATTGCTGGCACTATATAAATGCTTAATAATAATCCAGTTCTTATCCTCATGCCCTGGAGGAGCTCAGGGGAAGGGAGTGGAGATGAGGGCATGCATTCAAGGATAGAGGATGGGTCCATGGCACAAATCCATGATCTGGACTCTCCCCTTCCTTCCCCCATCCTGAACACACTGCTTAAACGTGTTCCACCCACCTCCTGAACTCCTTGTACTCATTTTCAAAGTTGCCTGCAGGAGGGAAAGGGTTTTCTAATTTATTTATTTTTTAAAAGCACAGATTTTGGAATCAGTAATGTCTGGATTCTGATGCCATTTCTACTTGTAAGCGCTAGGGCAGGGACACTATTCAATTACTTTGGAAAGTGCCAGGTACATTGCTTGCGCTATATAAATGCTTGATAATAATAAATAAATAATAATAATAATTAATAATACTGACTTGCTAGGTGGGCCTTGATGTTTCGCTTCTCTTCTTTGTGCTTTACCTCTGCCATTTGGGCTACATGGGATAATAGTATTTTACTACCAGCCAAGTGCTGGGAAGATTAATTAGTTAATATTTGTAAGAGTGGTAAATGTACAAAGCACTAAAAATTGCTTTTACAGTCATTGTCGCTCGGAGAAGCTGCCTGGCGACATAGTAGTCTTCTCCATAAATTGAGACATCAAAATGGCTTTCCTTTGCTGATTAGTTACTTACAGCATTGTCTTGTGGGAAATAAATTCACACACAGAGGAACAGGTCCAACAGTATTTTATTGGCAGACTTCCAGCAGCCTGCTTTGTAATCTGTAAAAAGCCCTGCTGATTTATCCTTCCAGAAGTGCTAAGGTTTGTAGGTCAGGGCCATAAAGGGATCAGCCACTGCAGAAAACTAAAGCAAAATTAAACAAAAACAGCTTTACTATCCCCACCCCCCTCAGGCTGGAATGACCAAGACCTACCCAATATTTTTCCCTAGGATTCAAATAGGAACTGACCTTTGGACATTCTGTGATGCTGAAGGTGGATAAAAGCATCTAGAATGAGCACCATGGAGCTTTGCAATCCATCAGCAATGGGATCAGTTTAACCAGCTATAAGTTACCGCCTTCATTCTGTTCCCCCACCAGCTTTTCTGCCATCATAACTCTGTTTTTCCATCTGCGCCTTCACATGCTTGGAAATAATACAGCTATGCCTTTGGGAACACTCTGCCCAGACAACCCTTGTTGAGCTAGCAAGCTGCTGACCACAAGGACTAGGGTTGTTTTCACTGCATCTGGCTTGGGCCCAACATATCTTCCCCAAATGTTCCCTAAGGTCAGCCAAGAACAGCCTCCTGCTAATTCCGACATGGCGCCAAGTGTGTATAGCCAAGGCTTGTAGTGAGGCTTTCTTGGTGGCTGCCCAACAGTTCTGGAACTCCTTTCCCTTGGAAATTTTCTCAAGCTTGAGCATCTTCCAGAGACAGCGGGTGTTCACCAGTGGCGGCTGGTGGGGCAGTGGGCAGGCCTAGGGGTGGAGCCGGGGCAACGGTAGGTGGAGCCTGGCCTGGGGCAGAGCCAGGGCAATAGTAGGTGGAGCCTGGCCTAGGGGCAGAGCCAGGGCAACGGTAGGCGGAGCTGGGGCCACGGTAGGCCAGTGGCATGGCTTAACCCAGCAGCTAGGACAGGGACCGTGTCTATTCCATTACTTTGTAAAGCACCAGGTACATTGCTGGCACTATATAAATGCTTGCTAATAATAATAATAATAATTGGAGGGACACTACATTAGTTAATGCTGGAAACTCCTTGCTGCTGTGTGAAGCACTGCCACTGGGGGATAGAGAGTCCTCTTACTGGGGTCCCGTCCACTCTCTCTTTCCCACTGGGTCCAAATTAACCCTAGCAGGTTAAAAATATAGATCACGTTGCCATCGCCTACCTTTATCAAATCCTCGATTTTCATGGCATCCTTGACCACCTCTAGTCTTCTGAAGGTGTAGGCTTTGGGACAAGACTTCTTTCTGGCTTGGAGAACTGGGAGGACTGATTTAGCTCCCTGTCCTGCGACAAGCCGAATCAGAAGAGAATGAAAGGGAAGAGAAGGACAGGACAGAGGAGAAGTAGGAGGGAAAAGGTTTGGTTTTGGTGCATGAGAAGAGGAAGGGGAATAGATGGGTTCAGTGGGGGACAGGGGTCTCCTTGTTGTCTGCAGTCTTCTCTTCTGCCATGCTCCTACCTACTTTTTCCTCTGTTCACAAGGAGAGCGAGGCGAGGTGTGGAATCATGCCAGATCTCAGACAAACTGGATAGAAAAAAGGGCTGCATTGCCACCTAACCAGGTCCATCGAGACCCATATCCCCAGAACCCACACCGTATCCCTGGCAGTCAAATGCCTGTCCAAACAAACAGGCCTTTAAAAAAAGTTTGGCCGATTTCAGGGTTGCATTGCCACCAAACCAGGCCCATACAGATCAGCATCCCCAGTACCTACACTGTATCCCCAGCAGCCAAATGCCCGTCCAAACACACAGGTCCTTGTTTAAAAGGTTGGCCAATTCCAGGCCTGTGTTGCCACCAAAACAGCCCCATCAAAGTAGCAGCCTAGACATGCAGCAAGATGAGAACAGGGAGTATCTTTTGCATGCCGCCTGGGGCTGGATAAACCAAATTTAAACAATGCATTTCTGTTTCTCAACAAAACCCCAGGCAACATCATAAAAATCACAGTCAGAAGCAGAGAGGCCAGAAACTACTTTCCAGCAGCAGGGAGCAACAGGAAAACAGTGACAGGAGGGACCATTTTTTTTAAAAGAGTAGCCACGACCAGTAGACCCACAAATTCACAAAATAGCCTCTCTACTAGAGAGGCCATTTTGTCTCTACTCACAACATCCCACCAAACTGCAATGGGTGGGGCCATTTTAAAATGCAAGGAACATTCCAGCAAAGATTGGATTGGAAACCCTTCCTTCCATCCAAGCCCCTAGGTCCCCCACCCAGAAAGCAGATAATTTATGTGTAAAACAGGAAAGGGACCAGTTTTAACCAAGAGTAGCCATGGCCAGTGGGGCCCCAGAAAATGGCCATAGCCTTTGCACATGCTTGGGGGAGGAGGGGGGGAAACCAGCAGTGCACCAGCAAACACACAACAAGCAAAAGCAAACCACTGAAACCATATCTTAAACCAATCATATTATCCTCAGCACACCACAAAAGCAGCAGCGAGGAGTTCCACTTGTCCCCCCAAACATGCTTCACTTCACATCTCTGTTGCACCCCCTCACCCATTGTCTCCCTGTGCACCCCTCTTCCCAGCCCCACTCCCAAGCCAGACTCCCGGAGTCCCCCATTGTCTCCCAGTCCACCCCTCCCCCCACAGACTCCATGAGTTCCCCCACCCGCATTCCCCAGTGTTTCCCAGTCCACCCCCTCCCCAAGTCTCCCCCCCCATTCCCCGGCAGCATTGTCCCCAGTCTCCCACGACCAGCCCTCCCCCAAGCAATTTACTCACTACCAAGGCAACAGGATGGCGCACTGCTCACTTGCTGAGCACTGGTAGCAGCAAGACAAAAAAGACAAGTAGTCTCTTGGGACCAAACCTGGACCATGGCCACCAAGGAGGCAACCAAGTCTCAGCAGCCGAGAGACACAGCCAACCAGGACACTGTCTCTCTACAAAATGGCCACAGCTCAGCAGTGCACGAAAACAGTCCTCGTGCTCACTGACTGAGCATGCGCACCACACCAGTCCCTGCCTGAGTGCCGCCTGACCCAGAGCCCACTCCCTCCCCTCTTGTTTTTGCAGCGCAGCCACACATCTCGCCTGGGTGCCTACAATGGCGCCCAGGTGCCATTTTAAAAGTGAGCCCATAGGGCTCCATTAAAGCCTGCCCCCTAGTGGATATAATGGGGAACTGCAATTTCCCATTATGTACGCTTAGACAGTTCCCCCCAGCTGCCCAAGCATGTTCCATCTATTTTTGTCCCTTATAGGACTCCTTCCTGCTTCCCTCACAGCCACTGGCCCCGCCCCCTGATTGAAGCTAGCCTGCAATGCTGGGGCCTGGCCACAAAACACATGTGAAGCAGTGCAGTTTCCTGGCGTGGGGCCTCCTCCACCCTGAAATTGAGCAGAGGCTGCTGCTGGGGACCCCGACAAGAGTTCTGTGACCTGTGGCGGGTTAGAAATCGCTTTGGTCCAGCGCAGCTGGACACAGCACTGCTGTGAGGTAAGCAGAGGGTGGCACAGGAAGGGCATGGGGGAAGTGCCCCATATGTCCTCGGGTGCCCACTGCGCCTGGTGTTCACAAACATAACGTGTGCCTGGTTCAGCTCACTCTGGTCTGATTGGGCCAGCTCTGACCCTTCCCATCTGTTCCAGTCCCACCAGATGTGGGCCTGGTTCAAACCTTGGTGGGGTTGGCAGCTGGGCCAGAAATGTGGGATGAACCAGGATCACGGTCCAGCCCTGGAAGCTGTCCAGCCAGGCCAGAGTGGGCTGAAACAGCTGGGCATGTTGGTTTGCCTGCCTGACCCAGCATGGGGGATCATCATGGCAGCCAACCATGGTTGCCTGTTATGGCGGGGGATGGGGCGCCGGCTGCAGTGTGGGGGCAAGGCCAGGCAACCGCATATCACTCCGCCCCCCTTCTCTGGCTGTGGGGATGTGTGTTCCACTGCTGGAGCTGCCCAGCCAGGATCCAGATGATGGATCTTGCCCTGCCCACCCCTGGGAAGGATGATGGAGGTACCATTGCTTGCTTGTGTGAACACCCAGCATAACGCCTTCCTATTTGGCCAAACATTTGGTGGGTGGGAATAGGGTTGGTGTGTGTGTGTGTGTGTGTGTGTGTGTGTTTTGGTGCAGGGTAATGCATATACTTTTGTTTTGGTTATGTTTTGTAACGCATGCTGAATCCTCAGGATAGGGTGAGATATAAACCCAAATAAATAAATAAATAGAAGCATGGCAGTCTTTGGTGTAGGTCAGGAGTGGAGAACTTTTTTCCTTCCGTGGGCCCCTTTGAAAATTAGTTCAAGTTCCATAGCCAATTAGAGGTTGGGGCACTGGTGCTTTATGACGTGCTCAGGATGAGGGAAGGAAAAGGAGGGTCCAGATGATGGATCTTGCCATGGATCCATTCCCTATCTTTGAATGTCATGGATCCATATCTTTCCCCTGAGCTTACTGTCATGGGTTGACGGGTCCACACCCCCACTTTACCGGGTTTGAGTGACTCCGTTTCCCTCGCGCGCAGCCCATTTGAATTAGTTTCTCTCTCTGGCTAATTCAAGTCTGCCGCAGGGACAACTCCTTTGTCACTCAAGGGCCCGATCCTTCCCGTTTACAGACTCTTTACTCTGTGGGTTCACAAGAGCTTGAGAACTCTTGTTGCTCACTTGTGTTCCAATGTTAGACACTGACACTTCTTCATAAAGATAAGTCAGTTTATTGATTACTTAATAAGCAAGATAGTTGATAGAGTGTTACTAAAAATCAAAGGTAAATATAACGCATTCCTGATTATACTGGTTGAGTTCCTAAATACGCATCTTACCCTATAAAGGTCCATAAGTTTCTCTCAGTCCTTTGGTGTAAGCGACTGGGTCTCCAGACTTAGAGTTACTAGAGAACAAAATCCCGTCTCTCAGCTCATATCTTTTCAGCCTTGCTGGCTGGCAGCTTTTGGATGCAGATGAGTGCTCAAGGTGGCTCTGGGCAAGTGATAGCAAAGCTGGCTTAAGTACCCTTCCTCCTGCTTTGTCTCGGGTTTCCCGCCTAGGGGAAAACCTGGAGTGTGTCATGTAAGCAACCCAGGCAAACATGAAGGTCCATTTACATCTCCACAGGGTTTCATCTGGCAAGCATTCCCCAAATACACATTCTTTGTAGCTCTTTACATTTCCTGTAGCTTGGGCACATGTCACAGGCGAAATTTGAGTTTTACAGTTCTCAATTATAATATTACATACATGTGGAACCTTTTGCTTTACATATTTACCAGGCTTGTAGTGTACATGTAGGACTGTGTTACACATGTGTGACCCTATGTTCTTCCGTAACACTTACCACTTAAGTGCTTAAGGGTAGGGATTGGATCCACAGGCAATAACCAGGAACTGGCCAAATAAAAGCCAGCCATAGGCTGAATTTGGTCCATGGACCAGAGGTTCCCCACCCCTGTTGTCTGTAAGGTAATACAAAGTCTGTCCTAAGCCATACAGCCCCTCAAGCTTAAAGCATGCTATTTTCTGTGGCCTACAATGCCCTAAGGGACTGATGTATCCAGCACCACCAATCGCCTTTGACTTTCCTAACCCAGTGGATTAGATACCCATTTGCATGTGGGTGGACTAGAAGCAGTTACCCAGTGTGAGACCAAGCAGGACTTGAACCCACAGCCTTCAGGGAAGGAGTCTAGATCATGCAGGGCCTTACCAACCATACCTTGCCACATAGGGAAAGTCTGGAATAAATGAAATATGTTTATTCTTCTTGTGCTAAAAGTCAGGCAAAATTGTTCTTGCCTCTCACAGCACAACACAACTCAACTTAGCTAACTCAGAATCCTAGAGTTGGAAGTTACCTCAGAGGTCATCTAGTCCAACCCCCTGCTCAATGCAGGAAACTGCAGCTACAGCATCCCTGACAGATGGCCATTCAGCCTCTATTTGCAAACCTCCAGCAAAGGAGAGCCCAGCACCTTTCTAAGTAATTTGTTCCACTGTCAAACAGCTCTTACTGTTAGAAAGTTCTTCCAAATGTTTAACCAAAATCTGGTTTCTTAAAGTTTAAGCCTTCGTCTCTTAGGTTGTAAGCCCCCTGGGGTAGGCCCCTGTCTATAAACTATTAATTGTACAGCACCAGGTACACAACTGGTGTTATATACATAATAAATAATAATACTGGCCTCCACAACATCCTCTGGCAATGAGTTCCATAGGTTAATTGTGCACGGACTGAAAAAGTACTTTTATTGTTTTTAAACCTGCTGCCACTTAATTCCATTGGTCAGTTCAAACTTAGAGGGGGCAGGTCTAGGACTGGAGCAAGGAGCTAGAATGGGGACAGTCAGGCTTGGCAGGTAGACAGACAAGCAAGGAACATGGTGACGGGGTGAAAACAGACATGACGCTAACCACCCTTGGTGGTTATTTATGCATGTTGCAGGACTGTATTGGTGCCCTATGCAGCCCTGCAACATGCATAAATGACCACCAAGGGTGGTTAAAGGGTGGTTAGCGTCATGTCTGTTTTCACCTAGGGATGGTAGAAGCAGGAACCGACAAACAGGCTCAAAGAAGCTGCTAGGGCTGAATATATTGCTCTGCCTGGCTTCCTGTTATTGTTATAATAATAATAATAATAATAATAATAATAATTAATAAGTATTTACACAGCACCAGCGATGTACCTGGCGCTTTACAAAAAACAAGATAGACACGGTCCCTGCCCGAGAGCTTACAATCTAAAGTCCTGTCAGGTGGGTTTTAAACAAGTAGTAATAAATCAGAAACTTTGTGGGTGACGAATCCCAACAGGAGGTTGGAACCAAGAATCTAACAGGTAAGGAAGAGAGGCCCGAATGGGGCCCAAAGATGGTACAGTAGAGCCGGCCACTGCTCCCAGGGCCCTAACTCTTATTTTCTCTAAGCAAAACATGCCCAGGGCCAGTACTCAAAGGACTTGAAATCCGGACCCTTGATCATCCTTGTCACTCTCCTCTGAATCCTTTCAAGTTTGTCAACATCTTTCTTCAAATGAGGAGCCCAAAACTGAACACAGCACCCTGAGAGAGGTCTAACCAGTGGCAAGTATAGGGGTACAAAAACGTCCGGTGTCTTGGATAGGATACTTCTACTTGTACAATCCAAAATGGCATTAGACCTTTTTGCAAAAGCATCACACGGTTGACTCATGTTCAGTTTGTGATCCACCATAACGCCCCAGCCCTTCTGCTGCTGAGCCAGTTAGCTCCCATCTTACACTTGTACATTAAGTTTTTCTTTCTGGTGTGCAATACTTGACATTGTCTTTATTGAATTTCATTCTATTATAGTCCAGATCTCCCATTTATCAGGGTCATTGTGTATTCTAATTCCCCCATTTTGTATCAACAGCAAATTTGAGGTGTACTGTCCATGCCTTCATCTAAGTCATGAATGAAGATATTGAACAGTCCTGCACCCAGGACTGATCCTTGCAGAACCCAATCATTATCTAGCACCTCTTCTCAGTTTGAAGTTGACCTATTAATTATTACCCTTTGAGTGCAATTTTTCAACCAATTCTCACTGCTAGGTAACTGTTTCTCCATTTGGGGAAATTAGCTGAATCCTTGGTTAGCACTCATCACCTGGCTTCATCTTCAGCACTGGGACAGCTCTCACCACATGCCTGATCTGCCAGAAATCTCTCTCATGGAGCAGACTCTTCTAGACCCAGAAAGGGGCAGGGCTGAGAGTAACAAAAAGGCTAGTCTTAAAAGGGGCTACATCCTACTCCAGCAAACGCACCCCTTTCCCTGTTTTTTGTCTCACTTTGGTAAACAAAGTAGGAAGTGGGTGTTGCTTTCTATTTGCTTCATTTAAACAATAACTTATATACCAAATATTAAAAATTCAGCATTCATTACAAGTATTTATTTCTGCCCTAGAAATCCCACAAGGATATTTGGTGGATTTAAAAAACAAACAAAAAAACACCTCCCAACTTATTCCAAGCAGTGGAACTTTCCCCTTTAAAAAAGTAAAGTATCTAGTTCTCAGAGAAATGTGATCAAAATGTAGTGCACAGGCTGACAGCACTCAAAATAACAATCCAGAAAGCAAACAACACAAAAATTATTTTAAGATCTCGTGACTTTTAGCCAGTTTGGGGGTTAGAGGTAGGGGGGGGGTCTGGCTCATTATTTTTGGTTATACGAGGATGATAGTGGAACTACACATGAGCCATTAATCAAATCAGAGCATTGAATATAAGCCTTATCCTGTCTATAATCCTGCTTTCTTTCACTGTAAATATATTAGCCTCACTAAAGAGAGAGATTGGCTTCAATGTCTGACAGGTGAAAGATTTGTTGGCAAGACATGGGATGGTTGGCAACTCATTCCTCCCATCAGTAGCCCACGTGCGTAAGATGTGAGAAGCAACCCAGTCGCACACTCATCACACACCATACAGATGACAGCTCCACCTTCCTCTAGGACTGCTATCACCCACAATGCTGAGATAGCAGTGCTAATTCACAGGATTTCTCCCCGGTCCCTCCCAAAGAAAATTAGCAATTTCACTTGTGATCCCAAATCGGATTCCGACCTAGGTGTCTAGATGGCAAAGGCAATTGCTTTAATCCATTAAGCTACTTTAGCTCCCTGTCTTTATCTGAAACTTGCAGACAGGAAGTGTCACTGGGAACTTGATGGACTTAAATACTTAGAGCAATCAAAGTTTGCTGTGTGTAAATTGCATTTCCTTGGCCAGCTTCTTTCAAGGGGGGTGGGCGAGATTGGCATCGCAATCTGGGGCTTCGCACCCAGACCCAACGTTTGAGTTAAACAAACTAGACCTGCCAGAGATGCAGTGAGAGATGAACTTGGGGGGGTGGAAGCAGTTTGTTTATTACTGTTAATTCAAAACAAGCTGCAGCCCGCTTTCTCTTTAAAAGGAGAGGCTAATCCACCAAGAATAAAGTACAGATCCTGCTAATCACGTGAAGCAAGACACCAATATTCCTGTGACAAGGTGCCTTTTCCACCTCTCTCTGTTATTTCCTAAACAACGTGCATTTCCCAACATCTTTATGCTGGATCCAGCTGCCCCAGATCTGCAATTTAGCATGGACGCTGGAATCACAGTTTTTGATGGCTGCGTAATGACAGCTTTCCCAGCCTTGGGCATTGTAAATCTCTCAATGCTGCTATTATGTTTAGAGCCTGACTGTGGAGAAAACTTAATTCTCATCCAGAACAGCCATCTGAAGAGAACCGGAGAGGGACTGTATAGCTCTGAACTCTCCTGCAATTTAGTGGGAGCGTTTTTTATGCTACCTCAGCTTGAGGTTTCCGCTAACCCACACTTCATTTTCTTAAACTCACTATTAAAATGATTTGAGAAAGGAGACAAGACTTCAGGAGGAAGTAAACCAGAGCTCGGCAAGCCCACCCGAGTGCTCTGCTGGTATGCGAGCCCTGGCCCCTGTAATGTGCGGCAGCCTGGCCCAGTCAGTAACTCCTTGAAGGACTAGGGCACTCACAATTTCCACTACTGTAATTATTGTGCTTGCGAGGGGGTGTCTCAGTTTACACACAGCTGATGTTCTGCTATTTGGTGAATCTCTTGCTTGTGCTCAGTCCAAGTTCTTCACCCCCAGGATTTATTTATTTATTTAATGTCTTATATCCTGCTCCCTCCGGGCGAATGGCAGCTCACAAATACGATTAAAACAATTAAAAACAATCCATAATACAAAAAAGGGGTTACTTAAACAATATAAAACAAACTATAAAAGAGGTAAAAGCCGCTGGCAAACACCCACGTGTGCACAAAGTCCCATTTGGCTCAGTCGCTAGGTGGTGTACACAGCCTTGGAGGGGGCAAGGCATTCCTGGGCCTGCTCCAAAGGCCCCTCCACTCATGAGCTGTTGCTGGTCATACCTCCTGTTCCCCTTAAGGCTGCATGGCTTGCTTGCTTCAGAAGCCATCACCTCACTGGGCCCATAAATAAAAAATTAAAGTACCAGGCACCAAATCAAAGAAAAATAATAAACTCCATCTTAGTGTTATGAAAATAAGAGTAGCACCATAAGCAGAAAGCTGCTAGACAATGAAGTTAAACATCTGTGCCCACACTTGTCATAATAGGGCTAAAATGGTCATATCAAATTTTTTAAAAACAGGTAAAATATTTGTAATTGGTTCTTGTCTAACTTTGGGAATCAAATCTACAAAATACTTCTTTGTTTCTTGTTCTGGGTAAGCTATTGTTTATTCTCAGCACAGGTGGCTGATTATTAGACTATTCTAAAACCAAGGCACCTTTCTGCCCTCGTGACTCCTACCTTGTACTGCCATGCCCCCCTTCCCAGTGACTCTCCACACTAGTCCATCCAACCCACAGGTTGGGGGTTCCCTAGCCCTTGTTTAGGGCAGCAAAAGGCCTAAAGCTGGTTCTGGACCACTGTGCTCCCACCAAAGATGGCAATGGTTGGAACAGGGCTGCCCAGTGCAAGGCAACTTCAGTCCCAGTGCATGAATCTAATGGACGTCCTTCTGTTCTCCCCAGAGATGGATGTGGTGCTGGGGGGTGGGGTGTAGGAGGAGCACCACCATGTACAGAGAGTAAGGGCTCATCACCAGCTCCTGGCAACCATGGGCCCAATCCAAGGTGCATACACATAGCACCTGTGTGCACACACCAAGTACACACCATGTACAATGCATGGATAGATACGCATGCACATAGTGCATACATGTTCTGCACTTGGCACATACGGGTGGTGCATGTGCACACCTTGGATCAGCCCGTGACTTGCATGGATCACAGTTTGGGAACTACTACTTTATGGAGTTTTTTTTCCTAGATCTTGGCGATTAATGAGGCAGTCAACACAGGGAGTAAGGGCCCAAGAAGGTTAAAATGTTTATCAGTTGAGCCAAGGAGCAGGAGCTGCTAATAAATAGCTCAGCTGGACAGTAGCTGCTGAGGAAAAGCAGCTCAGACTTGTACCAACGCCATTCTAATGCTCCTCCATGTAACCCAGCTTGGTGAAAAATCTAGAGTGCTTCATTCCCCTTCCTGAGGTTATTAAAACCAGAGATGGATGCTCTGCCCATGATGGGATGTGAATCCCAGAAACTGGGTTTTCACAGCCTAAAATGGGATCTCTGAGAAGCTCTCTCATTGAGCTGGCTTGGGCAATTCCCACTGTTTTCTTCAGCAATGGCTGTTTAGCCCCCAGGCTCCACTATCCAAGAGAGACTGGTTTTCCTCTTAGGCTACAGCAAAATAGTTAGGTTCCTGAGAAAATCCTGTGCTTTTTGTTCTGTTTTTAGGGTTGGATTAATTTTTTTATTTTTTTTTAGAGGAGTGTGAATTTCATGGACCGTGTGTAGCTCTGGACTCAAAGGGACCAGGCCATCCCAATGATGGTTGGTGCTTGGAACCCTGCCTATCGACAAGACAAACACGACTCCCTCCAGAACAGTTTGTTAGCTTATTGCTCAGAGCTGGGCTCAAGATAGGGATCCTTCTAACTTGTCGCTTAAAAGTTACATGCACATGTCCTTGGTCCACAGGATGGGCATAAGGAAGGACTTAAACACAGAATGTGTCTCGCAGAGTCACTTTGGAGCCTTGGAAGGGCTGGCCCCAATCATACAGTGATAACTTAACCCATTCTTCCCTAAAACACAAAAAACTGTTATTGTGATTTGATTAAAGCATACATTATAATTACAGTACAGGGGGATCCCTGCGTTAATACAAAAGCCCTTGCTGGTGTGTCCTTGCTACACCCAAGCAATAAGGTCCAGGGAGAAGATGAGAGGATCCCATCTCAGCTGGGGCTTTTTGCCCTAGCACAAGTTAACTGCTTTCTTAGCCCAGAAGGTGAAACAAGCAGACCTGGATCTTAGCAAGTGCTGCATTTCAGGATACACCAACACCATGTGAGTGATCAAAATTTCAGAGCATAGAGCAAGGGTGGGCAAAGCTTCCTAATGCCAAGAACCACAAAAAAATTTTTTAAAATAAAACTATAATAAATAATATTTTTTATTTGTATATAGCGCCCCCTGCCATGGTACTCGGAGCACTTCACAAAGAATGGATTTAACCCAGGCCCTTTTCACACGCGCCACGGTGTGTGGGGGGATGGGGGGAGGCGGCGGCGGGCATGTGGGCAGCTGTTCCCACAGGCGCGCATCCATCTCCACCCACAGAGCAACTGCCGTTGTAGTCAATTGCTCCACGGCGGTGTGGTGGATGGAGATGGGTGGAGTGCGGGAGTGCGCACGCACCCCCACCCACCGCCTAAGGTGCCCCCCCCCGCTGCACACCCATCCACTGTGGCGTTTGCATGGGCACCACCACCCCGCACATGTGTGTGAAGAGAGGGTGTCCATGTGAAAAGGGTCACAGTTTATTATTATTAGCAAGCAATGGAATAACATGGTCCCTGCCCTAGGGCTTACAATCTGAAAGACAGGGGAGGGAGATGAAGGAAGAGGAACAGAGGGAGAGACGAGTGTAACATTCATGAAGATGCAAGGTCCCAGGTGCACGTGCTTGGCTTGGTTACATCGAGAATGATGGTTGGCTGGTCCGTGTGGTGAGGATATGAGTACACAGACCTCAGGTAATAGATTGTACTTGGTAGGTATCAGCAGGAGTTAGGTGAGGGGAGTGAGGAGTCAGGGAGGGCATAGCGGAAGATGTGGGTCTTGAGGAGGGATTTGAAGGTATGAAGGGAGGGGGCTAGGCAGATGTGGGCAGGGATGGAGTTCTAGGCATGGAGGGCAGCTAGGGTGAAGGAATGAAGGTGGTTAGGGGAGCAGGGGAGGCGTGGGAGGGCAAGAGAGGGGACAGAGGAGGAGTATAGTTCACGGACTGGAGTATGGAGGGAAATTAGCGCAGAGAGGTAGGGGGGGAGCAAGGTTGTGAAGAGCTTTATAGGTGAAGACTAGGAACTTGTGCAAGATTCATTCAGGAAGGGGGAGCCAGTGAAGAGAGGAGAGGAGGGACTGCATGTGGTCGAAGCGATGGGCAAGGTGGATGACGCTGACAGCAGAGTTTTGGATGGAGATAAGGGGAGAAAGGGGAGAGCGGGGGAGGCCAGTGAGAAGGAGGTTACAGGAAATGAGACGAGAGATGACCAGGGCGTGAACAAGGGTGTTTTTTCAGAGGAGACAGAGAGAAAAGGGCAAATCTTTGCAATGTTATGGAAGTAGAAACAACAGGATTTGGCAACAGAGTTGATGTAGGGTTTAAAAGCCTACGCTACGGGCTTGGGGGACGGGAAGGATGGTGAGCCTGTCGATAAGGATCAACAGGGAAGAGGGAGAGGGAGGATGAGGAGGGAAGATAAGGAGTTCAGTTTTAGCCATGTTGAGTTTGAGTTGACACTGAGACATCCAGGTAGAGATATCAGAGAGAGAGCTGGTGAGGCGAGCTTGAATAGATGGAGAGAGAGATAAGTAGAGAGATAGAGTTGAGTGTCATCAGCGTAGAGGTGATATTGGGAGGCAATGAGTTTGCCTAGGCACAGGGTGTAGAGATAGAGAAGAGGAGAGGGCCAAGGACAGAGCCTTGGTGAACACCAACCGAGAGGGGAAGGGGGGAGGAAGTGGAGTTGGCAAGAGATGCACTGAAGGAGTAGTCAGAGAGGTAGGAGGAGAACCAGTGGAGGACGGACCCACAGAAGTCAAGGGAGTGAAGTTGAGTCCAGCAAGAGTGAGTGGTCAACAGTATCGAAGGCAGCAGAGAGGTCAAGGAGGACAAGAATGAAGTAGAGGCGATTTAGATTTAGCCACAAGAAGATCGTTGGTGATTTTTGCGAGAGCAGTTTCAGTAGGGGGCGGAAGCCAGATTGGAGGGGGTCAAGGTAGGAGTTGGCGGAGAGAAAGTCGAGGCAGTGGGAGTAGACAACACGTTCAAGAAGCTCACTTCAAGAAGCTCACGCTCAAGTTTGCTCACTTCTAGCATAGACAACAAAAAAAGGAGGGATTAGGACAGTAGCAAAACAGGAACAAAAAATGTCAGCTACTGAGAAAACAAACAGTGAAGTAGTTGTAGTAATTGGTAAAGAAAAATTGATTTATTGATAAATCATAATAATATTAATAAAAGACCATAGAACAAGAGCTTCACCATTGCCATTTGTTGGTGAAACATTGTAGAGCAAGCCTCTGACTCTGAGCTACATGAAGACCTTTGAATGGTGATGATTTGTTTTATTACTACATAAAGAGATGCTATACATACAGTACATCCCTGGTGAAGAGCAATGCTCGAAACGTGATGAATTTTTAAACATTTTTAAATCCGCTCTTTTAATTACCATCTATTATACAAGATTGATTTTGGATATGAACTTTTATTCTATGATCTTTTATTAATATTATGATTTATCAATAAATCAATTTTTATTTACCAGTTACTACAACTACTTCACTGTTTTCTCAGTAGCGGACATTTCCCCCACTTCTAGCATAGAGTGCCCCCTCCCCGTGCGGGCTGACAGTATCCTCTAAAACTGTAGCCACAAGTAGTACAATGACTGGACTCTGCCGCCTTCCCTAATGAGAACCTCTAGTTTCTGCTGTTGTCTAGAGCTATAACAGACATCTAATGCTGTACTCACTTATATTATTAGCATATTCAGATAGCCATCTGAATCAATAGCTGCACCTGAAACGAAATTCAGATGAATTTCTTGGCTTGGTCTGGATACTTCGATTTTTGTGCACACACGTCATGGCTTTCATTTTGGTTCGGATATTCACTTATTTGACCAAAGAGACGTGAGAGAGTTCGGGGTGTGGTGTCACCAATATGCTGATGATACTCAGCTGTACCTCTCCTTTTCAACTGACCCAGACCCGGCTGTCTCAGTGCTATCCCAGTGTCTGGAGGCCGTGGCGGAATAGATGCGGCAGAGCAGACTGAAGCTCAACCCCGATAAGATGGAGATGATGTTGGTGGGGAGAGTGAGGGAGGTGGTGGCTCCCGATTGGGGGAGTTCGCCCTCCCATAGCTCAGCAGGTCTGGAGTCTGGGGGTGATATTGGACGCAGGTGGAGGCAGTCGCTAAGGCTGCCTTCCGCCAGTTGTATCTGGTGCGCAGGCTGCATCTGTTCGTCTCCGGCCCGGACCTGGCCTCCCTCATCCATGCCTTCATCACCTCGAGGCTGGACTACTGCAACACGCTCTACGTGGGGCTACCCTTGTGCCTGGTTCGGAGGATGCAGCTAGTGCAGAATGCGGCGGCTCGTCTCCTTATGGGGACGGGTCGTCGGGAGCATATTACACCTGTGCTCTGCACTGGCTGCCGATAGCGTGCTGAGCTAGGTTCAAGGTTTTAGTGTTGGTCTATAAGGCCCTTCACGGTCTGGGCCCCTCGTACCTCAGGGATCGCCTCGCCCTCCGCGCCCCAGAGCGGCTCCTGCGGTCAGCTGGGGGTGCCTTCTTGGAGGTCCCCCGCGTAAAGCGGGGGGCCACAATGGAGAGGACATTCTCGGTGGCCGCGCCGCGCCTTTGGAACGCCCTTCCGGAGGAAGCACGCCTGGCCCCAAGCCTGTTGTCATTCCGACGGTGTTGTAAAACCTGGCTGTTCTCCCAGGCCTTTGGGGAGGGGGAGTTAGGGTTGTGTTTTCTCCCCCCACCTTGTTTTATTGTTTTAATGTTGAATTGTTTCTCGGGGCCCTGTTTTAAAAAGTATTTAAATTATTGATTGTTTTAAACTGTTTTATATTGTTTTATTACTGTTGGAAGCCACCCCGAGCTGTTTACAGGAGGGGCGGGGTAGAAATGCTTTAAATAAATAAAATTAAAAAATGTCTGGAAATTTATTTAATTTATTTATTTACATTTTTATCTCATCCTATCCCAAAGGCTCAGAGTGAGTTACTATACGATACTTCCCCAGTGCATTACAGGATATTATCAGCCTCTTTAGAAGCATAACAGCAAACATATGATTAAAGTGGCCATCTTTCCTGACACTTTGATCTGGAAAGGGGCAGAGATCGAAAGAACCTCTCCCACTCCCTTCTGATAGACCACACCCTTTAGAAGTATCATGACATCAAAATACTCTGAAGGGGATGAAACAAAGGGATTCTGATGTGGCTGCACCCCTTTTGGAGTGTTGTGATGACATGATGATCCATGTGGTGGTGGTGGGAATCAGAAAAGGGGTGGAAGAGCCTCATCACCACAGCTCTTCTGATTTGACCCCATCCTTGCCTCAGCACTCCAGATTACCCCACGTAAATAGAGGCTTTGAGCTAAAACCTGGAGTCTCTTGGTCAAATTTGGAGGAGCGGCAACTCGGAATGGATGGGCTTTGTTCTGGCATAACAATTCCTAGACCCAGACACTTGCTGCTGCTTACCCAAAAGCCAAATGGGGTGGGGGGGGGGAAAGAGTATTTTGGTGTCTCCTGCTTGTTTTTATCTCAGCTCAGTCTGCCACAAGACACAGGATGTTGCCGACTGGCAGTTAACAGTAATAGCTGTGTGCT
Organism: Sphenodon punctatus; assembly: GCA_003113815.1. NCBI lineage: Eukaryota > Metazoa > Chordata > Lepidosauria > Sphenodontia > Sphenodontidae > Sphenodon > Sphenodon punctatus. Next base: position 495,136 of record QEPC01002071.1, on the reverse strand, counting down.
TGAGAATGAGTTGCAAATTGAAGCCTCCCCCAAAGCCCCGGGAAACAGATGTTCTGAAGCTTCGCACTTCTCATCATTAATTCCAGAATTTAAATGCCTGTTAATTCCTCCTTTTTATTGCAAACGGAGCTCTGTGTTGCCATGCACTCAATGTCACAGACGATGATCTTGCAGGGGCATTCGGCGTGTTGGAGCTGAAGGTCGCTCAATAAGACAGGAGCTTTAAAAACAAAATGTGGCTGGAGAAAGGGGAGTTACTGCTTCACCCAGTGAGAGGTAGTGGTGAGAAAGAGATATGCTATCCAAATCAGCTGCTGGAACTAGAGAACCCAGGGTTTCAATGGGCAAGCTGCCAGATGTTTGGTGTCAGATTCTAATGGAAGCAGAGCTTGAACCCAAGGCCTCTGTGACCCAAGGCAGGCTTTCTGCTTGTTCAACTATCAGAACTGCTGGGCATAAAACCAGAAATAGAGCTGAATGGCTGGGCAGTAACCACCCCCCACCCCAGGTTGTCGTGGTCTGTATAAAGCATTCACAGGAAATGTCTCCAAAATACAAGCAAATACCAGCATGTGGGAAGAGATCCTCCCAGCTTGCCAGACTTCCTGTCAGCTCCTGGGACCCAGTACTTGACTTTGGCACCCCCTGAACTGGACCAGGCTAGAATCTGACATTTGGGGCTTGCGTGCAGGTGTGACAAACTGAGAACCTTGCACTGGAGAATAAGACACGGGTGAGGAGGACGTGGAAGGGATTGGTAGAGGTGAGGTTTGGGCTGAGGATCCCAGGGGATGCCTTGGCAGGGTCCACTAGAGCTGGAACGAAGAACCAAAATGAATAGCAAATTTAATGAATTTGTTCTGTTTGCATCGGTTTTAGCAAAATGGGTACAAAGCAGGATCTACTTCTCACTTCATTTCGAAAGATTTTTGCTTTAGCATTTTTGTGTTGAGTGTTTTTGTTCTCTTGGGGATTCAGGAATTCAGTGCGTTTGAGACCATTTGGTGGGGTTTTACATTTTTGAATCCGACTGTGATTGCTGCATTTGGACCAGCCGTATTAAGATTCAAAAGTGTTGTCTGTGTATGGGTTGTTTGTTTTTTAAAACAACCAACTACTGCTGCCTAAGTAATGAAGTAGCAGAAGTACCAAAGCAAGGGAAAAGAATATCCAAATTTCACAAAGTTGAGGAGGATAAATTTACATATTCATTATTTTGGGTGAATATGCTAATTTTCTTTGTGAATCTAAAAGGCCTGTTCGTCCCAGCGCTCCATGTAGATGAAAGGGAGAGATGCAAAGGCTCCTCTCTGCCATCTTCCTCACAGGTCATTCCTCCTTTCTCCTCCTGCTTCCACTTTCACCTCTCTGCCATCTTGTTTTTTTCCACATATTTGTTCTGTCACATTCACCCCACTCTTTGCCTCCTGCCTCCCTCCCTCCCACCAACAAAGGCCCAGTGGCTGCAAGGCTGGCCAAAGGCAGCTCTGCCACCCCCGTAAACTGGTGGCATGGGACAATGGAGCAACTGTGGGGGATTTGTAGTGGGTGTTTGCTAGAGTTGAAATGTTCTGCATCATGTGAATTCACCCACATTCAATTGGTTCAGATGCATCAGATACAAAGCATGACTTATTTCCGGCTTCATTTACAGAAGCGAATGTGTGGTTTGGATATTTGGTGTTGATTATTGCAACCACTTGGGTATTTCATTTATTCTGTTGCAGTATTTTGTTTTCATTACTATTTAACAGTGGTACAAAAAACTGTTGCCAATCAATGCCATTGGCCTAATAGCAAGAGCTCCTGAGCGCTGCTGTGTAACAGTTTAGGGGGCAATAGCGCTACACCTTTTTTGTTTGGCCAGGCATTTGGGTGGCAGGGCTAGGGTTGGGTGGAGGGATTAAGGAAAATGTGGGGAGGCAGGCAATATTTTAGCTGTTTTATGTTTTTATTTTTTGTAAGCCACCCTGAACCTATTTGAGAAATGTAGGGTGAAAACTGGAATAAATAAATAGTAGTACTGAAATGGAGTATTCCATATTGATGTGACCAAAATCCAGACATAGAAACAAATATACAAATCTCCTTTGTGTATTGAAGAGTGCAGCTATAACAGGGACAGGGAAATGCAACGGCACTCTGGGGCCCATGAGCTTCGAGGGCTCATGCACTCGAACGCACCCTCCATCGCCTGCAACTAGGGGTGGGGGTAGGTAGTCAGTCCCATTCCATCTTCTGCACCAAGGCACATTCCAACCAAGCTACTACGACCCTGTAATGAATTCTTGTTTAGGGGGGAGTGGGAGGATACATTCAAGTCTGTGGTGATGAGGGGGCAGGTTTCCTCCTTAATTTCAGCCCACCAAGATTCTCATGGTTCAAGGTGGGGCAAAATGGGCATAACCCTGGGGCCTGTTCATAAATTCCCTTCCTCCCCCCTCCTTTTATGCTGTGCGTCAAGGGGGCAGGCCTGCTGCTCTCATTTTGAACTGTTGTTACTCCACTAAATGGGATGAGAAAAAACCCAAGGTACCTACATTCCCTTCTCCTCATTCTTCCTTCCCCTTAATGTCCCCATCTCTGGTGTAGTTACTGCCTGGATCTAGTTTGATATTTCTTTGGTCTTTTGTCCTCTCACACCCCTCCCTCACTCCTTGTTTTTAGGGATGGGCGAACAGATCGTGGTTCGAGTTCGGCCATTCGGTTCGGCTGCGTTCGTTTCGTCCGTTCGGTTTGGTTCGTCGGTTCGAATGTTCGGCCGTTCGGATCGAACGTTGAGTTCAGATTCGGTTCGGTCGGGATAGGTTCGGTCTTTAGTTCGGTGCAATCGGGAACTGAAAATGACATTTAGTTTTTGAAATAAAAGGAAAAAACTAAAAAACATATTTCTGGCCATAACATTTTTGTTTCTTATTACTTTTTGATGATATTTAGGGAGATTGTACCCCCCAATGGAGCGCACCAAGTAGACCAACATTCGGAACGATTAGATAAAGGAAACTGATTTCAGAAGCAATTGAATATTGTGATTTTAAGAAAAGCTCCATACACATTCATGACTACAACTTCTTTATCTTGCATCCAATGTTCATGAAACTTGTGCATATTACATCCCTCTATATGCTTAATATTTCTGCCAATTTTAGGAAAGAGTGGATAAAGGGTCCCAAGGGTATAAGACATTAACCTGAAAATACATTTCCAGCTGTTACATTTTGATATTCCATTCTGTTTACAGGATATTTGACAGGAATGTATCAAATACCGTTCCTGCTATTTCAGCAAATGTACAGGAGATTTTGATAAAGGGAACCACTTCTGTTGGCCAATTTGCATCACAAACCGATCTTATACCACAGTGACATAAGAGAATCCCAGGCATAGGCCCCTTCTCTACATTTGTTGTACAGGCATATAAAATTGAGACCCTTTATAATATCTCTCTGATATTTGGCAGAGATGATCATGAAAGTGAAATATATAGTCCTGCCAAATTTCATGTACACTGGTTGGACTACAAAGATGTTATAATCAGACATACATTTATTTGTTAATTGCTTATACCACCAAGACCTTTTGTCCAATCCTTCTGAAATTTGGCAAAGATAGTTACTATGGGAAGGGGTATAAACTTAACATGTTTCACCTACATTAGATGTGAGGCAAAGAAGTTACAGCTAAGAATGTATATGTAGAATATTGCAAAATACAATAATGCAACTGCTTCTAAAATCGGATTCCTTTATCCAATTGTTTTGATATTTGGTGCACATAATGAGTTCTATTGAAGGTAGAGGCACCCCAAATTTCAGCCACATAGCTTAAAAAACAAAAAAGTTACAGCCGATAATGTGTTTTCCATTGAAACCAATGGAAATTCAATTCCGAACTCACCGAACGCATCCGAACCGAACGTTCGAATTCTAGTTCGGTTAGACCGTTCGGTTCGGTTGACCGAACTATTCGAGTTCGGTCCGAACTCCGAACTTCCGAACCGCGTTCGCCCATCCCTACTTGTTTTCTTCGCACTGGAGAGGTAAGATAAGACCATTGTCTGGTTAAAAGGCACAGTCCTGGCCAAAAGTGGGCTTAACACTAGCTACTGCAGACTCAGCTGAAATGCAGACCATAACAGCAGCATGAAGGAATGAGTGGGAGAGACTGTGCCTTTCCACTCCAATCACACAAGAAACAGGCAACAATAATGTGATTGAGGATAGTAATAGGAAAGCTGTGGATCTACAGTGCTCACATCTGACATAACTCTACACACACTGATTGCCAACTATGGGCTCATTTACAGAAGTCTCTTTGAATGCAGGCCTGGACCTCTGCCCATTGTCAGAGTGTTGCAAGAAATTCTTACTACTTCCTGTTTTCCTTGATGTTCCTTTTGTTGGTATATGCAACATCCATAAGTTAAATGCCTGCTGTACTAAGAACAGTAATTTACTATAGAGCCACCAGATGGCACTGCTAAGTTTATGTGTACATGGAAGGAAGACAGGGTTTTTCAGTTGAATTCCTTTGTGTAACCACTCCTTCTTCCCTTCTCTCTCATTGTCTCAGTCTCCATTTCTTACTAGTTAGATGTAACTAAGGATCTGTGTCTGAGGAAGCTTAAGTAAAATTCTGTTTTTAAACCTTCAGCTGCATTTGTCCTTACCGATTGCGAATCAGTTATTACTCTGCAACAGGTTATGGGCCCAGACCTCTTCAGAACAGCCCAGAATAACCCTAAAGACTGGAAGTAAGCTGAAAGGAAAAGAGGCCCAAAGGAAACTCCCAGAGGAGGCTACTACCTGTCAGTGAGCAGAAGAACCAGAATCCCAATCTGAGGGGAGGGAAGCAAGCATGGCCAGCAGCTCTGAATTAAAGCTTTCAGTCTGCAAGTTGTGGAAATTCAAAGTAGAAATGCTCCTATCCAAAGATGATCAGTGGGAGGTGATCACCACAGACAGACCTGCAGAAAACCCTGAGGTGTGGAACAGGAAGAACAGACAGGCAAAGCAACCATAAACCTGCTAGTAGAAGATGACCAGCTAATCCACATAAGGGAGGAGGCCACAGCAAAGGGCATGTGGAATGCACTGCAGAAGCTGCATGAAAGGACCAGCTTGAACAGTAAGCTGTTTCTCCTAAGGAAACTGTACCAGATGAGACTTGGTAAAGGGAAGGAGATGCAGGATCACATAAATTCAATGCTGGAAGTGATAGCACAACTGCGAGGGATAGGTGAAGAGATAAAAGACAACCACATGGCGGCCTTACTTCTCTGCAGCCTATCTGAATCATACAGTGCCTTCATAAACGCCCTAGAGACAAGGCCTGAGGCAGATCTAACACTGGAATTTGTAAAAGGGAGATTCATGGATGAATTTCAGCGCAGGGAAGAAATCATGCAAGATAATCAGGACCAGGACAAGGAAACTGCCCTGGGAATTGCAAACAACAGATTGCACAAGAAGGAAACACAGGCATGTTTTCGGTGCAAGAAAGGAGGACACCTAAAGAAAGACTGCTCCATATGGAAGGCAGAACAACAAAAGTGATCTCCACAAGTGCCTACGCAAAGGGCCAAGGCCATAACCAGTGACACAACTACAGAACAGTGGAGAGGATGTTTTAGAGCAACACAGATCAACTCATCACAGGACTGGTGTGTCGACTCTGGAGCCACGAGTCACATGACCAGCAACAAGAGCTTTTTCATGGTTCTGGACCGAAGCAACAAAGAAAAGATATACCTTGGTGATGGAAGCAGCATCACTGCAGAAGGTATTGGTGAAGGAATTCTAAATTGCAACAAGCCACACGGAGGCACACTAGCAATACCGGTAAAGGATGTGCTGTATGTACCTGGTTTAGAGGGAGGACTCCTATCCGTTAAACGCCTAACAGAGAAAGGGCTCACCGTAAAGTTCTGGGGTAATGAATGCACAATCCAGAAGGAGACAAGGGTCCTCGCCAGAGCCTATGCAGATGAGCACCTGTATCGCTTGAGTGTAACCAAAGAACAAGCAAAACTCACTGCACATGAGCAACACAAGGACTGACTTCATCTGTGGCATCGATACCTGGGTCACAGGCACCCGGAAAGCATAAAGGAACTGCAAAGACAGCATCTGACAAAAGACCTGATAGTAACAGCATGTCCCTGGACCATGAGATGTGAATGCTGTAGCAAAGCTAAAGCCACCAGAGCAACGCTCCCCAAGGCAAGCCAGACAAGAACCTCCAAGCCACTTGACCTCATGCACAGCGATGTGTGTGGCGCCATGAAAGTACCCACACCTGGAGGGAACAGATACATAATGACATTCATAGACGACTACTCAAGTTACACAGTCACATACCTCATGAAGCAAAAGGATGAAGTACTGGAAAACTACATAACCATGACAAGCAACAGATTCCAACACAAGCCACTCGCACTTCAAACCGACAACTGAGGCGTATACACAGGAAAAAGAATTGAAGACTTCCTGAGAGCCCACGGGATACAGCACCAGAAGACGGTACCATACACGCCTGAGCAAAATGGGGTAGCTGAAAGAAAGAACAGAACCTTAACAGAAATGATCAGGTGCATGTTGACTGACTCCGGACTGCCAGAAAAATATTGGGGCGAGGCAGTAATTACAGCGACATATCTACAGAACTGACTCTACTCAAGAACAGCAAGTAAAACTCCGTACGAACTCTGGTATGGAGAGAAACCTAATGTGGGACACATCAAAGTGTTTGGATGCAGAGAACTGAGCATGCACGCGCCTTGAGCAGATGTGGAGGAGCAGGGCTCCCCTCCCAGGTCCGAAAAATCTCGCTCCTAAAGCGCCGCGGAGTGCTGCGGCCAGACAAAAAAGGCGAACTAATGCCAGGAACAAATCAAAGAACAGGAAAGACCAGAAATTAAAAGAAAATAGAGCGCTCATACCCCCCCCACAAAAAGAGCAGGGCTCTGAAGCAGACAGCCGCTGGGGCAGCAAGGAAAATGGTGGGGGGACTGCGCATGCATGCACGGCGACCAGAAGCGGGAAACAGAGTTCCCCTCCCAGGGCCATCCAAACCAGCCTTCTCAGCACCGCAGGGCACCACAGCCAGCAAAAAAGCAGCAGCAAATGCCTGGGACACACCGGGAGAAAAGAAAACCCTCCAACCAGCCCAATATTGAACGGTTTTACCTGTGGGACAGAAGTGGGGCCCACCAGCATTCACTGCCCAGGCCGGTAAGCAAAATGGCGGACGCGAGCAACCAGACAGAGGGAGGCACTGACGCAGGGAACTAAAAGACTTAATAAAAGGCCTGAGGCAGGATCGGGGGGCTGCAGCTCAAGCCAGAGAAAAACTGGCAACAGAGGTGAACAAATTGCAGGTGGCAACAGACCTTAATATAAAAAAGCTAGAAGGACTATCAAAAAGAATGGAGACAGTAGAGACTAAAATAACAGGGATAGAAGACCAGATTAGGAAACTAAAGGAACGAATGAACTTTCTAGAAGAGAAAACAGAGGACTTGGAAAACCGCTCCAGGAGATCAAACTTAAGATTTACAGGCCTAGCAGAGGGATCAGAAAAAGGAGATGCCAGACAACTGATAAAAGAATTGCTCCAAGAGCTCTTTCCAGGGGATCAGGAGATACAGCAGGCCAGAATGGAACGGGCATGCAGAACAGCCAGACAAGCCACGAACAATCATAGTCAAGTTTTTGGATTTCCAAGTAAAAGAAAAAATCCTAAGACAGGCCAGGAGCAAGCAGAATTTAGAATTTAAAGGAAAGGCAATAAGAATCTTCCCAGATTACACGGCAGCGACAGTTTATAAACGAAGAAAATGGGGGAAATTCTTTGCCATATTACATGAAAAGAAACTGCAACCGCAATTGAGATTCCCAGCAAGGATGAGCATTTCCTGGAGAGAAAGGAGAAAACTCTTCACAGACCTTGAGGAGCTGGAAATGTTTCTAAAGAACAACAACCCAGAAAAAGGGAGAGCAGAATAAAAGCAGCAAGGTTGAACGATGAATACATGAAATAAACAGAAATAGAAAAGAACAAATAAAAGGAGAAGAAGCTAAGGATAGGAGCTTCAAATAAGGACAAGAATTGTTTGATGGAAAGATGGAGGGAACAAGACTGCCTAAGGTATACAAGCAACAACAAATGCAGAAAATTGAAACCACAGACCCAGGGAGACAAAAGACTAATTCCTGTTACTTGTTGGCTGAGGCAGCCCCATATCGAGAAAAGGTAAAACATTTGCCCAGGAATCATAAGACTAAAGTATTGCTCATTGCAGCAAAGAAGCAACTGCAAAGACAGAATATCTAACCCACCTGGGTGGGAGCTATAATGCTAAAAGGACAGGGTGCTTTCAGTTAAGGATAAAATTAAATGGATCAGGTTCAAAGTGTTAACCTTGTTTAATCTGTTGGTAGAAGCAGTCGCAATTGTAGATAATTTAAAACAGATGGGCAGGACTGAACAGGCCCACTTTGTTTAACTGGAGGAGAGAAGCCACTGCAAATGCAAAAAAGTGAAACCAAAGGGACAAGCTCTAAAACGTGAAATACGTGTAATACAGAGGGAGAAGTGGCAAATGTAGAAAGCTCAAACCATGCAAGCCAAGAGTAGAACGTTAACTCTGTTTATTACATTGCTGGGAGCAGAGGAAAAAGTTAAAAATTCGTATCATGGTGTAAGGTTTAAACTGTTAACTTAGATCAATTTACTGGTAGAAGCAGTTGCTATTGTAGAAAATTCAAACTATGTGTAAGACTTAAAATGTTAATGTGGGCTAAAGCAAAGGTAAGTATAGATGTTTAAGGATAAGGTGATCTAAAAAAGGCATACAAAGCCAAAATGTAGAAAGGCTAAATCTAGGGGGCAAGGCCCAAAACGTTAACTTTGTTTAATTAACTGGTAGAAGCAGTTGCAAATAGAAAGTTCAAACCATATAAGCTAGGCCAGAACGGATAAGGGGTGGGACACCAGGCAGAATACCGGTTACCGGTTTTACCAGTTCTCAAAAAAACAGATTCCCGGATTGCACCTGGTATACCGGTACCGGATTTATTCCATTGATTTCAATGGGGAACTGTCCCCATTGAAATCAATGGAATAATAAAAAAAAATCCTCCCCCCTCCCAGGCTGTGCAGGTGAAAGGGGGGGCACCCCCCACCCACCCTGCCCAGCCTGGATTTAAAAAACAATTTTTTTTCCTTTAAGTTCGAAGTGTGGGCTCCGGGCCGCTGCTGGCGACCCGGAGCCTGCACCAGCATCCAGTAAGTACTGGTACTAGGGTGATCCCTGGGGTGGGGGGTGGTTTAACACCCCCCCCACCCCAGGGATCACCCTACCTTGCGCTCCGGGCGGCGGTCCAGCTCCGGCAGCTTCAGTACTGGCTGTGGCTGCCGGCTTCAGCACTACTAGGCCTTCTGGTGAACTTCTGGGTTTCACTGGAAGGCCTAGTAGCGCTGAAGCCGGCAGCCACAGCCAGCACTGAAGCCGCTGGAGTCGGACCGCCACTGTCGCTGCCCCGAGCGCAAGGTAGCGAACCCTGGGTGGGGAGGTAGGGTGATCCCTGGTGTGGGGTGTGTGTTAAACCACCCCCACCCCAGGGATCACCCTAGTACCGGTACTTACCTGCTGCTGGACGCTGGTGCAGGCTTTGGGTCGCCGGCGGTGGCCCGGAGCCCGTACTTGGGACTTAAAAGGAAAAAAAAATTGTTTTTTAAATCCAGGCTGGGCAGGGTGGGTGGGGGGGTGTCCCCCCTTCCACCCGCGCAGCCTGGACTCGGGGAGGGAAAGTGTTTGGGGGGGGTTTGTGGTTTTTTTTTTACATTGCGGCCATTCATTTGAATGGCTGCAATGTAAAAAATCCGGTACGGGGGGGAATCCGGAAAACAGGCCGGATTACCGGGTTAATCCGATACTGCTGGTACACCAAAATACTGGCAGTATCGGATACCGGATGATCCGGTAGTCCCATCCCTAATAAATATGCTTAAATTACTGATAGAAGCAGTTGTCAAGGTAGAAAGTGCATACCATGTGTGTAAGGCTTAAAATGTTAATTTAGTTCAATCTACCCGGAGAAGCAGGGGCAAATGTCAACAATTTAAACCATATCTGTAAGGTTTCAAATGTCAAAGTGGGCTAGAGTAATGTTAACGATAGCGGTTTAAAGATAGGGCAAACCTGGCACCTAGATTAAGGCATTTAAGGCCAACGAGAGAGGTGAGACACAAAAACACAACGTAACATATGAAGGGGAAAGGAGGGAAACCCTGGACATTGGGACCTGGGAGGGGACCCACACGGGAGAAAGAAGAGACAACCATGATGCATGCTCAATGAAGAAGGGGTAAAGGAGGAAGAAGGGGGTTGGGGCGGGAGGGGTTGGGGTTTTTGTTACAGGTCATCCTAGGACACAAATTAGAGCTAAAATAACAAGGCAGACACCACTAAGAAATAAAATAACTTTAATGACAGTACAAAGAACATGTAAAACAAATGATGGAGACTATTAAAACATTGAAGTGGAATGTACGAGGCTTGAATGAACCAGTAAAACGGCGGAGAGTAAAAGAATTAATTTGGGAAGAACGATGTGATGTCTTCTTCCTGCAAGAAACACACCAGTACAGCCCTGCAACATGCATAAATGACCACCAAGGGTGGTTAAAGGGTGGTTAGCGTCATGTCTGTTTTCACCCTTTTGATCCAAGGGGCGGGAGAGGCAGGGAAATCAGCAGCTGTGCAAACATGTCACTGCTGGAGAAGACAAACCACGGATCACAGAACTAGATGTTGTGTGAATTTTTGCATGGTCAAGCAAGTGCTATGGATTAATGGCATGGTGCTTCCACTGCAAGCAATTTAAACTAGGACAGGGAACCTCAGGCCAGGGGGCCCAGTGCGGCCCACAGCTAGTTTTTATTTAGTCCCTTTCTAGTTCTTGAATCCATCCCCTATCCCCAAGCATCAAAATGTCAAGCTTAGGGTAAAAGGAGCAGGGATGAGGACAGGCATTTAAGGACAGAGGATGGATCCATGGCAGCACAGATCCATGAGTCAAACCTTCTGCTTCTTAAGCACACCCCCTGAGCACCTCTGCCCAAACGTCTATGTGGCCCTTGGGGCTTGTACTAATTTTCAAAGTGGGCCACAGGAGGGAAAAGGTTCCTCACCCCTGATCTAAACTCTCTCTGTATGGCTTCTTAAGTGTCACAAGTTTCACTTAGTGTGTGCTTACTCTAACCTTTAACTATGCATGTGATGTATATTCAGCTAAAGCATGACCCACAGTGTTTCTCTATGGAATTGTTGGTAATAAAATGCACACCAAGCTTTCCAATTTGGCATGCTTAAGTATGTATCTACTCAGACTCTCTGCTATGCTGGAAGCGTGTCAGTTCAACATCTACATGGGCCACAGGAAATAATTGAGAACACGTCCCTTGGTGCAGTATCAATTTTCCATAACAAACATGTCACTGTGTGGCTTGTATGTGCAAATTTAGCTTCTGTTAGTACATTAAAAGATCTGCTAGAGAGAAAGAAGAAATGGGAGCTGTGAAGAATGCAATCTTGTCTGTCAGGAGTGAACCAAGCTTGGAACACTCACGAGGGATGGTCTCTGGTCCTCTCCCTTCTAAAATGACCTGTTTATGAATCATCTCGTTGAAACAAAAAGCATCCAAAGTATTAGTCTATTCAAAACTGAGGAAAAGAGTGTTGGTGGTTGTCCCAGGGGCATAGGTAGCTACCATGGGAGGAAGGGAGGCTCAGCTGAGCCCTGGACTCTGAGGGGCCCTTTGCAAGCAACTTGAGTGCCACTAGGAAATTTTTGGACGGAGAGAGGCCAGCCCACTGCCCCCATCCACTCTGAACATTTCCTAGCTCAGACCAATCGCAAAGAACAGGCTTTGCCAAGGAGGAACTTTTCAGTCAGCCCCACCTCCACTCACTCTTAAAATTTCCTGGCAGAGTTGCTGGTGCTGCTTGGGAGGTGAGGTTTCTGAGAGATAGGCTGGTGCTACCTTCATGGATAAGCCCTGTCCCCCACGCTGGAGACCCTGCCCTTCGGAGGGCCCATAATTGGGACATGAGCCTGGGCCCACCACAGCCTTGCTATGCCACTGGGTTGCCCTCTTGTTCCCAAATGTTCTAGACGAAAACAAAATAGCTCAGAGGAGACCTATTTGTTCCAAGAGAAGGTAGACACTGAGGTTGCTTTCATGAGGTTTTGTGGTATGCATGAAAGACCTTTTTATGAAAATTATAAATCTGACATGAATTTGTTCATTAGATTCCAGGTTCATTGATTTGTTAGCTAGGATGATTGGAACATGTCAGCAACTGTTATTTTAAATTGAGTAGAATCTTCTGTGTATGGCATTTGGAAACAAAATTGGTCTCCCCCCACCCACTTTGAAATATATCCACCTACTAGGGGAAAGGGTGGATACTTACTGATTATTTTGAATGTTGTAATCATTATTTCTATATTGATACTGTAAACTCTTAAAAGCTTTTTTAAAGGATATTTTGTAATCCTGTTTTTAAAGTCCCTTTGGGAAAAATAAATTAACTTGAGTAGCAATATCATTGTTTAGGTACCTATTCAGTTAAACACTGTACATCCATTTCTATTGACACTCATTTGTAACTTGTAATTGATATCTTTTATTGGATCAACTTCTGTTGGAGAGAGTATACAAGGCTTTGGGCCATCCATCCAGGTGTATACTCCCCCAATAGAAATTGGTCCAATAAAATATCTCATTTGACCTACTTTCTCTCCACTCTATTCAGTGGTTTTGAATAGAGCCATTTATTCTCATTCTTCTATCTGCTTGATACAAATCCTGGGAACACCCAAGCTGAGATATTCCCAACACACCTTAACCAGTCCATGGCTGTGATGCAATTGGGCTACTCCAGAACAGCTTGTTTGTGGCCGTTGTTAATTAAGAAGCAGTCCAATAGTAACTGATGCAGTGATTAAGATGGCCTAAAGGACCTGCTCAGAAATTTATCTACAACCGTATGACTAATGAAGCACCTTAACAGAATCATAGCTAAGTTTGAATGGGCGCTGCTGCAGAAGACAGAATGGAGGTCCCGTGACAGTAAGACTTCAGTGGGTGCTGATCACCAATTGGCCTAGGCACACATTTCACATGGGTGTGGGCACCAAGGCTAAGGGGCCTCTGGTGCAGCTGCAACCCCTGTACCTATTATAGCTACACCATTGCACCTTAATTATTCAGTGGAGCTCCCTTAGGCATGGTTCACTTTGGTAAGGCAAATTTGTAATTTCATCCTGGTGAGATATTGGGCAGTATCTCCAGGGACTCTTGCTAATTGGAAAGCAACCATTAAAATGGTCCAATTATTACTTGTCCATTGCATTGTGACCATTACAAGATGATGCTTCACTAAGTATTGACCCAATAATTTAAAGGATAAGAACAGAAGAGTGGAAGAACCAACTTTGACCCACAGAAAGAAAAATCACAGCTCACAGGCTTTTTGTATTACAATATGGTTAATAAGTTTTTGATTGCTGGGAAATTTTAGGGCTCTTAGACAAGTTTTCAGTTGCAAATTCACTCCTTTCCCCTGAATCTGCATTTGTCTGGTCCATAGAGAAAGTAGGGTTTGTTGTGTTGGTCCCAAATATAGGGAATAGAGACAAAGTAGTACAGTGATATCTTTTATTGGACCAACTCCAGTTGGTGGAGAAATGCAAGTTTTTGGACCTCACAGGCAGGGTCGGCCTGAGATACATGGCCCCGCGGGGGGGAGGGGCCCTGCGCCGCCGCGGGCTAGAGACTGGCAGTTGCCGCCAGTTTTTGTTTTTTTCCCCATCGGGTGTCTCCGAGCCAGTCCTCATGGGGGGGGGGCGTAAACTTCCTGGGAATCCCTGGCCAGTTATATGCTGCGGAGCTGAGCTGACACAGACAAGTTGCAGGTAAGTAGCCAGCCGCCCCCCATCCCCTGAAAATCCCCCCCCCCCCCCAATTCTAGCGAGTGCTGGCCGGCCTTTGGGGCCCCACAGCCCCTGAAACCCTTGGGCCGGCCCTGCTCACAGGGTCCTTCACCAGGCAAGTCGGGGGTTACAAAATGAAGCAACACAGAGGTATATACAGTGTTGGGGGATTTGCCCACTGAACTCTGAGGGAGGGGAGAGGAAGAGGAAAACGAGATGGCAATACAAAACAGTGTAGTAGCTACTGTTAGGAAATAACTAAAAATTCCCTGTAAATGTAGACAGTGTTAGGATAAACAAATGTCTGTAATGTCTGAAGAAATAGAAGAATAAAGGGTGGGGTGGGAAATAGGGCAGGTGTCCATTGTTATTAGGAAGGGAGGGAGAGGAGAGAATGAGATAGGGAGGGGAATGCAAAGCAAAAGGAAATACAACAAAGGGTAAGCTATTATTAGTGAAAGACGTTACCTGTAACTGAGACAAGTGATAGGAATATACAAGTTACTGAATGGCAGAGAAACCTATGTACAAATTAGAGTGAATAGTAAGGGGTGTGTGTGTAGCAATTCAAAAGGGGGGAATACAACAAAGTAAATATTAAAGTTATTTTAACTGTGGACAGTGGTATGATTTACAAATTTCTGTAGTGGTTTGTGAAGCCTATGTCCAAATTTAGTCCATTATTTTTAGTATCTAGTGGAGCTATGAATTTTTGTTCCCAAGCTCGCTTTTTAAAGGTGTTACATGTTACCTTTTAAAAACAGGACAGAGAGGTCCTCCACACTTCCTTCTCCTCTTCCTCTCCCCTCCCTCCGAGTTCAATGGGTACATCTCCCAACACTATATACACCTGCTTTGTAGTTGGTCCAGTAAAGGATATTACTTTACCGTGTCTCTATTGCCTTGCCCATAGTAATCCATTCACACAGTAGCCGATTTCCCTGCATGTCAAGGGACTATATCCCTTGCATCAGGTGGCATAACACAGGGAATCAAGGAGCACAGGAAGGGGTACAATTTTACAACACACACAAAATGTGGGTTTGTGCTACTTTCTACTCTAAGAGTGTTGTATGAACAACCCCTTAGTATTTTGGTATCGTGTACATGGGATTGGAAATTGTGGATTCAAATCAAAGATGGCATATAAGCCTACACAGGACAGACCAGGGTTCAAATCCTTAGTCATGAATTCAGTGAGTCGAAGTACATCACTCTCTCAGCCTCAATTCCCCCCACCTGTAAAATGGGAATTGTAATGACCTATTCGGTTGCTGTGAAGGTGAATGATTGAAAAGTATTTTGAACACTAGAAGCACTATATAAACAATAGCAGCAGCTCTCTGGCTCTTTAATCATCAGTGTTTATAATTCAAAGCTGATACTACTTAACATGAGGATTCCCAAAATAGCGTCATGGTCCAGTCTGGGTTCCTCTCCTTTAACACTTGAATACTCAGCCAGCGAGTACATGACTAAAACATGACCTGGACTTAGAATTTTCTGGGCCCAAGGCAAAAATAAAACGCAGGGCCCAATGGCCCCACCCTTTAACAATTGGCCATCTAGTGTTTGCTTACAAAAACAAGTGTCAACATTTTCACACCCAGGCTTTTCCATGCATGCACACTTGCTCTCACACAAACACGGGGGATTCAGGGATCACAGATTTACTGAAAAGGAGGGGAGTCGGAGGCAAGTCCTGTAGGAAGCAGACAGCATGGGAGCTGGGAGTCATGGGTGGGGGGAGAGGGCCATGCAGAAAGAGCCCATCCTGTGGCCTTTAGGAGCACTGGACCTGAGGCTTGCAGAACCTGCCTCCCTGTGGGGAATCCTTCTGACTGCAGGTCCTGGGGCCATGGTCCCTGCTTAAGGTTGGCCCCGTTCGTTTCCCAAGTCCTTATTCATGAGGCTACACACTCTTCACTTTACAAATTCTTCCCCCTTCCCAAGGTAGAGAGAAGCTGGACTTCAGTACAGCATTATCAGGTGACTTCAACTGCATTTGGGTTTTCTTTAGCCCTTGAAAAATAAATATAGGTGTGTAAAGCAAATGTGTCAAGATTTAACCATGCTGCTGCCGACGGATCCCTTGCTATTAAATAAACAACAGAAAGGCAGCCCAGTTGTTGTATCACCCTGGACCAAGTATGATATTTATCTTGCTTGCTAATAGATACAGATTTCTGATTGATCAGCTTTAGAATAAATTAATGACATGAGAATTGGAGTCAGCTACTACTTTCCTGCCCAACAAAGCCTGCTCCTTACAGATAAGTATGACAAGCTTAATTTATGCTGTAATAGAACAGACTGATGAGAAAATACTGAATCTAAATAAGAATTTAATATAAACTCTCTTTTCTTAATGGCAGTAAAGATTCAGAAAGCCCCTGGTATCAGTACTCTTATCAAGTTATTAAATTATTAGCCTTCTTAATTTTAAATGACTAAAATGGCCTCTTTGTTGGATTGCTAGCTTTAACGTCAAATTGGTTCAAGCCACCCCCTAAGGGAACTGGCATTCTCAATTAACAATCCAATCTAACCCATTTAACACCCTTATTAGCTCAATACAAAGATTAATTAAGCAATAATCTCTTCAAAATGGCACCTCATCAGTGGCTAATAGCAGGTTTGTTAGTTAACTTCCAAAGGCAAGATCCAGTTAGCTGCATTCACCATTCCCCCCCCAGTTTTACTGCTGATTTAAATTGCATTCCACAATTTGTAGGCAGCAATGTTCATAAATAATTATTATCCACAAGGCACAGCAATAGTAATACAGGAAGGGAAGAATCCAGTCATTTCCCTGCAGGGGGGCCAGGAGTTGATTGGAAGGCAGGCCATACTTTGGAGCAAATAGATAAGGTATTGTCACAATTTATCAAAGAATTGGCAGGTTTTTCTTTAATAAAAAAGTCTCAATTTAAAATATTTTATTACCCTCCATTAAACATTACAGGGCTTCCTTTTAATCAACAAATGTTGATTTTATTGAGTTTAATCAGCATAAACATCTCTGTGAAACACCCACAGCCACTACAGAAATGAAGAGGAGACCGGCTTTTGAACCGTTTCCAGACATGACTGTTGCAGCTGGAAACTCTGGTAACTAGCTACCGTGAACCGCACCGAGAATGGATGCCTAAAAATGGAGCATGCCTTTAAACCTAGGAAGAGCTTCCAGGACCATTTCCTTGACACTAATGAAGTCGGGCAGGGAAGAGATTGGCCCCAAAATATCTCCTCACAAAAAATCCCACAACAAACCCCCCATTGCCACCACCCACCGACCACTTACTCCAGAGTAGTCCCATCAAAGCCCAGAGGGTAAGTGCTTGGTGGATTGGTCTCTACAGTCTCCTGGATGACCACAGACTGGAAGTAAGGCAGTGTACCTATCTAGATACAACAGTAAATGTGTGCTAATAGGAAAAGCATGTTTGTGGCTCCCAGGATCTGCACCCAGCTCATGCATATTTAACACATAGTGGGATGCATGTTTGTACATACAGAAGTAGCAAAAGAAAGTGTTTGCATAATGCCAAAATGGAGACGCTACAGGGTCAGATCTAGAATAGAGCAGACTGTGTGACCACACAGGGGCTCCCTGGGATGGAGACCTTCAATACTTGGGGTCATTGAATAAACTTGAAATGGAATCATGAGTGTGAAAAGCACTGGTGTAAAATATGGGCCAACACTCAAACGCAGGGAGCCCCAGCCCGTCGAGGTCTGCAATGCTGCTGGAGCCTCCTCCCTCACCCCCCAAACTCATGCATGGGGCACACACACAAACCAAAAAATAGCAATATATGTTTAGCTTACAGACTTGCCTGTTAGTTATGGTCACATTGTTCTTTTTCGAATGAGTTAGTGCATGTCTGTCAAACATTCCCATGTTAGGAGGCAGCTCACATGAACACTTAACACAGCCACCCCCAGCCCCCCAAACTTCCCAGGACCCAGCGCTGAGGAGCTAGCACGACACGTGGTAACACCCAATGATGAGGGTATTTCTCATTATGAGAACCACATAATCATGAGATGCAAATCCTATAAACACAGGAACCCCTGTTGCTCAAATCCAAGGAAATTTCTCATATCTTTGCAAGCTGTGTTGAAAGCGGCACTGAGTAAGAATGACTGGCAGATCGGTTTCAAGACTCGCTGTGCATTTAAGGATTTGTGGTGGGGCAATGCTTTGCCACATTTGTAAAGCTCTTTGAGACTCTTTGCTGAAAGGTGCTGTGTAAATGTAAAGGTTAATTATTGACTGATCGGGTTAGCAGACTACACAAGTAGCTGCTGGTGGGATTTTTTCTGAAGATACGTATAGAGTGAGGGCCTGGACTCTGCACTAACAGCTTGCTACAGACCTTAGGAAGCAGTGCATTTCTATCGAACAGATTGGACAGCTGCAGCCATGCTTATCGACAGCCCGCATAGACAAGCGCTCCTAATGTGCAATGCTCTCTCTTAATCCTGGTGGTAGCTACTCAGGATCAAGATAGATCATTGCATGCTAAGATACTGTAGGCAGGAGGAGAGGAGCCTTCACCTCAGATTAAAGGAGGAGTTTGGCGATAGGCTACAGAGATGAATTCCATGGGCACACACTGGCTCCACCCCCCCCGTGTTGTCCCTCTGCTTCTGTACAGGGGAAGCCAGTGTGTGCCCATGGAATTAATCACTGTAGCCTAGCGCCAAACTCCTCCTTTAATCTGAGGTGAAGGCGCCTCTCCTCCTGCCTACAGTATCTTACCATGCAATGATCCATCTTGATCCTGAGCAGCTACCACCAGGATAGCTTGTCTATGTAGGAGCACTTGTCTATTTGGGCGTAATTCCTTGTCAAGGCTGCTTTTTTAAAAAAACAAGAAAAAAAAACCCAACAACTTACTGCCACAAGTCAAAAAGCGTCTCCAATCAGAACAAGCACCCGGTCTGTGTTGTGTCTGGGAGCCCTTCAGAATCAATCCGGCTGCTGCTGCTGCTGCTGCTATATGATTACGGAAATTCAACTGTACAAATTAGGGCAAATTCCGCACAGATGTTCCATTTAATCTGCTTGTTGCAGCCAGGCACTTTCCCTTTACATCCTCCTAAAGAGATATTTAGGGGGAATCCAGGTCCAAAAACCTGAGGTGAAAGATGCTGCTGCTAAGCTATGCCACTTGACGTGCAAATCAACACAATGCTGAGCCATTGTGTTCAAGCCATTGTCTTGACAGCAACACAAAAATATTTCCGCCCTGGTGTTAAAGGATGAAGTACTGATAACCAGCTTCAAATGGAACTGCAGAAAGGAAACCTCTTTCCAGAAATTGGACTTACCACTTTAGAAACGGATCTATTTAATCCTGTCATTCTCTTTACAGTTCACACTCTCACCCAGGTGAAAATTAGAGCTGAATCTCCTATGCAGAAATACACACATTCCTCTTCATCAAGAAACACATGGCTGCTTTAAGGCTGGAATTAAGATCCACCTCATTGCAAGAATGAAAAAGATCCAAGTCTGAAATGCCTTGGCCTGCTCTCTAATTCATTAGCAAAGCAGTGCCTTTATTACAGGCTTCAGCAATTTAATGGGAAATAAAATCATTTTATGATCCCATGGCAGATGAGCAGTGGTAAATTACTTCTTGGGTATTTCCTAAAAAGGGATTAAAGTGTGGCCCTAAAATGAGGATTGGTTTCTGCCGAAACGCAACATAAGCACAGCATCCCCTTGGTAGGCAATTCTGTACACATGCGAAGCCACTGCTCTAGTACTGCCAGTGCCAGGTGCACCAACTGTTATGAAATTTTGGGCGTCTGTTAGGGTTTCTACCCCTCTGCCAAGTTTGGCTGGAAGTGTCCTATGGAATCAAGGTCAATGGGATTTTCTGGCTGACTGTAAAAACATTATTTTCATCGGAAACCAGACTAAAATCAGATTAATCCTAAAAGTGAAGCAGGGAGGGAGGGGAGAGGGACCAGGTCGTTGCTAGGCTCTGGAGAGACAGGAAATAGATAGGGTATGGTGTGCAAAGTGTGTAGGAGTGGGAGGAGACCAGAGAAGGAATGGGGGTTACTTTTGTCTATTCAATTACTTTGTAAAGCGCCAGGTACACTGCTGGGGCTATATAAATGCTTGCTAATAATAAATAATAATATTATAAAATAATGAACTCTTTGTTGTTAGTGCCATACCCAGCATAATGGAGTACAATTCCCCAAAGCTTCCTTTTCTAGGGGTTGGCCAGTGCATATCTTTTGAAAATCAATTTCCAAATGAACTGAGAGTTAACACAAATGCAGGCAAATCCCAGTCTCTCTCACGTTTATACTTTAATCTCATGTTTACTATATCGCAGAGTACATTGCAGTTCTGCTTCAGTCATTTTAAGCAGTAGTTGTTTCTTGGGCCAAATCCCTAATCTGTATCCCCGTCCTAAACCTTGCATCTCTCTGGTTATAGCCATGCTCCAAAAAGTTCCCCCTCCTTAGCATCATAACGCATTTCTGTCTCGTGGACAAAGCAAACCCTCTCCATGGGACTATGAGCCTGGCTGGTGAAACCAGAGTACGTTACAGCCAAATTCAGTGCTTGCTTATGCTTTTACAATCCCCCCTGAAAGAGGACAGATATCTGTGTTCAACTTGATTCTTGATGCAGCTCCATCATGCGGTGGAGCTCCACAGACATCGGTCTACTCTATTTCCCAATCTTTATGGGGTTGTGTGAAAAATCCTCTTCTACAAGTGGAGCCTGGGGTCCACAAGCTACTAACTCCAGAGTAGTGCCACGGTATTTCAGGGGGAGCACTCTGGAATAAGTGGTTTGTGGATTACAGCCTAAATGAACTGGTGGGGTAGGTGATTAAGGAAAGTTCATTGTAACTAAACCGCCACCACTGAATCAGTTTTGTATACTGTAGTCTGAGACAAGGTTGTTTTGGTTAAAAGATGTGTGTGTTTTGATGAAGTAGATTAAAACAAGCTTTAACATAATTGGAAGCTATGATGCAATATATTTAACTCAGAAGCAGCCGTAGTGTAGCTATAAGATAAAACTAGAACATTTTAAAGCCCCAATAGAAATGTTTGTTACTTCTTGCTGTTTAAACTACTGAGGTGCAATCAAATGCCAGTCGGTTGGAAAAAAGAAATCATTTGTTCATCACACCAGTAAATAAATAAATCAGAACATAAGTAACATCAGTAAATGCTCAATAAGTGAAAGCTCTGTACAAACCATGGGTGTTATCAGACATAATAAATGTATGCAAACCTAAAGCATGTTCAATTCAGTGATGTCTTCCTGGGTGCATAGCTGCATGAACAGATGTTTATGCCACTGTGTGTTTATGGCTACCCGATAGCCCTTGGTGCAACACACCTGGTTGCAAGAGAGAAGCTGGCTCCAGGCAGGCAGTCCCAGGATAGAAACTACAGGGACTATGTGGGCAGAGCTTTATTTTAAAGAGAATCCAACTGTGAACACCCTCAAGCACCCCTCCTGCCTAGTTCCTTCCCCTCAATCCCTGTGAAAGCACCCCCACCCGTCCATTCCCCTGCATGTTTATTGTTCCTTCTTCCACCCTGTTGCCCTCCTCCCTCCAGAAACACCATGGAGACGTGCAGGACCCAGATTGGCCCTTCACAAAACTCCATATTTCTATTGGTCACTGCACCAGTAGCAGGGTGGGGCACATCTCTAGACACAACAGCAACTATGTGCTAAGATGCAAATGTGTGTTGTTGGGCACTAAGACACTTTAGACCCCAAAACTGTTATGTGCGTGTTTGCACAAACAGCCAAGTGTGTGCGTAAAGTCAAAACAAGTAGCTCACGCTATGCCTGGTTTTTAAGAATAAAGCCAAAAGTTGTATACAAAATTATATCCAAGGACTCGTTGACTGCCTTTTCCCCATTACTGCCAGTGTGGGAAACACAGTGAACATAACCTGTTACAGGCAAGAAATAATCAAGGATACCATGGAAGCATAACAGTGGGGAAAAATACACAAGCAACTTCCTTCTTCAGTTTAATATCAGGTGGTGAAATAAACTGCTAAAACCAGCCATCTTCACATTATTAAACTCGATGGGCTACAAAACAGATCTGTGATTAAAGCGTCAACATTATAAAACAATGAACCAAAAAACAAAGCTCTTTGCATTTTTGTACTTAAGATTCCCCTCCCTCCCCACTCCCACCCGGTTACTAAGAACTGTCTTCAAGAGGAGTCTTTTCTTGGTCTCTCACAGCTGCTTTCACAACTAAAGGCTCAGATAGGAATATCAACATTACTGGGCAGGAAACAGACGAGGGAGTGCGCTCCCTGGTGGTCATTGGCTTAGGACACACACACGTCTGGCTGAATATTTGGTTGGGAAAGTTTACTGTCTTCTGCCTTTTCCTGCCCAGAACCGTGGCACAGAGTCTTACGTTTAAACAACCGCAGGCTCAACCGTAGCAAGTCACTGTCCACCACCGGCGGGCTCGCGTAGACCTGTTTTATTGTGCCCTGTTTGCATCAAGAACAAAGATTTAAAGTTAGTGGCTGGTGACAGGCAAGCTGGCATGCTGTAAATGCGCATCCTTATGAGAATCTACAGCTTCTAATATTAGCTCCTGAAGTCATTTTACATGGTCTATCATCATGCTAAGTCAAGAAGCCCAACTTATTTCCTTGCCAGCTATCAAATGCTTCAAAAAAACATTCAACAAGAGGAGTCATTCACTTGCCTCAACTGGAAGTCAATGTAAAAATATTTGTACAAAGCCTTACAGAGCCCCAAAAGATAAAGGCAATAGACAGCAATGGTTTCAAAACTGCATTTTTCATTGTGACACTTTTAAAATTCTCTATGTTCAGCTTTTCTAAGCCTGTTTCTGGAGTTTAACTCTTACATGTGTGTAGCCCAATGTGTACAACTCAATTGTGTTCATCCTCTTGCCGCTAATGAAAGTCTGCTCTCCGTCACTGGGAGAGGAAAGAGCACCACCAGAGAGCTAACAACATGGCAATTATATTAGAAGAGAAAGCTGGGTCACGGCGAATGTATTTGGAAGGGAAATAAAATCCTACATTTGTAATGGTCTGTGTCACATGCACTTGCCTTTTCATTTTTCACCAGCTGCTTGCGAATTGCAGAATCTCTTCGAAAGCACAACGCTTTACAGCAGGGGCCGAGGTTGCTGAGAAGGCCAGCACGCTCTTCTTTCCGCAGCAATGCAGCCATATTCAGAGCCCCGAGGTCATGTTCAAAAAGGTTCTCTGCATCTGAAAAAAGCCAGTATATTAGACATACATGCAAGAGCATGTTTTAAATGGGGAGATATAGATGCAGTGTCTGAGGAGACTGGGGAGTTTCTAAAGTTGAAGGTTGCCACAAAATTGATTTTGTTCCCCAATTCCCCACCACCAGGGCTGGTTCGAGTCTACCGCAGTCACAGTGTTCACACAGGACCCCATATGTTGGGAGACCTCTTCGGGTCCCCTCCCACCCCCATCTCCACCTTCATTGGGTCCATGAGTAAACTTGAAATGACAACGTAAGTGATAGAAGCACTAGTGTAAAATATGGGCCCACAGCTCCTTAAACCAGTGCACAGATGCCCTAGTGACTAAAGTGATGGGTCAGAAGAACATAAGAGTCAAAAAATGATATCTGGGTAACATGGCCCAGAAGCTGAAACAGCATTTTGTGATCTACCCTACTCAGGGTATAAAGGGCAGGGTGCTGCCCAATTCTCAAATCACAGAAACTTAGCAATGCTGGGATGATAACTGAAGAAGATCAGTAACCCCTCGCTAAGTACAAGGGAGAGACCACAACCCTAGCAGGTAAGCAATGCTCTACTCTTATACACAAGGTCTCCAGTGTAGAAGGAAGAGGAGAAAGGTTCAAAAGTAGCAAGTTCTTCCAAAAGCAGCCTCATCTACTTGGTAGCATCTAGAGTAGCAGCTCTGCTGCATCCAGCCCAGAAGATGCAAACTGACCTCACTGAGCAGACCCCGAGACTGAATGGAGAGTTCTTGCCAGCTTTTTTGCGGGCTTTTGCAGCTGGGTACTTGACACATTTGGCCTAAATTTCATGGGCCACAATGCAGGCAGGCCTGCACATTCTCTACATTTCTATGCACAGAAAGCTATTTCATTTAGTGCTGGCAGACAGCCTATGTGCTCTACCATGGAGTTGCACCTTTGGTGCTACAGATAGCAACCTACCTGGGGGAAGTTTAGCAAGTCTCGGCTGTGAGGCGAATGAGGAGAATATACCTGTGGAACACACTTTTTAATCCACTTAGAGAATGATCTTTTGACCGGCTGTTTTTCAGACAAGGCAAAAGTGAAATATTACTGAGATTTGAGAACGGGTGAAGAGAGAATAGCACACTGATGTTGCCAAGACAACCCAGATGGCCAATCAGCAACCCAACTAAGTGACAGACCAAAAGGCAACTTCAAAGCAAGTGGTGTAACTGCCTGTGGAGCCTGCCAAGGTGACAGATGCTCTTGCTTAAAGACTATGTTCTACACCTGAGTACTGGGGTCCTACGAGAGACCCTTGTAAACAGAAGATGAGGATAGAACAGCTGAACAAGAGCTACTAAATTTAATCATGCCTTGTGCTACGGTTTGCTATTTCCACAGAAGAGGACAAATATAGACATATGTAAGACAAATTGATTCTGTTTGGTCTGTAATTTTAGTATGTTAAGAGAAGCAATGGATCCCTTCTTTACGTATAGTTTGACAGAAAACTTTGCGCGAGGGGGGAGGGCAGGGAACCAAAATCCAATAGCTGGATTTGGATTCCAATAGCTGGTTAAAGACCAAATCCAATAACTTATGCATGTGCGACTTTTGCATTATCAGAAAATGAAACACTGGGGTTTCGTTACTCTAACTTGGGGCTTGCAGAAGTTGGAGTTATGACTCCAAGTGGGTTACATCATCTGCAGATTGGGGGTGGGGTGGGGTGTGTCACAATCAGACTGATCTGCTTTGGATGACTTTGTAGCTCCAACGGTGGTAACCGGGTAATGTCTAAGGCTACAATCCACAACCCACCGACACCAGAACAACAGTACTCCAGAGTAATCACAGTCTCAAAATAGTCACGTAGGCAAAAGTCCAGAATCCCCGATGTTTCCCATTGCTTGGTAGTCTGTATATATTAAAGTGTCAATCACACCCCCTGCTGTTTGTAAGGGAAGAACGCCAAGCATGGCCCAGGCTGCCTTCCCTGCACGTGGCGGGTGTTGCATAGAGGGAGCTTACGGTAATCCCTGCTACACAGGCAAAGACGGTGCAAGCTGCTCTTCACACAGGCTGCTGTGTGAACGCAACTGACAATACATATAATATGTATGGACATGTGCTGCAAAGGAAGCTTATGTTTTTCATTTTCTGACTTCCGCATATTAAAGTTTAGCACACTCACAGGACACAATTTCTCAACACAGTCTGCAGAAAGCCACAGAAACACCATGAATTTGTTAAATGTGAACACTTCTACAATATGGTAAATTTGTAGTAATCCATGGAATAGTAACATAGAATTGTAGGGTTGGAAGGGACCTCAAGGGTCATCTAGTTCCACCCCCACTCCAAGGCAGGATGTCGTACACCAGGGCAAAGCGAAGTCCCCAACCCCAAAAGTAACATATGATCTTCATACGGCCAAGGCGCACACATGCATGTGCGTGCATACACAAGCCTCTCCTGCTTCATGACTGGCTGACGGAGCCAGTGCTCTGAGATCCTGGCTACTGAGACTGAGCAACAGCTGTGATTCAGCTGCTGAAACTTGGGTGCAATGAAATAAGACACAGGATCATTATACAGTGTGGGGGACCTGGAACAAACCCTAGTCATGAGCCAACCCTTGAATTTCCCACAAGCTGCATACTGCTCCCAAGCCAGTTTCCCCACCCCTATTGTATACCTACAGCATTGAAAACAGATATTTGTCCAGATAGGTTTTGAAATCAACCAAGGAAGGAGATACCACAGTCTCCCTTGGCAACCTATGCCAATGTTCAATAACGGAAGACGTTCCCCAGGGAATATCCTCTTCCGTGAGTTTACCACCAGGTAGAAGCATTCTCTCACAGCTCTCTTGTGAGTTACCACCGGGTGTTTGAAAATAAGTTTAGCCACCACTGTTGAATCAGCTGTGAAGACCCTGCTCTCAGGAAGTAGGCTACCTGCAGTACTATGCCTGGCATCAGAGCATTTACGTGGACATGTAGGGGAACGAGGACATGTCATGGAGCTAGGGGTTTTACTTGGTTTCCTTTGGGTATTTTAATATTTGGTTATTGTGTATTTTGGCTTTCCTTACAGACTGAAAACCACCCTAAGCTTTAATAGGAAGGGCAGGATAAAACCATACCTATTTATTTACTTATTTCATGGATTTGATATCCCACACCCTCCAGCACAAAGGCAGCTCAGGGTGGTGAGATGTGGAATGCTAGCCAGTTCAACCAGCACATAGTTGTGTTACACACATGCGGAGATCTGTGTTTAAGAGACGCATGCTCAATATCAATGCAAGCCTACAAGTAAAGATCTTACTAGCTCACGTTCACAGGCTTCCTTACTTATCATGTGAAGAACTTTTACCCAGAGGAGTCCGAGTTACCTTTAGGTTTTTCTAGAGATCTCTGGCAGGTTTCTTTAATCTTGGAGAAGAGTGTGGGGCCAGCCAGTCGTTTGGAAATGCCGACTCGCAACATAACGGCACCGGGTGTGAATTTGCGGAGGGCAGCCCCAGGCTCCCGTGGCTCTTTCGGCTGCTTTGGCATAAGGCTGGACCAGTCCACATCTATTACATCCACAGGATCTGCAAAAAAGATACAGAGGCAAATAAACGAATCCATTACTAACTAGCTTCCTCTGGAGCGTGTATCTTGGTGTCCTGAAGATAACCGAGAACACCAGCATTCTTTTCAAAAGCCTTCTTCAAAACTGAGTAATTGGATCATAGGGGTCAGATTCCTCTCAAATGGTGAGAAGATGGATTAGGGATTCCTTCCATATATTATTGTTTGAGGCTAACCGGTGTTTGGCTTCCAATCTTTTAGAAATCTCCTGTTGACAGGCTGCTTGTGTGCTGCTGCATCGGCAGCTTGGGGAAAAGGTCACAGGAGAGCTAAACTTAGACTGATGGCTATAAATTTAATATACTGCACAGGTGGGGATTAGCATTAACTCTCTTGCTGTTATTCCCAACTGCAGCTTTGGCTCAGGCCATCACTATTTGGCCCCTACAACAACCAGCTAACACAGTCCAAGCATCCCTGGTTGGAGTACTTCACGTTACCGCCAGTCGGAGAAGTGGACTTCTAGATTAAAAAGTGTCTCCCTCCCATATCCTCCTGTCCCACCTCTGGAGCTCAGCCCCTTTGAACGCCCAGAGAGCTTGGCTAGTACCCAAAACAAAGCCCAGTCTGTCTGGGTCACCACTCCTAATGGCCTGCCCTATCCTAGACAAGCAGGACACAAGGGAGGTGCTGCTGAGGGTGGCTGTCTATCCAGCAGAGGAAGGGAGATCCTGTCCACAGGTGCCTGGTGGCTAAGTGTTATCTCCTTGGCATCCACATGTACCTAGGGTGGCACTATTTGCACCATGGGAAGGCAGCAGCCTGGAGCTGTGGGTTTCTCTTCCCTTCCAGGATTGATGGGATTTCCCAGCTACCTCAGCACCTTCTCTCCATCACGACCCTCTCCTTTTCAACTTTCCCATTTGCTCTCATTTGCAAAATACTCATTAAATGACACACTTTATTACTTTAGACTTGCGAACCTGGGAATAGCAAGGCTTGGACACTGGGCTGCAGGTTCATGTGAGTTTTCTGACATGGACTACCTTGGTGTAGGGTACAGAATGCAGCTGCTGTCCTTGAAGCAGGACATCAGCACTTCAAAGGAAAACATGTTAGAACTGTTTTCTCCTCCTAGCGTATCGGGTAGAGGACAGCATGAATGTTGATTAAGCATCCACTCAGCACAAAATGCCTTCCTACGAGGTTGCTAAGCATTCAGTTTAAGAAGCACTGAGAAATACTGATCCTGGAATGTTAAGGAATCACTGAGGACTCCAGGACTCCCCTTTGGCTTTTGGAAAACGTTAAATCCTTAACGTTTTTTTAAAAATAAAAATGAAGTGTTTGTTTTTTAGAACTTTGTTCACAAAGAACATCAATATGCTTCAATACAGTTTTCTAACTGACTATTAGAACACAGCATGAAAGCCACGGTTGTATTTAACTGATCACAACTACAAGGAACTATGCACAACAGTAGCACAATTACTAGTGTAATGGCACTGGCACTACAAATACTGTCTAAACCTCTGGAACTCACTTCTCTGGGCGTTTCACCTAAGCCCTAGTCTAAGCATCTTCTGGAGGCAGACTAACACCTATCAGGCATTTAAGAAGCAGGGGTAGATCCTGTGGTTGGGGTGGGGCGGTGTTATATTTTATGGAGTCTTATGAGTTATACCTTGTATTTTACGTTTTTATAATGTTAGCCAGCCTGAGCCTTCGTGGAGAGGGCAGGATAGACACTGAAGCAAATAAAAAAGCAAGTGTTTCCCTATTATGGAATCAACAATGTTTTCAGTTAGGAAAATCTACCGGTATTTTTACAGTACCATTTGGCTGCAAAGACAATTGTCACCCTAACCCAGAGTGGGGAACTTCCAGGCTGTGACTGTCTGATTTAGCCCCTTCTCAATTACTGAATCTGGCCTCTGGATCTATCCCTCCCGCGTCAAGCACTGGAAGAGTGAGCTCAGGGAAAAGGAGTCTGGAGATCATGCACTCAAGAATAAGGGATAGATCCATGGCATACATCTATGGTCTGGATCTTCTTCTTCATTCCCTCATCCAAGAGAACTCCTTAAGCATCCTAGTCCCCCAATTCCCATCCAGCCTGCACAGCCTGTACTAATTTTCAAAATGGACAATGAGAGGGAAAAGGTTCTCCACTCCCAAACCAATTGGTCTTTACAATCAACTGCTGTATTTTACCTGGCATCTTCTCATCATCCTGGTTATCCTCCCTCTTTTCAGCATCACCAGCCAGAATCTCATCCAATTCATCATCACTGATTGGTTCATATTCTCCTGCACCAGATCCCAGGGACTGAATGTCCTCTATCTTGGCTTCATCTTCTCCTCCTACAGAGAAAGGAATGCAATGTGAGCCTAAAAACTGGTACATTTTGAAGTGTTAACACCCTGAGAAAGAAAGTAAGGCTTAAGAAAAGAAATCTGATCTTGATGAAGCACATCTGAAAGTGATGGAAGATATTTAGTTCGAGGGGTGGACATAACTTTTCATCCACCATGAGCCAAGTCAAAGTTGGATTTTAATTTTTCTCAAATCAATTTATACCTGTGCAATATTATAAAGCAATCAATAGAAAAATCCAGAAAAGAGACATGTACAGCTTTTCCAAGAGCACGGAAGTCCAAATGGATGCAACTGGGGAAAACTTTCTTCTCAAGAAGTGGCATTTTGCACATCTGAACAGATTTTGGCCTTGATGGTCTAGAGAACATGGGATCATCAAAAACAGGGGCAGTGCAAGACAGCGCAAATTAAAATCACCCCCCCCCCCAGGATGTGATGATGGTTACAACAGACTCACTTAGGTTTTGTGACACCTGATCACTCATCTGTCACTCATACTTATTATTATTAGCATTTATATAACACCAGCAATGACCTGGCGCTTTACAAAGTAATTTAATAGACACGGTCCCTGCCCCAGGACTTACAATCTGAGAGATGGGGGG
>QEPC01002071.1:386156-465237 GCA_003113815.1 Sphenodon punctatus | reverse complement strand
ACTTGGCTTAGTTACATCGAGAATGATGGCTGGTTGGTCCATGTGGTGAGGATATGAGTACACAGACCTCAGGTAACAAATTGTACTGGATGGAGGGTATCAGCAGGAGTTAGGTGAGGGGAGCAAGGAGTCGGGGAGGGCAGAGTGGAAGAGGTGGGTCTTGAGGAGGGATCTGAAGATACGAAGGGAGGGGACCAGGCAGATGTGGGCAGGGAGGGAGAAAGGGCACCTTCTTGGTACTTGCGGCACCATGACTTCCGCAGAATTTAAAACAGAGGCAATTCTTACAGAAATTGGCTCTACAATCGCAGAATCTGCAACTGAATGAGAGGGGAGCAGTGTGCAAGCCCAGAGGTGCAGACTGCCTTCCCCAGAGAGGATCAGGAAAAAACCAGTGCTGTAGCTGGTGAGGTGCACAGCAAGACACTCTCCTTCCCCCTTGCCTACAGGGTAGAGACCTGCAACTAACCTGCTTTAAAACAGGCAAGTGGGAGAACTGAAAAAATCTGTGCTACATCTCATCTCCTGGTGCCTAAACATGGGGGGGGGGGGGGGGGGGGAGAGAGAGAGAGTGTGTGTGTGTGCGTGCGCGCGCATTTGCTGCCTCAAGACAGCATGGAGATGGATGGAAAGATTGATCCTGCCACCGCACCCAACACAATGGCTCCCCTCCCCTACACCTGCCTGATCTGGGAGCCATTTCTCAGTTATCAAACTCTTTCCCTTCCCAAGCTTCTGTGGCTGGGTTAATCTCTGCCACCATCACCATGCTGTTTCGAGGCAGCAAGTCTCTCTCCCCACAGGCTTAACATGGGAGAAGCAGCAGGGATTTTTTCAGCTCCCCTGTCTGTGCCAGAAGTAGGGAAAGTGTCCCTGCTCCTTCTCCTGGGAGGGAGCAGCTGTGATCTTGGTACCCCATCAAAGCCTCAAGAAACCCAGCAGCCACCATGTTGTTTTGCAGTATCCTCATCCTCCATTCCTCCTCCATCTCTAGCATCCTACTACCCAAGCTCCCCACTGCTCATCCCAGCATCCTCCTACCCCACTCCATCTGTTCTCAGCCCATGTCTCCACAGAAACATTTGATTCTATGAAAATGAGAGTACATTTTTCAAAGCCAAAAATAGCCCTTTAGTCACCAAGGGTGTTACAAAAAGGCATGACAACTCCCCCAAAGTTAATGCTGACATAGTCACGTATTAGGTTTTGTCAGTGTTCACAAACACATTTGTTTGTGTGGCACAACACACAACACTATGTCTAGAGATTTAGGCATCCCACATATTTTTTGCCTTTGAAAATCTACCCCAGTACTTAGGACCACTCTTTCTCACTGGGGAAAGCTCATTACATTAAGAAATTTGAATAATTTTCACGGTCTAATTTGCACTATTTATTCTGCTTGCAGAATTTGGGTTTCCTGGTTACAAAACATCAATGTAAGCCACTTGCAGTCACTACTCCAATATGGGCAAGGGATTTGGACCAGGGCACCTGGCAGAGGTGCCGATTCAGTAGCTGAAAAGGCTACTAAGGAATTCCAGCTGCCCACCCCTTGCAGAGGGCAGTAAAAATACTGCCACTTGCCCACTCCCAGCAGGAAATTCTTCTCGTGCTCAAGTGCAGAGACGTAGTTTGCCCATCCTTGAGACAGCAAGCTTCCTTTTAAAAGTGAGAAAGCAATGCAATCTGAATGAAAGGCATTAATAAGTGCAAATTAAGGACTCTGAACCACCTGCCAGTGCTTTCCAGGGAGCACAGTCTCTCCGACATCAAAGCCTTCACTGAAGGGTGTATGCACAATTATAATTTTAATCTTCACACGTTTTATGGTAGACATGCTTAAGTCCATAGGCCTAAGAAAATAACTGAGGCTGCATCAAATATCAGGTAAGAAACTTGCACTGAGGTATTTTTCAATTCTCTGAGAAGAAAAGGCTTTGGAGGCTACTCAATTTCAGGCAAGGGGCCATGATAAGCTCAACTGTGAACAGGTTTATAAAACTGAATGACAATTTTCTTCATTTTCTACTAAGTCCTACACTTCTGGACACACCAACTTGTGACTTTCTTCAAATACTATGCTTCCTGCTTCATCCCAAAATCTAAACAGTGTTCTTGCAATTCAGTATCATTTGGAACATGATGTTCATCTCACATGTATAAGATACAATTCAATCTAGTGTTCAGAATGCCTATGACCTCACAGAGAAGAAGAACATAAGAAGTGTCATACTAGGCCAGACAAATGATCCATCTAGCCCAGCATCCTGTCTCCAACAACGATGGAGCGATCCACTCCCAGCCTCCAACAGCCAGAAGGCTCAACCCTGACAGGTTTCCTCCCCTGACCAACCTTCCTAAATAGCCATTTATGGACTTATCCTCTGAGAACATATCTTTTTTTAAAACAAACAAACCAACCAAATATTTCTCTGGCAATGAGAATAAGGTGGGGAAAGCTTAAACAGGGTGGTGAAAGATTTCCATTACATCCAAGGTTATTAGCTGGTCAGCCCTTGGATGTTCTATATGCTCTGCAATCTAGCTTCCAAAAAGATGCTTTGCCAAGCTGTTTATGTGTTTTTCTGTAGATTTTCAGTTTACACTCTAAGGTCACTGAAGGGTTTCATCTTGAGGAGAATTATACTACATTTAACTCTTACCTTTGTAAAAACATAAGAGCATCACTTACTAAGCCATTAAATGTTTATTATCTTTATTAAAGCCTTTTACCTATATTGTCCTTGCCTTATCCCAAAGGATCACTCACTTGAGCGTCCCAGTTACTTTTTCATTTTTTCCTGGTTCTGCCACTTGCTTTTAGAAGACCAAAACCCATAATACATTTACTACTTTAACTATGACATAACTTGTCTTTTCAATTCATGTTTTTTTCTCTTGCCACACAGATCAATAAATAAAAATTCAAGCACAGTAATTCAAGGGAAAACACTTAGATGAAGACATTCTACTTCGATTCTTCCAATCTGCGAATTAAAAGTTTGTCCCTTCAAAATAAATATTACAGAAATAATGGACACAGTCTTTGCGTCGCTCCCAATATGTCCTTTTTCTAATGGACACATGTATCCAGTCCCCTGATAATCCATAAAGACGACACCTATCCATCTGTGTTGCACAGGGCAGGTAATTTTTTCAACCAGTAATAAGGATACAAGCAATGTTTCTTCCTTCCACTTCCTGCACTATGTAGGCCCTCCCAACCATAAAAGTGCTTGCTATAATTACATTCTTTGTTGGAGGCTGATCAGAAATGAGGAACTAGCGAAAAGAACTGTCCATTTTATTATAGCTCAGAAGTATGAGGGGAAAAGTCTATTTGTTTGTAACTGTCCTTTGCTGTTCCTTGACTGACAAAGCGAGTGAATTTGAAAACCACTGAATTCTGGAACCAAACTAAGGACACAGATATTCCAGAACTATTCAAGTGAGAATCTGGGTTTAAGGAGATGGCCCTTCTCTTGAAAAGATGACCAAGGTCGCCCAGGAAATGTGCCGATTCAGTGTGAGAGCAAACTCTGTATTAGGGGGTGGGAAGCCTTTTCCTTCCTAGGGGTCACTTTGGAAGCTGCAGAATACAAGCTGCAAGGGCTGTATAAGAGTTGGGGTGAGGGCACCTAAGGGCTGTGCATAGGATTGGGAGTGCAGTGGAAGGACCCAGGACATAGATCTATGCCATGAATACAACACACTGTCTGTTGAGTGCCTGCCCCAATGTCTGCTGCCTTTCCTTGAGCTCTTTCAATGCTTGAATAGTAGGGACTGGATTCAACCAGATTCAGAAGTTGAAAAAGGGCCAAATAAGAGCTAACAGAAGGACACATTTGCCCCCCTAGCCTGAGGTTCTGCTCTATATGCTTGCAAAGAGGATAGGGGGAAAAAGTATAGGTAGCAGCTAGCAAGGAATGGTCAAACCTGACCACGTCAGTTAATATTCCACAGAGCCAGAAAACTAAGCCATAACAAAATAGATTAGCATTCAAACACAATTACTAGAAGCCTAAAAGCTAAAATGAACTAGTACACCTAGAGTTAAATGAAGTTATTGATAGAGCAGGAAACTTGGTGAAAAGAATCAATGTAGCACCACCACCACCACTCAGCATTTATAGGAATTAGAGTAGGTTACGCTGCTGGTGGACTGTAGTTTCAAGTAACACAAAAAACTAAAATCCAATTTTGGGCTCTTCTCTAAGGAGTACAATGGTAAGGTATACCCCACGCAGAATTATTTTAACCACATTGCCAAGAATCACTAGCTCACTTAAAAGGTACTCATATTTTCAGCTGGGAGGGTCGAGTTTGAATAAAATGGCTCCACTGATTGAACTCTGCATATGCTGACTAGAATTCTGACATGTTGTACGAATAATAATACAGCACACAACTCCTTATGGGGGCAAATGGCAGTTGGGGTGCTTCACAAAATACAATAAAACCACCTAAAATCCACAGTTTAAAAGTGGAAGAAGAGGAAAAAATACATTAAGAGGAACCAAGAGTGGATCCTCAAAGGCACCTGGAGGATAAAAAGTCTTCAGGCACTTTTTGAAAGTGAGGAGAGAGAAATGAGATGAACATTGGGGTGGGGTGTGTGTGAGAATGTTCCACAGTAGGGAGCCAGTTACAGCAAAGACCTGACCGGCTACCAGCTTAAATTGCAATCCCCAAACAGTGGGTGGTTTCTGAGGGCGGGATCCCACAAAACTTGGCTTAGTGTGACTCCACTATGTTTACCACCTTTTCATAATTAAAAAACTAAGAGACACCCAATGAAATTAACAGACATCAGAATTTAAAAACATTCAAGATGAAGCACTTTGCCCACACAATGCACAAACCACCTGTGGAACTCATTATTGCGGGATACTGTTAAGGCTAACAGTACAACTGGGTTCAAAATGGATTAGACAAATTCATCCCTGGGACAGGTGGTGGAGTCATGTGGAGGGCGTTGAGCGCTTATTACCTGACAGCTGCAGGAACCAGGTGATCTTTTGATAAGACTACTGAGTTGCCAGATTTTTGACGACTCCAAACTTGTGGCTAAATTTTGTATTTTTGTTCTTCGATCTAAAAGTTATTCTGTTTAGTCATTTTGCTGAATGATTTGTATGCTTTTGGTATGTGTCTTTGGGGTTTTTAATTTGTGTGTACTTTGGGTTAATATTTTATGAGGAAATTATTATTGTTTTTGTTACCCCTTGGTTGGGCCTTGTATTTGGAAAATTGTTACAGCTTTGTGCTACAACAATAAATATAAATATATTTACTCCCTGGGACAGGTGCATCAAGGGGGCCAGGGGTGGCAGACTCATGTTCAGGGTGTTCCTAAACCACTGAACATCAGAAGGTAAGCATGAACAACAGAGGATGGATCACTCAATAGCTGTAGTGTTGCTTGTCCCCTTCTTTTGATACATGCAGCTACTAGAACCAGGATATGGAGAAAAGCAGACCATTGGTCTGAAATTCTTGTTTTTTGCCTTGTTCTCTACTTCAAAATATGGGCAGTGATTCACAAGCCACATAGTCCACAGGAGCCCCTGTGGGCTTCAACTCACAGAATAAGTTTACTTTAGAATAAGTGGTTTGTGGCTTGCAGCCAGAGTGTCTAAGCAAATCACGTCTTGCCTTATTTATGGCTATTTGTTTCAAGGCTGCTTTGGAAACACAGTTAATGAGGCACATGCTAAAATGTTTCTGACAGATCTCTCTCTGATGGTATCTGCTTCCACTGTGGAGAAACTGGAAGCAATTTGCACATCAGAGAGTGACCTTTCAGAAGAAAATTATTCAGATTATTTTGTAGCTCAACGTTACATAAAGAAGGGAAAGTGGGAAATAATTGACAGACCAGAATCTGCTACCAAACATCTCACCTTCCAAACTCTCCACCTTTTCAGCTTCATTTCCATCTTCAAAACCCTGTAAAGTTCCCAAGTCCTTTTCCGTTCTTTCTTTGTCTGTAGCTGCAGTGTCCCGGCCAGTTCCATCCAATTCCTTCTCATGATCTCGGTCCAGTTTTGCTTCACTGCGCTTCGATGATTCTGTCTGAGAGGAGATATCAAGGCCTCTGTCTCTTTCAGTACCATCAGGAAGAGAGAGTCTCTCTCTTTACCGATCCATGTCTCTCCTTTTCTCCCGTTCTCTCTCACGCTCACGGATTCGGTCACGATCTCTGGTCCTTGGCCAGTCTTTATCTACATCTCTGTCCCATTCTCTCTGCTTTCCATCCCTCCTTTCTCTCTCTCGTTCACGGTCATGCTCATGTCTTTCTCTGTCCTGAAGCCTGTCCCTACTGTCGAAGGACCCAGATCTGGAATGCACTTTTCGATCAGATTCAGGAGAGCTTCTTCTTGAGCTGTGACTTCTCGAATCTTGACGATCTGGAAAAATATTGAGATAGAAATGCAGTACGTAAGATAGAAATGCAGTACATAATACCACTAAGGAGCCAGTGTAGCTTAGTAGATAAAGTGTTGGATGGGGACCTGGGAGACCTTAGTTCAAATCCTATGCTTGCCAGAAACTCGCAGGGTGGCCTGGGGCAAGTCACATACTCTCAACCTCAGTCCCCCCTCCCCCCTCTGTAAAATGGAAATGACAACCTACTTCACAGGGTTGTTGTGAGGGTGAACTAGATAAGGATTTTAAAGCTTTGAACATTGAAAACCACTGTATAAATAAATCACAAGAACTATAATAGGTAGCTTCCAAAATAATTTTGGCGTCAAGAATTTGGTGTCAAACTTGGCCTTTGATGCTTTAGTACTAAAGTATAAACAAGGCATCCTGATTTCTTTATAAAAATCATTTATCTGCATTTGACCTTATTACGGGCATGATTTGTATCATAATTCCTCCTCTTCCCAAGAACATTTCCCAATAGCTACTGTCTCCTTAAAAGCCATGATGCATATATTTTGGTATTTGGGAATTGCTGTAGGAGAAGTGCATGGCAAAAACTTGGCACCTCTCTATATTAAAGACATGTTTGGCCAATAATGGCAGGAAGTTATCTATGCTATTTGACCTGAAGGGATGGGGATAGGTATCCTGTGTTTGTATAGAAAATAGTTCCATTAAGATGAAAATAAAAGAACACCACCAGAAAAATGAGCTATCCAGTAGCTAAATTTCTCACTAGGATTTTTTTT
Source organism: Sphenodon punctatus (assembly GCA_003113815.1). Lineage (NCBI taxonomy): Eukaryota > Metazoa > Chordata > Lepidosauria > Sphenodontia > Sphenodontidae > Sphenodon > Sphenodon punctatus. The sequence goes on along the minus strand of QEPC01002071.1, from coordinate 458,053 downwards.
TCTCTTGGACTCTTGCCCTTACAGTTACTGATCTATTATGTATTTGATTAATAGATGACGACTGCCTTGTGGATCACAACCACGTCTGAACAGCCCTAGTATTATAGGTACAAGATGCTGGGACTTTAGAAGCTACCAGAATTTTAAATAAAAATCAAATTATGTAATTTTCTTTGCAAAAACACTGCACCCTCATTTGATAACATGGCAGAAGGCATGGTTCCCAATTTGCAAACACAAAGAGAGCACTCGTTCATTCATTGAGCTCCTTGATCACACGCAAACAGAATAGGTTGGTGATCAGTTTCCCTAACAAGGAGAAGACTCTCTAAGCGTGCATTTTCTGAGATAATGGGCCATCGCAGCCACTTTGCAGGCAGAGAGGAGTGTACTTCTAAACACGTTTCTCTCTACCAATCAGGGATTTGCTTTTAAGCAATGCAATTCTGCTCAGCCTTTCCCCTGAAGAGGAAACCTTAACCGTCTTCCTGTTCCTATGAAATGATACTGCACTTCCAAACATTTAATATTTAAACATCATTGTTATAACACAGGGTGAAAACAGACATGCACATAACTCCAGTTTAACACTGCTTTAACATTTCTTATGTATGCTGCAGGGTTGTACTGGCACCCTATGAAGCCCTGCAACATGCATAAGAAATGTTAAAGCAGTGTTAAAGAGGAGTAAAGGTGCATGTCTGTTTTCACCCACAGTTTTTTACAAGGCCATACTGGGCTTCACTCCCAAATGCCTCATTATTAAGGAGAGCGCAGTGTAAATGGAAAAGAGATACCTTGTTGGTGTTCTAGAAGTGGTAACCAGATAGAAAGGGAAAGAGCAGCCAACTCAGTGGGCCTTGTCTTGGGAGTTTCCACTGGCAGAGAACTTTGAGAAAGCCTAAATTCTTTATAGTCATACCAGCTTGCTTTCCGAAGACATCTTATGTCGCAGTTGAGCAACAATCACAATAAAATTTCACTGTGAACTCGGTCTCTAATAAATTCTATTATTTAACAATTCTGACTCTAGGGACCACTTCTTTTAAAATAAAATAGCCACTAGTAGAACTATCACCCTGGCAGGCCTCGCCTGCATAAGACGATGGCGGTCAGTATCCACCAACTATTTAGCCAACCCCCACCTGCAATGCAAGTGCTGGGGCTTGCAATCCAAGTGCACAGGAGTGCACTTGTTCCTCTCCAACCAGATGACACCTTTCACCCCCCCACAGCAGCCACTGTAATTGTTAGCAGAGCATAAGCATAGATAGCCAACATCTAAATGGGGTACACTAATAAATCAAAGCATGGGACCCAGATGTCTCTCCCCCAAGTTGGTTTTATTCAGGCTGGTCTTGATAATTCCCTGCACACTCTTGCATTTATTCTTCCTCTGCCATGTGGACGAGCAGTATTTCCAACTTGCTAGTTTATAGAGGAGTGACTGATGCAAAGCTCCAGCTTTGTGCTTGCTTCCTGATCTAGAACAGCCGTATTGCATTAAGAGGGGAATACTGTCTCTCAGAGGGGATGTAATTTTAAATCAATCCTCACCAGTTTGCTTCAGTTGTCAGAGCCTCAAAGCTAAGCAATTCAGTTCCAATGGATTTTTTTGGTTCAAGATGAAAATGAGTTTCATAAGTAATACATTTACCTAGTAAGGAAGACAACCTAATAAAGCCAGTGCCAAGTCTCTCCGGAATCATGTTAACCATAGCTCCTGGAGAGAATGAATATAAATTTACTTTTTATGCACATCATAATTCCTATATTAAAATTAATTTCAGTTTATTATTTTCAAACTACAATACCATGGAATCATAAAAACATAGGGTTGAAAGAGACCCCAAAGGTCATCCAGCCCAACCCCAGAATACAATTACCCCTATGTTCAGCATTAGCATAAGAGTGCCAACATACCCATTTAACTAGCTCTTCAAACATGGTTTAGTCTTATGACATATTCCCAACTGAATATTCCAGTACCAGTACCGCAATAACCCTGTCTCCCCCCTGAAAACCTCTCTCTTCCACCAGGCTTTCCCTATCTTCTCTGTGCTGACCCCCACAGGCGTATCACTGATGCTTTCTTTACAGTCCTTTCATTCAAAGCTCCCTTCTTCCTGTAACTAAGCTAAGCACATGCACCTGCAACTTCTCAACTTTCTTCCCCCATCTCTCTCCTGGACTAGAAACCCACTGGAGCAGGGACCTGCCTCTAATAAAATGATTATTCAGTGCCATTGCTGGTGTTATATAAATACTTAATAGCAACCACCACCATAAAAATATAAAATGTCATACAGCACCAGTCAATGGTCCATTTAGCCCAGCATCCTGTCTCTGACAGTGGCAGCTTTGGTTGCTTCAGGGGGAGTGATGAATTTCCAGTCCCCAACAGTCAGAGGTCTCATCCTTTAGTCAACTTGATTAACAGCTTTATGGAACTATCCTTTAAGAAGTTATTAAATCCTTTTTTGAACTCAGTTACACTACTGGCCTTCACAACCACCTCTGGCAATGAGTTCCACAGGTTAATTGTATGTTCAGTGAAAAAACTATTCCTTTTGTTTTAAACTGGTTGCCAGTTAGAGTGTCCCCTAATTCTAGTATTTTGAGATAGGATAAAACAGCTCCCCATTTACTTGCTCCACATCACTCATGGTTTTTAAAACTTCTATCATATTCCACTCTCCCAGCCATCTCTTCTCCAAGCTGTGAAGAGTCCTAACCTATCAAGTCTCTCATAGTAGAAAGTCGAAAGCTTGAACGCAGCATAATCTGGAATATTCAATGTCTAGTTTTACCACAATAATTACCAGACCCTTCCCTTTCACGTGCAATGAAAGAATAGCATTAACATCCCGACAGAAGAATTCTAAAATGCAATCATCTTACTTTTGCTTAGCACAATGTAATCAGTGTCACTAGGACATTATCTCATTACCTAAAGAAGTGCTGCGGCTAGGCTCTCCTCGTTTCAGCTGATCAATTCTCGACTTTCGCTCTCCAGTGATTTCTAAGCTTTTCTTCTCTTGATCCCTGGAGTTGCTATGCAGAACCCTTTTCCTACCAGTCTGGTCATCTCCGCTGCGATGGGCTGAATCATTGGAGGGTGACCGGAGTCGACTTGAAGTATGGCTGCGATTACTACCAAGGCTGCTGCTGCGTTTCTGATCAATAGGCTTGCGTTGAGGTGCATCTTCTATGGTAATGTGAGGGGTTTCAGGCTTTTCCACCCTTGTTCGGTGGCTTTTTCTATGGGGTTCTTCAGTGCTTTTCTCTGGAACAATGATTTCTCCACGTTCTGGAACATCTTCATCTGACCAGTCACTAAAATGTGTCTCCTCTCTTTTGGAGGCAGTTTCTACTGCAACAGCTTTCTCAGGTACTGCTTCAACTAACTCCTCTTTTGTCGTTACAGGGGGAGTCCTTGGACCTTTTTTCTTCTTATGGTGCGGGACAATTTCTTCATCAGAAACCTCAGAATCCCCCTTTGACCTCTTACGTTTCTTCTCAACATTTTTCTTTTTTTGACCTTTCTTGGGTGAAAAGACTTGGACCTCCTCTGTTGTTGGCTCGGTGTACCGTTCCACTCCACTCTCGTCCTCTTTTTTTTTCTTTGTAGCCTTTTTCTGCACTTTGGACTTCTTCTTGTTCTCTTCATGCATTCGATCAGATGCTTCTCGTTCTTCAGAAGGATGACAAGCTAAGCTGTCCTGGGCCCTGGGCCTGGAATTTTCAGTGATTTCCGTTTGCTCTCTTGGTTTCTCTCCTGAAGAAACCCTTTCTTTAAACTCTGATTCTTCATAACGTCTGGAGCTTTCCTTTCTCTCTGGCTTCCGTTCTTCCTCTTTCCACCGACTCTGCCTGTCTTCTGCAAGATGCGTTGGGCTAAGCGATCGGGATTCCTGAGGCCTTACAACCTGGCTTAGTAGCCTGTGCTTCTCATCTATGAAAGAAAAAAAAAAAAGCAAGCTGTTTAGGAAGGGAAAACACACATCTGCGCATCATTCATAGCAAAGGAAATGTCAATTAAAACCTGCTCTTTTCTGCTACGTTATTTCAAACATCTGCAATATCAACAAGATTTTCATTTCACTTTTGATAAAAGTCCTGAAGATAAATGCTGGTGCTACTGCCCATGACAACACTGGTATAACAAAATGAGCACATAATATATCTAGCACAGAAACCTGTATTTTACAAGAAAAACTGCTATGCTCAGAAATACAAAGCAAGGAAGCTTAATCCATCACTTTAATATCTAAGATTAGAAAGAACGTTTGCACAATTACAAGCTATGCTGGGACACTGCTGTTGAGATATCCCACTTCTACTTACTTTTATCATCTCCACTGTTGTAGGCATCGCTGTCGGGAGAATGCTCACGGCGACGCTTAGGTGAAGGATGAGGGCTGGGGCTACTTTCGTTTCTGTGACGCTTTCTATGTTAGACGAATACAATAAAAATCTGATGAAGATCCCTTTAAAAAAAAAACGTAAGCTCTCTTTTTTCTTAAATAGAAAAGTGGTAGCATCTGTAGCCACACCTTCCTCAGGCAAATGCCAGAACGGGCCACATGCTTCTCATACAATATTCCTGCTCATTAGCCAAAAAATTCAAGGTAATATCAGCTATTTCTTCAAATACATATCTTACTCAGTTTGTATACATTTTAAGACGACTGTCTTATACAATTCACGTGTCAGTTAGGATAAGCAACTTTTAAGTGTGCACATTCACACAAGTGTCTTCTGCTTTAGGTTTCCTTGCAGGAGATGAAAATTTCTGTATCCTTTTTCATGCATTGCTTCCTCTGCTAATATGTTGCTTCCCTGCTTCCAGTTTAGCCTTGCCCTGCCACTGCTAGCAATCCAAGTATGTTGTGTGGCTGTCTTTATCTATTGATGACTGAAAGAGGGAAGTGTCCCATCCCACATTACGAGCAATGTGCAAGAAGGAAACAGCATGACTGTTAAGCCTTGGTGTGCACCCTCACTAATGCTGGACACTTGCCAAGACATTCTGAGACCTAATCTATTCACATGATTAAAAAAGCTTGAGGGAAATTGTTTTGACAATTTTCTCCTCTTGTGTAAATGCGCCGTGGGAGTTGATCTTACAATAAATTTCTGTGCATGCCAAGCATCTCACAGTGGCCAATTAACAGAGTCAAATGGATCAGTTACTCAGGCAGTGCCAGGCACATGCTACACCGCTGGAGTCATGGCAAGGTTGGAAAAGTCAGAAAGTAAAGGGACAAGGTGCGAAGTAGTTCTTAGATCCTGAAAGATGGTTTCATAGTCTTGGACTGGCACCTTACACAGCTCTCTCCCTTGCATAAATTAATTCTATCTTTGCATGAGAAAGTCCTATCATGTAAGAAGAATAGAGCTGAAGACTCTGGCTGCAATCCCAAGTAGGATCTGCATAGGATCCACGTGGCACAATGTGCTCTCTATGGACATGTGCGGGGCATGGGATCGACCCGTGATCCTTTATCCACTGCATGAGGCTATTTCAAGTACAGTCTCAAAATTGGGGAGGGGGGGGGATCAGGAAAAAATGGAACAGTAAGATGAAGGACCCACTGTGCAAGTCTAAAAAAAATTGCTGTGGGCACAGAAGGACCAAATATCTGCAGCTGGCCAGATGAATAAAAAGGGATGTTCTACAAGAGGGCACCTGTGCTCCTTCAAAGACCACTACTCTGGCAAATTTCCCCCACCTTCAAAGCACATCAAAAAAATGAGACTATTCAGAGACAGCTTCTGAGAAGATCCAGATTTGACTGGCTAGAAATATCCAGGAAAGAGATCTTTCCCCACCCCCACAAAAAATAGAACAAAATTCTTATCAAAAGCAAAAATGTTTTTGATGAACAGATGGATTTTAAATTTCTCAGAAAATGTATTCTGTCGTCAGAATAAGGACTGTCAGTTTTGGGAGGTAACCGTATTTTTCTAGTGTAAAGATCAAACCTCAAAACACCATTACTTATGCCAGCAGAGGGAAATAGCCAGCCCATGTGCTGTTTTTTATTTGGCCCCTTTCCCATTTATTTGATCTGGCTTGTGGATCCAGGCCCTACCTTTAAGCACTGAAACAGCAAGTTCAGGGTTAGGGAGTGGAAATGAGGGCATACAGTCAAGGACAGGCGAGATTCATGGCATAAACCCATGATCTGGACCCTCCCCTTTCTTGAGTAAACCTGTTAAGCATCTCCTGCCCCTAGCTACTATCTGGCCCGCAGAGCTTGTATTCATTTTCAAGCTGGCCTGCAGGAGGAAAAAAGTTTCCTTATCCGTGAGGCTTAGGTTTTTGCTATAGTAACGTTTTGAGACAAAGGTGATCTCCTCGCATCTTCCTGAAGGGCCCTGACACACCAGTACTCACCCAAGCGCTTAACAGCTACAGAGCTGATACCAAGGAAAAGAGAAACCTAGCAAGAAACATTACAAGAACACTCTTTTGAACTTTTGCTGGTGAAAAACACAACATGAAGACAGACTCTTACTTGGATTTCTTTTCTTCATGAGCATCTCTTGAGCTCCTTTCTTCTCGGACCTCTTCTCTCTTATCCCTGCGCTCATCCCTGCCTTTCTCCTTGTCTTCCCAGTCTCTCTGGCGTTCCCTTTCCTTATCCCGTTCTCGTCCCCTCTCTCGTTCCCGCTCTCTCTCCCGCTCCCGTTCCCTCTCTCTTTCCCGCTCCTCCCTCTCCCGCTCTTTTTCTCGCTCCCGTTCTCGCTCTCTTTCCCTTTCCCTGTCATGGTCTCGGTCACGCTCTCTTTCACGCTCTCTCTCTTTGTCCCTCTCTCTTTCTCGCTCTCGCTCCCGAGCACGATCTCGCTCGAGTTCTCTCTCTTTTTCTCTCTCTCTTTCTCGCTCCCTTTCTCTTTCCCTCTCTCGGTCTCGCTCCCTCTCCCGTTCCCTTTCCCTGGTCCTCTCATCTCTTCTATCATCAGTCCTGTCTACCCTCCGTTCATCTCGCCTTTCATCACGCTCAAGGTCATCGCTCCTTCCCGGGTGCCGCACTGGTGAGCTTGGTCTTTGATCTGCAAAAAGAGACAAATTTCATATGGGCTCTTAATTTTTTTAAAAACTTAAAATTAAATATTTTAATGTTTAAAATACTGAAAATATTGTTGCTGGAGTTTTTCAAACAGAGGCTAGACAGCCTTCTGCTCAGGTATGTTGTAGCTATAGTCATCCTGCATCCAAGCAGAGGGTTAGTTTAGATGACCTTCAATGTCCCTTCCAACTCCATGATTCTATTATCAATCTCTGTTCTGTATTTCAGGTCTGATATTATAGAAAACTAAAAATGCTATTTAGTAAATAGCATCAGAACCATCTTTCATTATTTATGCTGAAAATGTTACACAAAAGGATGGAGGAGACGGAAATGGAAAATGTAGCTTACACCATGATCCACAAACCACTTGCTCCAGAGAAGCCCTATGTGCTGTTCAATGGGATGACAACTTTTTTGTCCATCAGTGCAGAGCTGAAACACTGCACTTCCCTACACACTACTGAGAGACTGCTCTTCAGGGGCATGCTTGGAGAGCTGGAAAAACACCGAGTCAATAAAACATACGTTCCTGTCAGTTTAATCAATTTTCACCTTTGAGTGAATTAATAATGACTTAATGCTCCCTTGCTTCCGGGTAAAATTAAAAGCAAATAGAAGTGACATTTCCACTACAGCCAAAACAATCATTTTCTGGATGTGAATCATTAGTCCAGGCAACTGGCGCCTGGTACACGAGTCACATTCTTCTACTGGCATCACACTTGCAAGCCGCTATCATTTCAATACCAGCTACTGCAATCATGCCTGGAAGACAAGCTCTGTATTTTCATGCTGTTGGTCTTCAGCAGCCCATTACCATCAAAAAGCAAAACCAAGAATTTGCACAAAATGCTTACGCGTAAAAAAAAGTAGACATCTGAAGAAGTGCAATACGTGCTTATGGATGGTTGAGTATGCCTTACAGCAGGGGTGGCAAACATCCGGCTTGTGGGCCAAATCCAGCCTCCTGCTGTTTTTAATTGGCCCCAATCCAGGTCCTGGACTAGATCCATACCCTCAAACACTGAAGGAGTGAGCTCAGGTTAAGGGAACAGAGATGAGGGCATGCACTCAAGGACAGGAGATGGATGCATGGCACAGATCTATGATCTGGACCCTCCCCTTCCTGCCCTCCCACTCATAAAGCACCCTTACTCAACTCATAGCTGCCCCTCAGAGCTTGTACTAATTTTCAAAGTGGCTACAAGAGGGAAAAAGTTCTTCACCCCTGCCTTACAGTGTATTCACATCTTTCTCCCGTGAAACACTTCTACCATCTCAAATGTGGTCTAATTTTATTCCACCTAGTAAACCTAACTCTGTGCTTTGACGGTAAACTAACGTACTTATTCTGGGGTATCACCTGCAACGTATGAATACTCCAGGGTAAGTTGCTACATGGTAAAGAGGCCCTGAGTAAATTGGAAGGCCTTGTGTTGTCCTCCAGGTGCTAATATTGGCAGAACAGAGCTAGCAAGTTAGTCAGTCAAATTTATTAAATGGCTCTAGCTTGCGCCATGGCCAAATATCAATTTACAAATAAATAAAAGTAACATCACTTAATGCATTAGATATATCACCAAAAATACATGAAAGCATAGAACTGATTATCCAAATACAGCATAGCTAGTGCTAATCTCCTCATCCCAAAAAGAAAGGAGGACAAAATTGTAAAGGATTAGGTTTCTAAGAGTGCCATAGCAGAGCTTGAGCCCTGAATAAGCCCTGAATAAGCTAAAGTCAGCCTGAAGTTAGCTAAATAAGATACTTGGCTGAGAATGTAAAACAACATATTACCACACTCCTTTCAGGGTTAGCCATAACCAACATTTGTCTATGTTCTTTCTAACAAACAATAGTACAAATATTATTTTTGGAATTACTAACACTAGAAGCTAATTAATCCAATTGGCACAGGGTATCGATAAAACTTAATTTTTCTTCCGGCAGGCCAGAGCATACGGCATATTTGCGATCATTCTTCCAAAGTCTTCATTGGGATTAGCTAGAATATAAGCAATTTTTATACTTGTATCTCAATGAGATTTTCCTTGCATAATGGGGTCTAGATATTTCCCCCTTAAGTCTCCTGTTAATCTACACTCAAAAAGGTAGTGTACCAAATCCTCCACTTTAAACTGACCACAAGTACAGAATCTTTCATCACAGGGAACCTGATTCAACCTCCCTTCAAGTACAGCAGATGGCACAAGCTGGAACCTCACCAGCATCAATGCCCTTCGTATGGGAAAGTTTGTCAGTGCTGCCAAATAAGGCTCCAAGTGATGCAAGGAATTGAATTTTCCATAATAAGGGGCTATTTTGTTTTCAGCCTGAAGTTAGCTAAATAACTTCAGTCAAATCAGCAGTCAAATCATTCTGTGTAAAAATTTCCCTCAACCGAGTTTTCATCATTTTTCTGGCCCTAATTGTGGGAAAACCCTCCATGAATGAAACAGATAATCCAACTGATACACATAAAGTAGTTAACCCTTGATACCAGGGAGAAACAAAGCCTGTATTTAAATTCTCTTGCCAGCAATGTTTCAGGAGTCTGTTTGGCATATTCTCAAGTTATAGCCAATTAAAAAAATAAAATAAAGCGAACTCGCAGTTCAATGAGTAACATCCCTGTTTCAGGACTTAACATACAAATTGGAGTGCACAGTGGAACACCCAATATCGTACGTAAGAGCTTATTTTGAAATATCTCCACTGTACCACACTGTCTATAACCCCATATTTCTGCCCCAAACAGCACCTGAGGGGTGAGTTTATGCTCTAGGAGCTTCAGGGCTGGGGGGACTAGTTCTCCAGAACCTAATTGTTCCCCCTACTGTTTGAGCAAGCTTCAGTTTGACTGTAACCATGTGTTTATTCCATAAACCATTGCAAGAAAACAGCAGACCCAGATATTTAAATATCGGTACCTGCTCCAGAGGTTTCCTATCCACCAATCATTGGTTGGTGTGATATTTGTTTCCAAATACCATAACCTTGTTTTTTTCGTCATTAACTTCCAAATGATTTTCTTTACAATGACTTAAAGCTACGATTAAATGTCAAAGACCAATTTCTGAAGTAAACAGAGCTACCAAAAGAACTGCAGAGCTCACTCTTCTAAAAAAAAACCCCAACAACCTGAAACATCTTACCTAAGATGTTACCTTACCCTAAGCCCAAGAAGGGAGAGACATTTTATAAACTCTCTCTCTTCCTATCCCCACCTGGACTTGGATTTTCGGTCAACTGATTTGACCACAATGAAAAATCAATTTGAAGTATACTGGCCAATAAAATTTCACATTGTAATCAGTTTTTGCCTGTCTTACATCTGTACCCAGTCAAAATTAGCCACCTTTCACGAGAGTATTTAAATATTTTAAGACAAAAATATACAAAACGATTCTATATAAACTTCAAACATATCTGCATTGGAAATGTGCTGTTGGATTTATGCTGATGTATTCTAGCTGGTGTCATCAAAACAATAACACAGAAAAAAATGCCACTTCTAAGTTAGTCATCATACATAGAAGTCTCTTGGAGCTATTTGCTTTAAACATACTGAATAAATAAAAAGCATGGGATGACTGCCACAGACCAGTTGAACTGGAGGGGGTGGGGGAAGACGGGATAGAAAGCACATAGCATGTAACTGAGCTAACAAGCAGCAACCTCATTAATGCCAATTTACATCACCATCAGCACTAGCCTGATGCCAAAGTTTGATAAATGGATCAATTATATATTTATGAATACCTGCTTCAGTGTCTGCAGACTTCTTGAATCAGGGCATATATATTTGCATACCTCTCTCTCTGTTGTCACGCCTGTCCCGCTCTCCATGTCTTCTTTCAAAGGATGAATCCCTTGCTTGTTCTCGACTGTCATAGCGATCTCTATCAGGATAGCTACTCCGTGATTCCCAGTTGTCATGGTAGTTGCCGCTACTGCTATGACTGTCAACCTGTGACCCTCTTGCTCCCCGGCTACCTAATGAAAGGTAGAGTCACACACAAAAGACCTTATGTTGAGGAAAATGCATTGACATCCTATTAATTCAAATATATTGCGTATTTGAATTTAAGCATTGCTGATTAAATAAAAGTTGGAAAGTGATCAAACTGCTTGATGTACTACTTGAGTACTGCTCTGCTTCCAATGTGATAACATAAGCCAGGAGTGGGGAACCTCAAATCAGACCCAAGAGCCAAATGTAGCCCACCACTAAGTTATTTGGCACCTTTCCAGTTCTCGGATTTGGCCCCAAATCCAGTTCCTAAACCAAAGCGTTGAAAGAGTGAGAGTAGGGGGGTAAGGGAGCAAAGATGAGCACACGCACACATAATGAGAGGGGACAGATCCACAGCAGTGAACCACGATCTAGACACTTCTCTTCCTGGGTGCACCCCTTAAAGGACCTTGAACCCTCAAATTTCTGTGTGTCCCTAGATGCTTGTACTAATTTTCAAAGTGGTCCCAAGGTGGGAAAGAGTTCCCCACTCCTGGCATAAATGTACAAAACCTGTTGCATCATCTACAGGACAAAAGTATATCTGACACAATGAAGGTGGCAATGGGGACAACGCAGTGAACTCCAGTCCCTGCCTACAAAGGAAAAGAACTGAAAATGTTATTTTTGTCCTAGGCACCTAGAAGCCATACACACACACAGCCCTAGTAACAGGAGTGTATTTTCTAGAGAAAAACAACTATTTGCAACATTTCCCCCCCTTGCCGGAGATAAGGCAGTGTGTGGAAGGTTGCAGACATTTATTCTTGAGAATATTGTGCAGAAATGAAAAGGGAGCCCAAGACATCAAGACACAATTATTTTTCAAGCCTCCAATAATTTAAATTTCAATGCAATGTTAAAATCACAAACCCAAAATAAGATGAACACAGCTGAGCCAGTGGCGACAATGTGGTAGGTGAACAACTGTTATACAAAACAACAGTAACTACACTGAAAAAGATTTTCCTAGAGGGCAGACAAAATGCGCTCTGTGGTGCTTTTACACAAGTGGGTCACCGTGGCGCAACCCGCTCGTGCGGTATTTCAAAATCCCACAAGGTGGGATTAGACAAGATGGAAGTCTGGGATCATGCGCGTTGAAGGCGGTTGTGCATTTTTTTCAGACCACGAACTAAATACCTTGATTGTGAGGTATTGTGCAGCCGCGCCACAGCAACCCGCTGGTGTAAAAGCAGTCAAAGACAGGGAAGGAGACGGTGAGAATTCCATGTAGGTCACGTACTTGCATGGATAGTGGACTGTAGCACATATGGTTGGATAATCTGCTACTACTATAAGGATGCCACATTTCACAGCCTTTGGACAGGACCCACAAACCACTTACTTCCAAGTCGTCCCCACGGAAACCCAGATGGCTTCAGATGGGGCTATAGAGAAGTAAATGGCTTGTGGGTTATGTCCAAAGGCTGTGAAATGTGGCACCCTTATAGCAGTAGCAGTGTTGTTAATTTAAAAGAACAACAGTTCTACCCTAAGTGAAACTGAAGTTATCAATGAAAAAAAATCAAACCAATTTGAAAGGAATTCATTATAATAACGTGAGTATTAAATATCCATCAATATATATTTTTTTAAATGGTGGTACCCTTATCAGATAATTCTGGACCTCTGCCTCTACTTCTGCCAGTTCGGTCACTTCTAGTTTCGGTTCTAGATTCACTTCTGGAATCATTCCTTGTTTCAGCACGAGAAGTCTCTTCTCTGCCATGGGCTCTACCATAGCTGCGGGTTTCCTCCTGATAGTGTTCTTCCTTTTTATGGGTATCACGACTGTCTCTGTCTCTGTAGTCATGGGTATCCCGTGTAGATCGAGAATCTCTCTGATCGCGGCTGTCTTTATTATCTCTACTGTAATCCCTTGTATCCCTGGAGTCTCGAGTGTCCCTAGAATCCCTGGGCTCCCTGCGATCTCTGTTATCCCGGGTCTCCCTTCGATCTCGTCCATCCCGAGACTCTCGATCGTCCCGGTGCTCCCTGGAGGTACTCTGCTCTTGGTCATAATCTCGTTCCTCTCTGGTTTCTCTCTCTCTTTTACCTCTGGTCTCTGGAAATGTATTTAAAAATTTAGATTTATCAAAATTCATAATATTACAGTTGAAGTAAAGGAGCACACACAAAATCAATACAACTCAAAAACGAAAAGCAGATGGGAAAGATCAGCAAAGGCAACAATAGAACAGTACCTATCCAGGAACAGAAATCGGTGACTGAATATCCAGACTTTGAATAAATCAAACAACTTGTTTTAAGAAGTGGTAGGAAAGATCTTCCACTGCAATAGTTTCAGGACAAGCAACTATTGTTTTACATATAGACTGTAGTTCACAAACCACTTATTCCATAGTAACTGCTTTGTGCACCACAGTCCATTTTTAAACAAGACACTCCCACTCATGGGACACGTGGGAGCATCCCGTTTCAATTCAGAGGTGTGTGGATGCACCCTCCTGTGACCCACACGTTCCCACCCATCTCCACCCATGCACAGAGCAATCAGTAAAAAGGTGGGTTACTCCATGCCCGTCTGCACCCTCCTCCCACACGCAGCGCTCCACCAGCCAGCCACCAGCAGTCCATTTAAAAACGGCCACAGTGATAGTCTATAAACCTTGTGTGATGTACTCTTAGTCGTGTTTATCAAAAAATGTCTAATAGATTTGACTGCAAACAACTCCTCTAACACCAGTCATTATGTATTGGAAGGAACACACAGAGAAAGGAGTCAAGAATTAGGCCGTTTTCTCACGTTACCGGGTGGGGGTGGGACGGGACGGACACTTTCGTGAGGGCAATTGTGACTCACTCTGACGGGAATTAGTGTATGTAGGAAACAAAAATTGGTCACCTACCTCGGTGAATTTGTTTCTCTTCGTTCCACCTGTCAGTGCTCTGCACGGGTAGCTCTGCGTATGGCCAATAGGAGGCAGAAGAAGAAAAACCCTCCTACGCATGCGTGGAGCTGCCCTCAGTCACTCAGTCGATAACCAAGCCGAGGGCCGAATCGTGAATCCTGTAATGCTTATATACAATCATTAGAGTGTGCCCTTTCCCCTTTGGGATTACTGGGCTAACTAAACTGTTGAACTTAATAACCATCTAAACGGTTAATGAACTAATTGTAACTGACAATCCTTACAGACTCACTCCCTTTAAATTAATGCTGTTTGGCAGGGAGGGCCAGAGCACTGACAGGTGGAACGAAGAGAAACAAATTCACCGAGGTAGGTGACCAATTTTTGTTTCTCCTTCTGCCCCCTGTCAGTGCTCTGCACGGGATATACCCGAGCTCCAATTATGGGTGGGAACAAACAGCCCTGGGAACGTCCATAACTGTCTGTAAGACCCTCCCGCCAAATGCCGCATCCGCGGACTTGTAGAAATCTAATTTATAATGTTTTATGAAAGTATGCAGGGAGGACCAAGTTGCCGTCCTGCAAATTTCGTCATATGACGCCCTTGCCTTAAGGCATACGATGTAGCAGCACCTCTAACAGAGTGCGCCCAGATTTGCAAGGGTGGTACTTTATTCTTTGTCTTATAGGCTTCTACGATGGCTTGTTTAAGCCATTTTGATATTAATGCTTTTGAGGCCTTCCTACCCCCATAGCTAGGTCTGATATTAATATATTTTTTGAATCGGCATGCACCGGATTGGGGCAGAACGATGGGAGGACTAGTTCCTGTGCCTTATGGAAGGTTAAGTTCACTTTGTGGAATGAAGGCCTCATCAATTCTTAGAGTAACCGTCTGGTCCCCAAAAGAGCAATAATTGTCATCCATAGACCAGGCTCCTAATTCCGAAACCCTGCGGGCCGATGTCACTGCCACTAAGAACACCACCTTAAGGGTCAGCATATATAATGACATGTGGCGGAGAGGATCGAACGGGGCTCTAGTGAGCGCATCTAGGACCAGACTGAGGCTCCATGAGGGGCATCTATGAATTACTGGTGGGCAGATGTTACGAGCTGCTCGTAAAATGTCTTATGTGCTTATGGGGAAAACACTCTCTTATTAGAGGTTGCTTGTAAAACCGAAGCAATAGCCGCTGACTGGCGAGCTAGCGTGCTTGGTCTTAGTCCTTTCTCCAATCCTTCCTGGAGGAGTTGAAGGATTACGTTCACCCCTGCCTTAGAGGGATCTAATTCTCTTTCCCCTGCCCACCTGGCAAACGTCCTCCAGGTAGCTTTATAAGCTCGTCTGGTGGCTGGGCGTCTAGCCTGCTGGAACGTGGCTAGGACTGCCTCAGAATAGCATTGGGACCTTAGAGCTGTGCGCTCAAGAGCCACACTGCCAGATTTAGGGTGAGAAGGTTGTCGCACCGAAGACGGCCTTGTAGCAATAGATCCTGTCTCAATGGGAGTTGCATTGGGCTGGCCTCACTTAACTGCACTAGATCTGAGAACCAGGGCCTCCTCGGCCACCATGGTGCCACGAAGATGACCCAGGCCCTTTCCCTGATCAGCTTGGCTACGTCCTCACTATGAGGGAAAACGGGGGAAATGCGTAGAGAAGGCCTCCCGGCCAACTCTGATTGAGGGCATCCACTGCCTGCGCTCTTCCGTCTGCTGTCATTGCTATGTATTCTAGTAGCTGAGCATTTCTCCTGCTCACGAACAAGTCCATCACGGGCTGTCCGAAGTGCTGTGTCAGGGATTGAAAAACATCTGGGTGCAGTTGCCATTCGTGCGGTTCGAGAGTTTGCCGGCTCAGCCAGTCTGCTTGGATGTTGTCCATCCCTTTGATATGTAGGGCCTTCAAGGAACTTAGATTGTCCTGTGCCCAAGTGAAAAGTTTCACCGCTTCGCGCTGAAGTGCAATGGCCCTGGACCCCCTTGATGGCTGACGTATGCTTTGCCGAGATGTGTAGACCAGGACGTGAGCCGGTCCTATGAGGTGGCTCAGTTGTTGGAGTGCCAGCCGAATCGCTCTGAGTTCCAATACACTGATGTTCTGGCTGGTGTCCGACTGGGACCATAGGCCCTGTACTGATGTGGCTCCCATCTGGGCACCCCATCCCGTCAGACTGGTGTCCGTGGTGATGGTCATGCGGTTTGGTTTGGCTAAGGGCACTCCCGTCCTGAAGGTTCCTGGGTCTGACCACCAGGACATTGATCTCCTGAATCCTCGTGGAATGTTGACCCACGGATTGAGACCTCTGGTAAGTTGTAGTTGCATAGGCCTGAGCAGCTGCTGCAAGGGGCGAAGGTGGAATCGCGCCCATTGTACTTGCTTTGTGCAAGATATCAATAGACCCAACAGTTGAGCCAGGTACTTTAGCCTTGCTCTCTGCTTGTATTTTAGGCTCTGGAGCATGGCTCTGATGCACTGCTGTCTGGCTGCTGGGATGTATACGTTGCCTGAGGTGGTACCTATGAGTACCCCTAAGTGCTCCAGTTTGTTGGGACTAGGTGGCTCTTTTCCCTGTTCACCAGGAATCTGAGGTTCTCGAGCTATGCAATGGTCTTGTGTACATCCCTCTGGAGTTTCTCCTGAGAGTTCGCCCGTATGAGTAGATCGTCTAAGTAGGGGTACAGGTGAACCCCGTCCTTGCGGAGATTCACTATTAATGGTACCAGGATTTTGTGAACGTCCTCGGTGCGGACGAAAGTCCGAACGGCAGTGCTTGGAACTGGTAGTGTTGTCCCTGATAGCAGAAGCGAAGGTACATCCGGTGGGAGGAGCATATCGGGATGTGCAGATATGCATCCCTGAGGTCTAGAGATGCCAGCCAATCCTGGCTTCTGATGGCCTGGCAGATGGATGTAACCGTCTCCATCTTGAAGCGGTGGTATCGGACTGACTTGTTCAGTCTCTTGAGATCTAATACCGCTCTCCAGCCGCCTGACTTCTTGGGACAAGGAATAAGATTGAGTATAGACCCAGTTTACTTTGTTCTGTGGGTACTGGCTCTATGGCTCTGATTGTCAAGAGCCTTTGGATCTCCCCCAGCATCGCAGTATGCTTGTGATGGTCTGCTTATCTTGGGGACATGATGAACCCCTGAGGGGGAACTTTTTAGATCGATGTGGTACCCGTTCTTGATGCAGTCTAGAACCCAGGCGTCGGAGACTGACTGCTTCCAGGTTGTTAAGAAAGGCTGCAGCCTGCCTCCCACCTCTGCTGGTTCTTGGATAGTCATGCCTCTGTTTTTCTTTGGGCTTGTGGGAAGGCTTTTTGTCGCTGCTGTCTGAAGCCCTGAGCCCTACCTCCCCTTCTGGGGTTAAATCGGTTAGACTGGTCAAATCTAGATTGGCCCTGTCTTCTGAATATGCCGTAGTTGGCGCCAGAGGCTCCCCTAGGTTTATACGTGGGGGTCCGAAAAAGATTCTTTTTACTCTCCATATGCTGTAGTGTCTTTTGTTTTGTTTTATCGTTTGCATCTGCCAAGACGGAGTCTAGGCAGATACCAAACAGTTTAATCCCTTATAGGGGGCTGCCGCGAGCAGGTTCTTTGCGGCTGCATCCCCTTGCCACGAACGCAGCCACAGCTACGTCGGGCCGCCACCGAGGATGCTACCGATCTGGCTGCCCACAGCATAGCATCAGTAGTGGAGTCTGCCAGGAAGACGGTAGCTAAATTGATCCTGGCTGCCAGGATCTGAGCCCTGCTATCAGAGATATGAGCGTTCTGGGCCTCTTGGGTCCAGGCTAGTAAGGATCTAGCCACATAGGAGGATACCACACTCACTCTCATTGAGGTGGCTGAGTAGTCTAAGCCCCTCCTCAGGGATGACTCTATCCCCCTGTCAGTGGCATCCTTTGGGAAGCAATCCCCTTCTGTGGGGAATACTGTTTGTTTTGCCAAGGAGACTGCTGCTGCGTCTATCTTGGGTTTTTGTTGTTGTTTTTTAACAAGGGGTCTTTCTTGCGAGATAGCAAGTAAAGGGAAGTTTGTCTTGTTCATCCTTTGGTTTCTTTCAGGTTGTTTCCATTCACCTAATATCCGTTTCTCAAAGGCTTTATCTAAGGGCACCCCCATTTCCTTGCCGTGATAGGATGGCAGGTACTCCCGCTCCTCCTCTTCCTGAGAGTCAGAGGAGGCCTCTTATAGGGCTCTCTCTATTATTTGAGAGTCTTGGTGACTTGAGACATGAATTCACCCCTGCATGGCAGGGGGAACTTCTTTCTCTGTCTCTGGGATCCTGCACCCCCTGTGGAGGAGAGTCCTCAAAGTCTTCCCACTCCTGCCCTGACTCGTGGTCAGATTCTGAATCCAGGCCTACGTGAGAGGCCTCTCTCGCTCTTTTTGAGTGTGATTCCCCCCCACTCTCCTCAGCCGAGGCGTGAGGAGATCTAAGCAGCCTAGACATGGAGCCCCCTGGTGGCCTTTTAGTTTCCTTTGCCTTGCTTGAGGCTTTTCCCGCCTTAGGCTGTGTGGTGGGGGGAGGGGCAGGCCTGCCATCTCCCTTGCCCTGCAGCTCCCATAGCCTGTCTAGGGATTGCTGGATTCGTGACATGGCTGAGGCGAGGGTGGCTATGTCTGTGGGGGAATCCCCCTGCGCTGGGGCTGCCTGACCTGGGGCTGACTGCCCTGTTGCTTCCATTGTCCCCTGAGGGCCACACGAGTGCGATCAGGGGCAGGAGCAAGGAGAAGCGCGGGCTGCAGTGTTGGAGGCCGCCGCTTGTCCCTCTGTGCTGGCGTGCCAACTGTAGGCTGCCGGGGCACTTAACATAAAAGAGCAGGAGAGGAGGGGAAAACAAGACGCCTCTCTCTCTGTCTGGGCCGCCGGGGCACTTAGAATAGGAGAGCAGGAGAGGAGGGAACTGCAAGGTGCCTCTCTCTCAGTCTGGGCCGGCGGGATAGGCGCGCGGCCCCTCAGGGCTCTACTCACAGTTGCCGTAGAGGGCTGCCAGGCACGTTGCGCGGCGCCTGTCCGGTTATGGAGAGGTGGAGGAAGGGAGCTCAAATCCTTCAGGTCCCCGGTTCCCAGGCACTTTGCGTGGCAACTCTGGGGATATGTCTCCACTCTTCTCAGCTCCCCGGTTCCCAGGCACTTTGCGTGGCAACTCTGGGGATGCGACTCCACTCTTCTCAGCTCCCTGGTTCCCGGGCACTTTGCGCGGCAACGCTAGGGAGAGGCCGGGGGGGAGGAGTGTTAAAACTTTCCCCCGCGCCTGCTTGTGCTGCAGCCCTGGTCTCCTTCGGGCGCGCACTGTTGATTTTTTCTTTCTTTAAGGTTTTGTTTTCTTTAACCTTCTTTCCTTCTTCTATTTACAGGTTTTTTGAATCGGCGAAGCCGAGAACACGTCCTATCGGCCGAAGGCAGAAGATAAGACTGAGTGACTGAGGGCAGCTCCACGCATGCGTAGGAGGGTTTTTCTTCTTCTGCCTCCTATTGGCCATACGCAGAGCTACCCGTGCAGAGCACTGACAGGGGGCAGAAGGAGAATACAATATTCTACTTTTCTCTCGCAAGAACGCTCACACATGACTAGGCTCCTGATGTAGCTTTTACAATTACAGGTGTTCTCACCACAGAAAAGTAGAATAGCACATTTCTACATGCGCTATTTCCCCTGAGAATACAGCTGTGATTGCCTGCCCCCCCTCCCGGTAGCTTGAGAAAGTGGCGTTATTCCGGTTTGAAGAGCTCATATAGTCCATCCACCTGTACCAAAGAATGATTAAGCACAAATCACAATGAAAAGATATTTAAGTAATTTTAAGAACTTCCAGTGATGGGAATTCCACAGCCTCCCTTGGCAACCTGTTTTACTGCCCAACAACTCTCATCAAGAGAATATTTTCCACCCTAATATAGAATCTATAATATTTTCCATTCAGACCTATTGCTTCTTGACTTATCCTCAGTGGCCATGATGTACAATCGTTCTCTATCCTAGATCATTTATATAGCAGCGGCAGCAATGTGCTTGGCACTGAACAGGAAGGCTTACAATCTAGAATGGACAAAGGAGGGGAGACAAGAAGTGAAAGGGTGGGAGAAACAGGGAGACATTTATGAAGTTGAGAAGTTGCAGGCGCACGTGTTTAGCTTAGTTACATGGCAGAAGAAGATCCTGAACAATAGGACAGTACAGCATTAGCGAGCAGTCTGCTGTGAGAGGAGTTAGGAAAGGCCTGACAGAAGAGGTAGGTTAGGAGGGATTTGAAGGTAGGGAGAAAAGGAGCAGAGTGAATATATTCTAAAATCAAAAAACCTTTCGCCTTGAAAATTCAGTACTTCTTCAAAAAGCAAGGAAAGGGCAAGCTATGACCATAGCCTTAACTCGCGTGTCATGAAAACAGCAAAGATGATGTACGCTATCACATTGTTCTCCCTCAGGGCTGGCCTTAGTATATGTGGTGCCCAGGGTGGGGAACAAAGATGGGGCCCTTTTCTCCTGTCGGTGACTTTGCTGCTGCCGGCCCTAGGGGCGCTCCCCAGTCAGTCGGGGGCGGCATGCTACCTGGGCCTGGGGCTCAGGGATGGGTGGAAGGGCACTCCCCTCCGCCCATCCCCAAGCCTGAGCAGCCATCAGCTCACTTACCTGATCTGCTGCTGCCACCGTCGGCCTAGGCCCCGTGGCAACAGATTAAATCTGCCATTGCGCTGCCTGCCGCCACCGGAAGTTCTGCCCCCCCAGCTGCATGTCACAGCCTCAGCCAGGGGAAATGAGGGGGAAGAGAGGCAGATGGCTCCGCCTCTCCCTCATTTCCCCTGGCCAAGAGACTGCCCAGGGGGGAACCCATGGAATGAGGGAGAGGCGGGGCCTCTGCTTCTCCCTCACTTCCACCGGACGTGAGGGAGAAGCAGAGGCCCTGCCTCTCCCTCATGTTGCTGGCCCCCTCCGCTGCCTGGCTGCTTCGGCCAGGGGAAATGAGGGAGAGGCGGGGCCTCTGCCTCCCCCCCCCCTCATTTCCCCTGGCCGAAACTGTGACAGGTAGCGGGGGTGGGGGGAGCACGAAGTGTGGGACTTCTGCCTCTCCCACACTCCTGCTGGCCCTTTCCGCTGCATGTCAGTCAGAGTTGGCCGGGGGCCCTGTGCTCGAGGGCCCCAGCTCCCGGCCACTGTCAGAAGCAGGGCCTGGAAGGCCAAGCCACCCCGCAGTAGGGCCGGCCCTGTTCTCCCTTACAACTTAGGCTCCATACATCCACATTTAGCCTTGCTCTTTTAGTCCCAATCCTTTTCCCTTTGCAGGGTGGCAGCTACTCTGAAGCTGGAAAAGAGGAGAGGGTCAAGGGGCAGCTTTTACATGGGTTCAGAAGAACAGGACATCCTTAAGTACTGTGCCATGTAAGCAGTAAAGACGTTGTACAGTCTCTCATATTGTGCTTGCTTACAACTTAGGCTTCATGTACCCACACTTTGCCTTGGTCTTTGCTTTACAGAGATGAGGACACACACAGAAGGATAGGGCATAGATTCATAATCTCAAGTCTCCTTTTCCTGAGCACACCCCTTAAGTACCTCTGCTCCCAATTTCTATGCAGCCCTTGGCGTTTGTACTAATTTTCCAAACTGGCCTCTGGGAGGGAAAAGGATTCCTATCCCTAGGCTGACTGGAACATTCACCAACATACACAAAGAAAGAATCATCAGGAGTTCAAGAGGAAAACTGAAGCCTCTTATAGACCTTGTCATTCTGGGAAATGCCCAGTAAAGATGCCTCCTTTCTGCAGCATTCTCGTTGAAATCTCCCATCACTGCACTATCCTCGTAACACTCCATCAGTGGTAGATGACATACTGGTGAAAATGCTGGCAGCCATCTGAGCTAAGGGAGCAATAGATGCCATGACAATCATAGTAATCAGGTTTTAAGATGTTGGCTAGCTACATTTTGGGAATAGAAAAGTTGAAACTAGCGTGAGTTTAGTATTCTTAGTCATACCATCCCTCCTTTCATGACGTCGATCATGGGATTGTGAAGTCCGTTCACGATCATGCCTTCCCTTCTCTCTCACAGGCGACCGGTGTCTTGAGGGACTTCGTTTCCTCTGAGGAGAGGAGGAAGAACGATGGGGATAAGGGGAGGAGGAATGCCTCACAGGAGGGGAAGCTGTCCTTTGATAGGATGGAGAAGGAGTTCTTTTGCGGTGTGGGGAAGGAGAATGTCTCTGTACAGAAGATCCTGACTGTGATGAAGAGGAGTGATGTCTAGAGGATATGGGAGAGTGATGCGGAGCTGATGGTGAGGTAGACCTACAAACAATTAGAATATGCAATTTCTTAGAATAATACAAACTAGTAAAATCAAAGTCAAAATCCATTCTGAACCATGTGATTCACTGGGCTAGTGCAGTTAAGAGATATTAGTTACTGTGGCTCATGATACACAAGGGAATAACGTGACCAGCAATACTACTTTGAGCTTTGACTTTCCCAAAACAATGTATCATGTATCCATTTAGAGATGGGTGGACTGGAGGTGATCATTCAGTCAGTGTGAGACAAAGCACTGCCTCTCAATATAAAAACAGAATTAAGCCATAAATAATAAAACCAGCATAATAAAATGATAGAAATTGTGTGTCCCTTAGCGTTTCACCTTCAAAACACATGTTGAAAAATAAATCCCTGTTATTTCTGCAACTATACTGATCCTCTCCTATACATATTTACTTGTTCCCTCGAGTACACAGATTTATTTTCATGAGGACAATAGCCACTTAATGATCACAGCTGAGTCTTTATGCAATATTTACGAGCAAGTCAGACAGAAGATTATGGGCAATGATTCACAAATCACTTAATTCTTGAGTATTAGGCCATGGTGCTTCAATAGGACTACACTGGGGAACGTGGTTTCACAATTTCATGTTATTTTCCATCTTACGTGAAACTGTGTAACGGCTGTATGCGTCTTATTCAGCATGGAGATTTCCATGATTTTCTTCACGGATGTCAGGGTAGGGGAATCCAGCTCTGACAGTAACGCAAGTTCTGCATTACGCGAGACTGGAGCGTGTGCATGGGGTGAGTTTAACGTGAATTTAACTTACATGACAATTACGTGCGCACAGACCCTATAATGGATTTCTTAAGGTCATGTAACTTTGCAGGGGGAAGAAGGACAGAAAGGGCAATTGGGTCACTTACCTTGTGAATTGCCTTTCTATTCCCTCGAGGGAGTTCAGTCGGACGGTGGGAGATCCCTGCCATGGACACTAGGAGGCAGCAAACTGACTTTCGACTGGGCATGCGTAGGGGATCTCCCTCACATTCCCCAGGAGTAAACAGCCGAAGAAGCTGAAACTATAACTTAGCAGAAAAACAAAATGATTAACTCTATCCTCCCGGAAGGGAAGCAAGGTAACCTAGGATTACTCGTAAAGATGGCGCCCAGGTAAGGTCCGGGTGGGCCGACTGAACTCCCTCGAGGGAATAGAAAGGCAATTCACAAGGTAAGTGACCCAATTGCCCTTTCTATGCCCTCTCGTCCGTTCAGTCGGACGGTGGGAGTTACCAAAGCAGTAAGGTCGGCACGGGTGGGACCAGGGCGCCCATTGAGAACTCAGCACCCCTTTGAAACACCCGCCCTTTCAGGGCGGTCTCCGCTGAGTCCCGTAAGTCCAGCTTACAACACCCTGGGAAGGTGCGGAAGCTCCTACAGGTGACAGCAAAATTATTCCGCCTAGGGATTAGAGAAAGGGGTTCAGTGGGCTGCCACCCGCCTGGTGGAAGAGTCAAGGAACTGACCAGTAGAGTTATGCCTGATGCCCTGTAGGCGTCAGAAAGGCAGGCCAATGTCCAACTGGCCATGGACGTCTGGAAGCCTAGCCACCCTTAAAACGAGGACGGTATGTAACCGAGAGACAGGACGTTGGGTGAACGCCCACGTCCACTCCATGTATCGTGAGAGGATGGCGGACGCCTAGGGATTGTCTTCCCGTTGCAGCCCGGGGCTGGGACTGGGAGAGAAGGAAGGGAGGCACAGCTCCGGGGCCGGGGAATAGGGGAAACCTTCTGAGGAAGGTGAGACCCAACTAAGGATGACCGATTCCCTGCGAAGGGTGACCGGGGCCGTAACGCTGGGGAGGGCTCCGAGCTTGGGAACCCTCCTGGGCGAGAATTGGTAAACAGGAAGACCCCACCCCAGCGAGAGGAAGAAGGACAGCACTGGAGAACTGTGGCCAGGGCTGGAGCTAATAAGTAGAGGCTCCATTGTGGAACCCAAGGGTCAACGGAACAATAAGAGGTGTGCAGGCCTCGTGAAGTGTCTGATGTAGAGGCCTGAATGTGCTGACCGGAAACCCCCGGTGCTATCCCATGCCGCTACCCGTGTGGAACAGGGAACTGAGGGGGGGAAAACCCTTCTCCAGACCCTCCAGGAGAAGGAGAACTTGATATATAGCGGGGAAGGTCATGGCGGGACTAGTGAAACTAGGGCCCAAGAGCCCAACACCCACCTGGTGCACTGACAATGTGACCGTTGGGTAAGGTCGATGGGCTAGTAAGGCCTGAAGCTCTCGGATCAAACGGATGCAACCCCAGCCTGGCTGTGGCTCACGGCCCAGCTGACAGACTCTATAAGCCCGGCTGTATGTACAGCGGTGGGCACAGGAACAGCGGGCCCAGGACTTCTGGGAATCAGGGAGGTGTCCTGCGACTATGCTGAGGAGGTCCGGAACCCAGGGCCGACGGGGCCAGAAAGGTCCAGTAAGATACCTGTGGCTCGGAGCTGCTCGTTCCCTTGTATTGTGTGCCCCAGAAGCGGAAAAGGTGAAGGCATGGAGAGGGCCTGCCGGACAGTAGGGGCGTCGTGAGTCTACGCGTTGAGGTGAGGCCATTTGGCGAAGCATGGCCTCGTCTTGGCATTGCTCGACGAGGCAAAGGGGTCCAAGATTGGTAGGAGAGTCTTACCAGTTAGAAGGCTTTGGAGCTGAGGAGCCATTCCCCCAGGTCTATCGCCGGCCTGCTACATCAGTCCGGCTATCATTACCCTTTCCTGATATGGCAAGCGGAATAGAGGGGTTTCTGCCCAGTTGAGGCGGCGTTATGCCAACTTGTGTAGCGTGCGAGATCTCGAGCTGTGCTGCTTGATTCTGTACGCTAGAACAGTAGTTGTCCATAAGGGTTGACATGTGTGTGCCCTGCAGAGCGGGCGAAAGTGCCGAAGGGCCAGTCGTACGGCCCTGAGCCGTTGTCGTACTCCGGGACTGTGAGGGGGGCACCCTGCTTGGATCTGTGCAGGTTCTCCCCCCCAGTGCGCGAGTTGAGGGTGTCTCGACTGGCGAGGCTAGATGCTGGATGCAAGAAACCTGAACGGGAAACGAAGCGTTGCTCTGCCCCGCCGCCCAGGCCTCTGATAGCGATGTGAGTTACGAGGGAGAACCCTTTACCATGTGCTATGTATACGAGCACCTGCAGGTGCTCAAGCCGCTAAGAAGGCCTGGGTGGCCCCTGTCCCTGTATATAGGGGAAAACATGGTGTTCTCAGTAGGCGAGGCTCTGAGAAGGTGGCTCAGGGTCTGTGCTGTTACGGCGTCTTGATTAGCAGTCATCTAAGCATGTATAGACTGCTTAGAGCGCTACCCGTTCTCTTCCAAGCCAAGATTGGCAATGAGCGGGACTAGGACTTAGGTGAAGGGTCTCGGTACAGTCTCCAACCCCAAGGGGAGCGTTCGGTATTGCCAGTCGGTCCCCTCCAACCCTGACGTAGCCAACATCAGCAAGTGTGGAGTATGGGGGCGTGCTGGTAGGTAGTCTGAGGTGCAGAGGGGCCATGCGGGCGTCTCTGGCTAGGGCTAACGAGATGGGGCTAGCAATTCATCTCAAAGTGCCATCTGTGGCGCGCTCTGTACAGCCGCCTGAGGTCGAGAACCCCCTGTCCAGCCCCCCGAATTCTTCTGCCTAGGAAGAATTAGAGCCATGGCCCGTCCTTGCTCGTGCCCGGCCTCGTCTCTATGGCTGCCACACCATGGAGCCTGACGAGTTCCTAGGGCGTCATCCCGGTCTTGAAGAGGTGCGGGATCGGGGTGTGTGTGTGTGATGACGTACCCCTGCCCATGAAGTCAAAGGCCTGGCTTTGCCGTGGGTGCTGGGCCGGTGGAGCTGCTGGGGGCTGAAGGGCCCACTTAACGTGCCCTGTGGGATTGGGACTGGTTGCTTTAGGCCGCTTGGGTCTCTGATAAGTAGGCTGGGGGTAGGTATGGTTCATATCATTGATGCGTCCATACGCGTCCCGTTCAGGGTGGACCCGAAGAGTTTGCCCCCTTTTACGTGCTATTTACTGAGCGTGGGTCCACCAGACAGGAGCGGGCTATAGCCTGGACTAGCCGTTATGCAGGCTGTCATGTCCCCGGCAGCCTCGATTGGTATGCCCATGAGGAGTTCCTGAGGCAAGCAGGTGCCAGGGTAACGTTGAGCAAAATTGTTGGACAGGGCAGCCGATTATTGGGGGCTTGCCCAGCTTAAACCGCTTCACGACTACCCCTAAGACTGAGCTGGGGTGGACACAGGTGAGTGGAACACAGGCGCCCTTTCCCATTGTACAGATGGGAAACTGAGGCCGAGAGGCTCCGGGCCGCCCAAGGCCCCCGAGCAAGATCGTGGCCAGAGCAAGATTGGAGCTCGATACCAGGATCCAAGCGCAGACCCCCGCTTACTACACCACATTGGCTTCCGGCAGTGGTTATGTGCCATCATTGGGGCAGGGCCCTGTTCCACTGAGCTCCCCCGCCGGTGGGGATGCTCGTCGGGGGATCCCCTCTGCGGGTAACGCAGACTGGTGTGCTAGGGCCGCAGTGGCTGCATTCGCCAGAGGAAGGGCAGAGATCGCACTGCAGCCGGTTGAGGTATGGAGGATCTGCTGGGGCTTGGGAAGCTGGGAGGAACTGGTGGTATCCTCCATTGAGCCTAGTTGTTTTTCCGACAGGCTCTGCCTAGTGGGGCCCACTGGAGCTGTAATTTCCTAGAGGATGTATACCCTCTGATTCCTCCCCATTGGAGGAGGAGGGGTCTGAGTCTCTTACCTCCGCGGAATGAGGTTGATTAAATCACCCTCTCTGCTCCCATAACTGCTAGGGGCTCTATACTGGAGGATTGTCCATCTGCTTCCCTGTGCCCCTGGAGGAGGGTGTCCTCCCACTTCTAGGATCGCTGTTGTAACCTGCGGGGGCCCGGTTCTGGTTTACCATGTCATGCCCTCAGGTACTGGAGCAGCCAGTAGCTCTGCAACACCACTGTAGCCCTCCCCTAGGGGGTGNCTAGGATCGCTGTTGTAACCTGCGGGGGCCCGGTTCTGGTTTACCATGTCATGCCCTCAGGTACTGGAGCAGCCAGTAGCTCTGCCGCACCACTGTAGCCCTCTCCTAGGGGAGGCTAGGATGCCCAGAGAAACAGTGGGGAACTGAATCTGCAGATTGACACAAATTGTAGAAAAGGTGGGAACTTAGCAACCAGGCCAACCTGGAACTGGTTGTGGGGGGGGGGGGGCAGCCCCTTCCTCAGCAGAGGTGACGACCTTGGTTGGGGGCACCGTGCCAGTATAGAGCGTATACTAGGAAGGGACTGACTCAAAGCCCTCATGGGGGGTCTCGCCTTTCATGCTTAGGAGGGAGTCCAGCTGGGTCCCCTCTGAGGAGGGGCCCAGGAGCTCCTATAAGGATAGATTCCAGGGGGAAGTGGGTTGCTTATGCCCATCCTATCAGTGGCCTCAGAAGAGCCCTGAAGGTGGTTTCGAAAATAATCTTCCATGAGAGGGGTTTGGGAAGTGCTCTAGGGATTTTACTCCCTCTTAGTTCATAAGTATTAGGGCTGGGCCCTGAGCTCACTGGCGCGCTCTCCCATGCCCTCTTGTTTGCGGTAGAAGCAGAGCTGAGAGCGGAACCCAGATCTCCTGCTTTCCTACGCAATCCCTTAGTCCAGTAGGCACAATGCCTCTCTTGGAAATCCCGGGTCCCCACTTACTTGTGGGGAGGCAGCTGAGGCTATCTCCCCCTTTCTAGAACCTCCTCACCATGTAGGATTGGGCCCCGTACTACCAGCAGTCCAGGGCTGAGCCGGCTGCGGTGGGGCGGGCCGTAGTTTGGCGGGCTATGCTGGACGGGGCTGCATCCAGTTTCGCTTTCGCCCCTGAGTTGCCAGCGGGGCTTTCCTCGTATTGGCGTGGGGTACCACGCCCGGCGGTCCTGTCCACCTCCGCCATGATTCTGTGGGCCCGTGCGGGGGGGTACCCGGTGGGCCGCACCCCCGACTTAGTGAAGCCCCGTCTCGTGCATGAAGCCGGGAACGGGGAATGGAGGAGTCTGCCGCTTACAGCGGCTCCAGCGCACACAGCGCTATTGTTATCCGTGTTGGGGCAGGCGCCCCTGCGAATAGCTAAGAAAAACGGAAGAGCCCCCCCCACTTAGGGGGGAAAGGAGGTGCCCAAAAGTTGCCGGTGCGTGCGGAACACCCTGCTACACTCCTTTCACTTCAGAGGCAGACTTTCGACTGGGGAATGTGAGGGAGATCCCCAACGCATGCCCAGTCGAAAGTCAGTTTGCTGCCTCCTAGTGTCCATGGCAGGGATCTCCCACCGTCCGACTGAACGGACGAGAGGGCATAGAAAGAAAGTAACATGGGCATGCAGCCCAGCAGGAGTCTTATATTATTGCTAATTTCATGTGGGATAAAATCTCCCGTGAAAATCAGAATGTGGGCAAGCAGCCATAGTTTGCCTCAATGATCACGTTACTGTAAGGTTATACTTTCATGAAGACCTGACTAACATGAGACACTTAAAACAACGGGTCTTGGGTGTGCTGTAAAAGACAGTGTAGTTATACACGGTACACGTGATTTTTTAGGTTTTTGTTTTAAATTAGATATTCTCTTATAAGCCTTCATTCATTAATTCATTCCAATTTTTGCCCCACTCATCCCAAACAGGCCCAGGGCATCAACCTAAGTGCCAGTTCTGCAGAGTTTTATGCATATGTTTAGCTTTGGGCGCTTTCCCACGTTATAAAAAAGTCTCCATTGTTTTAATCTGGCTGTTTAAGATGCGCATTACAATTTGCTATTCCCCATTCTCTCACACACACTACTTTTCTTCGCATTTGAACTTAATACACGTTTTCAAGATGTGCATTATAAGCATTCCCACATTGTTTGATGCACATATTTCTCTTTCTTTTACCCTCATTCTCCACGTTACAGGAAGGAAACCAGAAATGATCTCTCCCCTCCTCCGGAAGTTGTTTTTCACACTATTCCGGAGGTTCTTTCCCTGCCTCATTTGCAATGCCTGGAACAGCATCAGCTTTCTCTGTGAACGTCTGTTGTCCTGGAGGATTAAGAGGATTCCTGAGCATTCCTTTGTGCACTGCATTCCCGCATTGAAAATATATGCATATGTGAATGCAGTTTCAATGCAGCAGTCACGTAATCAATCTATGCGCATAATAAAAAAAACATCCTTATTCAAGCCAGTTTGGGGCATTCTGTAATGTGCTTTTCAAACATGCACACTGGATAGAAAACATGAGGATGAAGGCATTCCCAAGTTCCTGAAATATTTGGATAAAATAATAGTGTGCATAGATTGATGTGGGACAGCACCCTGTGACTTTAACATGGCTACAGATGCATGTGAAACAACCTATTCCTTGAGGCTGCTTGCTATGGCGATCAACTAAAAAGGCATCACCTATTTGGAGAGAACACTAAAATCAAGTAACTGTGCAAGGAAGCATTGCTTGCTAACATGACAGGAAAGCTTGTGACACTAGTTTGTTCTAAAACATTCCTGTAATATTAACCACCCACCTGCGAGATGGTTAGAAACCATGCTTGTGAGTGGTTGACTTGGCTGGAGCCCGTGGGGCTGGTTTTCTTCTTGCTGCAGGTGGTGAATATTCTCTGGAAGGAGAGGAATTACTGCCAGAATGATCTGCTGGACTAGGAGAACGCTTCTGTCTATGGGAACCTTCGGAAGGATCTCTGGGAAACATACAAGAAGCAGCTTGCTCAACAAGCATAGCACGAACATACCAACAACAGAAAAACCCAACCCCAAAATGGTATTTGTGCTACAGGATGAAACCATTCTATTGGGTTATCTGTAGACTCAAATATGAAGTAGTCCACAAACACATTCAAGAACAGGGATGTTAATGTAATCCGACATTTACATGATTTATGAGCTTCATTTAATTCTACCACTGAAATGTATAGCTGTAATGCCTTCCTAATTCATATGAAAGGGGGGGGGAGGACATTTGTTGCCATCATAAAATAATCAGAATTTACAAGTCTACAAGCAACAAGCTTTTGTAACATAATCATGGCTTTTGGAAGGAGAAGAAAATGTTATAATCTTGAATTATTTCGGGGTTTACTACATTATCATAATTTAGCAACATCAAAAATTCACGCACAAAGGATAGGCTAGGATTAGGGGTTTTATGACACAGCATCCCTCTGGCTATAACTCCCCAAACATAAGTATAGAAAATAAGTTAGATCAAAGCTCAACTAAGAGCCTCCCTAGGGCCCATACGTGGAAAAGGAAAATTGGGTCCTTATCTTGAGAATGTTCCTTCTACAGAGGTCTTCCTGGACAGTCAGCTCAGAATGAGGGTAGACTGCTGCTATGCTACCAACTTTTGAGAGCACGCTCAGTCAGGATCTAGCCCTTGCAGTTCCAGATGATAAAAAAGCCAAGACTTGCCTTCACTCACAGTCTTAATCTAAAAACGATCCTAAACTCAACTAGAGAAATAACATCAGTGTAACCACTGAAAAATGCTACCCACACACTGTAGCAAACCCCCAGAGAATAAAAAATTCCAGGGCAGGAGCTGGTCATCCAGGAGGACCCCAGCAGAAGGAAAATTCTCATGGTAAGGACCCAATTTTCCTTTCTCTCAGGGGATCCTCCTGGATGGCTAACTCAGAACAATGGGGAGTAACTAACCAAAGCAGTGCCCCTCCACTAACTAAGGGTGGGAAAACAAGGAATCTAAAAAAAAAAGTAAACCGCAGAGGAATGTACACAACAGTTACATGGCAGCCAAATTACAGAACTGCCTGAAGCATGCACCTACCATAGGCTGCTTCGGCTGGTTCATGCAGGTGTACCTTATAGTGCTTGGCGAAGGTATGAACTGATGACTCGGTAGCGGCCCTACAAATCTCTGTATATGAAGCGGAATTATGAAAGGTCATGGTTGTAGCTGCACTCCACAGGGAATGTGCTAAAATCTGACTAGGTGGAACGATATCTATAGCCCTATATTCTTCTGATATACAATTCTTTACCCATTTGGTAATCACAAATTTAGAAATCTTCTGACCTCTTCTCTGATGATTGTAAGTCACAAACAATGTCAAAGACTTTCTAAAGTAAACCATCCTATCTATATACACATGGATGTGCCACAACATTTCAGTATGGTGAAATGGTTTAAGACAGAACCAAGGCAACATAATCTCTTGCTCCCTGTAAAAGGTGGGAGTTCACCTTTGGGCAAAAAGCTGGATCCAACCCTCAGGACCACTAAGCTCAGCTCTGAGACGCTATGAGCCGAGGTAATCCCCACCAGAAAAGTTATCTTTAATGACAAATAAAACAGAGAAACTTTCCTGGTGGGTTCAAAGGGAATGGACATGAGTGCCTTTAAAATTAAGGTCCCTTGTGGGAAAACGATGAACATTAACTTCGCAGCTCTCAAAAAACGGCAAACGTCAGGATGTAAGGACACCTTACAGCCCGTAACATACGCAAGACCATCATCAATCGCTGACATCTGCCTCGCTAAGGTGCTAGGCTTAAGTCCCTTGTCCAATCCCTCTTGCAGGAACTCCAAGACTGACCCAACCTTAGCTCAAACCGGTCTATATTTTTCTGAATACACCATCTGGAAAAGAGCTGCCAGGTATATTGATAAACACGTTACGTAGATGGCCGCGGGGACTGCATGAGTGTGTTGAACACCGCTGTGTAGGACCCTAGTTTTTTCAAAGCTCCTCACTCAACTTCCAGGCTGTCAGTCTGAGCAATTTGGGTTTTTCGTAATGCAGTGGGCCTTGTGACAGCAGATCTGGAAACGGGTAGAGTGAGAAGGGGCACCATGCTCATGGGTTGCAGGGTCTGTGAACCATGGTCTCTATGGCCAGTACGAAGCTATCAATATGATGCGAGTATTCTCTCTGTGGAGCTTGGCAATCGTCCTGGTGATCAAGGGGAAGGGCAGAAAGGTGTAGTCTGGATCCTTCGGCCATGATTAACATAGAGAGTCCAGGGCCACTGCTTGTGGATCCAGGCAACAAGTCATGAACCTGTCTACTTTCCTGTTGACTTGGAATGTGAAGAGGTCTACGCTAGGCTTTCTGAATTTTCTGACGACCAAGTGAAACATCTCTCCACTGAGCAACCACTCCCCTGGGTCCACTGTCCTTAGACCTAGCCAATCCACTTGCAGATTGGACTCGTCCTTTATGTGCATTGCTGTCAGCAAGGCCAGACTGATCTCTGCCCATGTGATCATCATGGCTGCCAGGCAACTGAGTGACTCCGAGCGTGATTCACTTTGGTGAATGACATACACTTTCGCTACTACACTGTTGGCATAAACCAGAACATGAATAACCCTTGATCTCTGGAGCCAATTTCACCAGTGTGAAGTAAATAGTCAAATTTGAGCCAGTTAATAGGATGTCTCCGCTACCAGTGTGACCACCTGCCCTGCACCAGCAAGAATGACCCCCGCCAGCCTAAGAGACTCGCATTTATTGTCGAAGTGACTTGGTTCAGTTCCACCATGGGCAACCCCTCCTTGAAGTGATCTCTGCAGTGCCCACCATAAAAGAGAGTCCTTGACTCCTTGAGAAAACGGAACCCATGGCTTCAGGTCCTGCGTGAGTTGGTCCTGAAAGGGTCTCGGGAGGCACTGTAGTGGCCTTGCATGTTATCTGGCCCATTGTAGGAATTGTGTGCATGAAGTCATTAGACCTAGGAGGCTTGCCAATATTTTGAGCCTGGCCTTGTCTTGACTGATACTGAACTGTGTAATTTTTTGTGTTGCTTGATCCAGGATGAAGATTCTGTGTTGTGACGTGTACAAAATCAATTCTAAGTGCTCTAGCGTCTGGGATGGTACAAGGCGGCTTTTCTTTAGCTTCACCATGAACCCGTGGTGCTGAAGATAACTGATAGTCCTGTTGAGATCTTGGACCGCTTGGTTCCTTGGATGGCAACCTGATCAAGATGTTGTCCAGGTAAGGGTGCAAATGAATACCCTCTACTCTGAGGTTTTCTAAAAGTGGCACGAAAACCTTAGTAAATGTCCTAGGTGATGGAGGGCCACATATCGCCAGTGCCATCTCGCATACATAAATCGCAGCCGCCTCCTGTGTTTCTGGCAAATAGGGATGTGGAGTGCTAAGTGTACAGCACTCACTTTTTAGTATTGGTTTTTAATGGTTTTATGACTTGTGAGCCACCCTGAGCCTCTGGGAAATGGTGGCTTATAAATTTAAATAAATAAAAGTTGGTTCAATAAAAGATCACTTGAACTACTGTCTCCACCTCTTACATTTGAGACCAACACAGCTACCACACTTTCTCTCTAGACTTAAAAATTATGAACAGAGCTGCCTTGCATATTTCATAATAGAATATTTCCCAAACAAGCCATACAGTCTACCTCAAATCTAGCTAACCCACTGCAAGCTGAAGGCGAGCGCTATCTAACTGGACACCATATAAATTACAATTGGCAGGTTCTTTAAATTAGTTTTTGGCACCACTTGATCAAGTAGGTGACTCTCTTTGCTATAACCAATAGCTAATTACACTACATTTGCAGAAGAGTTCCAGTCAACAGATAGTTTGTTTTAAATGATAGAAATATCGATGCATACTTTAGAGCTGCCATGTATAAGACCTGTGTAAGGCAACTCTTGAAGAAACAGCATTTTTATAATATACTAAAATATTCCTGAGGGAAAGAATAATAACTCCTGCTAGACAATTTACAGCGCCTCAGCCATGTTTATAAAGGGGTCACTTCTCTGCTGCTCTGGAAGAAAAGCAGTAATGCTATATACCGACAAGAGGAGAAGTGCAGTTACTTGGGAAGGAAGTCTGCCCAGGGTTTAAGCGACAACTCTGTTAGTTGTAGTTTATCCGGCTATTAGATGATGCATTTATGGTATTCAACAATTCTGGGAGGATTGGCAGCAAGTTGGTTTTAAATCCCTCTGTATTTAGTGCCCTGTGAGCAATACACATTTAAGAAAAAAGCAGACAACCCAAACAAGGTTCTACATTAGCCACCATACAATAGAACTCACCTCTGCTTCTCTCTCTTCTCCTTATGTCTTTCAAAATCACGTCCTCGCTCTTTCACATCCCTCAGCTTTTCTTCTACACGCTCTTTTACTTTGTGTTTTTCTTTATGCCTTTTCCCCTGTGGTGTCTCCTCTTGTACTGGAGGTGGAGGACTAGGAGTACGAGGACCTTTCTTTTTACCCTGGGTGCTTTTTGAACTCCTAAGATAACAAATGAGCAGAAAAGAAGTTACTTGAAGTATCAAGTATTTTTCTTAATGATTTCATCTTTCATCAGCTAGCAACACTAATATCTAGTGTCCTGTAGCTTTGAGGGAAGGTGTTTTCTTATTAGTAGTCAGTGGCATCTGTAACTATTTGAATGAATGGAGAAATTCAATACAAGTGGTGAGCTGCAGTAGCAAAATTCATGACATGCTCTACTTTTCAGCATCCCATGGCTACTCAAATTTAGAACCCTTATTTTTTAAAAAAGGCTTTCAAAATAGATCCCCAAAGTGAGCATACTGCTTGAGAAGTCAATGACCCCATAGAACCACGCGTAGCAAAATCACAGCAGTCTTTCCAGGTTATCTTCAGGTCCCCAATTCTGCACTTCAAAAGGAGCTCAGCTTGGGGGCAGCAGTCCACCTTCACACAATGAACTGGAAGACCTTGCTTAAACTACACAAGGCACAGCTGAGTGCTATAGGAAAAAGAACCAAATTTTGGAAGTGGTTTTCACCATTAGTTACAAGCACATTTTAAAAGGTGTTTTTTTACACTAATGTGTACATCTCGGATAAAACAGGCACAAAACACTTAACTAGATGTTGCAGCATATTATAGCTCTATAATACACAACCCTCAAAACTGCACCAGAAGAGAACTCGACAAAATCACTGACTTTCTGTTTAAGCAGATCTTGCTTCGAGGTTGATTTACTTGGCAAATACAAGTCTCTGCTCGTAATTTTCTTCTCAGCTAGCAGTCAAAAATTGGTTCACAGATTTTGGAGTCAGCATGATCTTAAAACAAGTGTTAGTGGATTGATTTTTCGTGGCAAGCAGCCCAGTTGTATGAACCTGTGATTTTACCTACTTGTTTCTCTCACTTATCAAGCCCAATAAATGTCTAAGTCACTCCTGAACCTAGAAAGTCAAGCAGTATTTCTTGAATGGCAACATGCAGTGCTGCCACACTGTCCGACAAGCAAAATGGAAGAAGGTAAATGAAGATAGCTTGAATGAGCTGCACTTCACAGCTGTAGGCACCCCAAACCACAGGACAAGTGTTATTTTAACTGCATTTTATGCCAGTATGAACTGACTTAGAATTACTTCATGTCATCAATAAATTTCAACTGCTTGAAAACCAGCAATAATATTTTTTTATTTAAATCCAGGATTTATATGATTAAATCAGTAGGTTATTTACATCATGGCTTCCATGTGTACCATTTAGTTATAATCTCTAAGGAAGAAAGCATTTTCCTTGGCTGTGTTACCAAACACAGTATATCCTTCCACATCCAGACATTTCAGGAGCTATGTCGTATGTCCAGATTTGAAGAATATTCAGGAAACTTAAAGCACGGTCAGAGTACAGTAGCCAGATAAAGGAGATTATACTGTAAGATATTTTGACTAATTAAAAAATTAAAGTTGATTCACAACTATAGCTTTTTACCAACCCAGGCATAAGTGACAAACCATATACTCTGAAGCAGTTCCTCTGGGCTTCAATGAGACTACTTTCGAGTAAATGATTTCCCGATTGCCACCCAAGTATATAGGCAGACTATGAGCCAATCCATAACATGGGATGGGGGGGTAATCAGCTTCCATTTAGTATTAGCCATACAAAATGGCTTAACCTCTGGTAAGCCACCCAGGCAGCCAAAGTTTATCTGAGGTTGTTTACCACAGGGTAAGCCATTTCCTACTAATGAGCTCTGAGATTGAACTCATGATTTCTTCTCCCCCAGTTCAGGGAATATTCTCTAAGGCTACTGGATTTATGTCCTAAAAGGGTGGAAGGGAAAGAATGGAAAATTGGACACTTATCTGTGAATTTTCCTTCTACAGGGTATCCGTCTGGATGGCCAGCTGTAACTAAAGGGTTAGATCCCCACCTCAACCACTAGGAGGCAGACTTCAGATTTTCTGGAGCATGCTCAGTGGGGATGTGACCATGTGTGCTCCAGTTGATTTAAAAGCCAAATGAATACTAACAACTTTGCTAATGATTCAACTATACCACTAACTTGAGAGTAAGATAATTTAAAAACTAACTCCGAACTTTATTCCCACAACCCCCACTGAAGGGAGGGCCGCTGGCGATCTAGGAGGATACCTTGTAGAAAGGAAAATTGGGTACTTACCTCTGAATTTTCCTTCAGCGGGGGATCCTCCTGGCCGGCCAGTCTGGACAGTAGGGTAGATCCCGCCGGGAAACAGTAGGAGGCAGACAATCAATTTTGAGGAGCCTACCAGGAGGGATCTATCCTCAGCTCCCCAGGATGAATAGCTGTACTTGTAATTTAACTCCCCAAAACCACTAATTTTTTTAAAATTTTTTAAAAAAAGAACGGTTAACTAACTAGAAGAGCTAACCAACCCTGCTCTTCCTAAATCAAACTTGGTGAACTAGAGCCGTAAATAGATTGATACGGCCAGGAACAAGAGTTCTCCCCCCCTCCCCCTTGCACCACCACAGAGTTGACCTCACTCTGGGTGGGGACTGGCCGGCCAGGAGGATCCCCCGCAGAAGGAAAATTCCGAGGTAAGTACCCAATTTTCCTTTCTCCCGGGGGATCCTCCTGGCTGTCCAGTCTGGACAGTAGGGACATACCAAAGCAGTATGCTGGACGCAAGCAAAGGGAGGGAAAAATAACAGAGGGAGATCATGGTAGGTGACTGTGGTCCCCAGACGTACCTGACTACGTCTTAGAAAACCGCCTGCAGCACCTGTCTCCCAAAGGCTGCATCAGCTGAATCCTGCAAGGGAATTTTATAATGTTTTGTAAAAGAATGTACTGAGGATCAAGCTGCAGCCCTACATATTGCTTCATAAGAGGCTGCGATCCTAAAAGCCTGGGATGTAGCAGCGCCCCTTAGAGAATGTGCAAAAAGCCCCACTGGGGGCAATTTCCCGTCCGCCTTGTAGGCTTTGGAGATACACAGAGTCATCCATTTTGCTATCAATGCCTTGGAAGCTTTCAAGCCCTTCCTCTGGGGGCTACACGCTACGAACAAGGCCAAAGAACGACTAAAGACTCTAGTTCTGTACAGGTAAATCTTTAGAGCCCTTCTCACGTCTAGAGTATGCCACTGAAGTTCCAGAGGGTGAGAAGGGTTCGGACAAAAAGAGGGCAGGAAAATCTCTTGTTCCCTATGAAACTGGGTATCCACCTTGGGTCTGAAGGCTGGATCCAGTCTAAGAGTCACTGACGACTCCTTAAAAGAACAGAGAGCAGGTTCTATGGAGAGGGCTCCCAGTTCTGACACTCTCCTAGCCGAAGTAATCCTCACCAAAAAAGCTAGTTTGAGGGAGAGGTAGTACATGGACACCTCACAGAGAGGCTCGAATGGGACCCTAGTGAGAGCCCTGAGGAGAAGGTTCAGGTTCCAGGACGGGAATCTGTGTATTACTGGAGGGGACAGGAGTCTAGCGGCCCTGAGGAAACGCTTAACATGAGGGTGCCCCAAGATCTTTCGGCTTTTCAGGGTGCCCAGGACGCCATTAAGGGCTGCTAACTGCCTTTGCAACGTATTAGGTTTCAGCCCCCTATCCAGTCCCTCCTGCATGAACTCTAGGACTATTCTGATGGAAGCTCTCTCCGGATTAAGAGACCTGGTCTCGCACCATCTCACAAAGGACGCCCATGTACTTTGATAGATGCGCCTCGTTGTAGGCTTCCTGGACTGTAACAAGGTGTCCAACACCTTTGGGGAGTATCCCAGTCTTCCCAAAGCCCTCTTTTCAAGTTCCAAGCTGTCAACTTGAGTGCTCCTGGGTTCTCGTGTAAGATCGAGCCCTGGGCTAGGAGGTCCGGTCTCGATGGAAGCCTGAGTGGAGGGTCTGGACTGAGATCTTGTGTAGGTCTGCAAACCATGGCCTCCGGGACCAGTAAGGAGCCACCAGGATGACGTTCGCATGTTCCTTTCTGACCTTCGTGATTGTCCGCTGAATGAGAGGCAATGGCGGAAACGCGTAAAGGAGACCCTGTGGCCATGAGCAGTTCAACGCGTCGAAGGCTATTGCTCTGCTGTCCGGGTGTCGCGAGATGAATCTCTCCGCCTTTGTGTTCTCTGAGGCGGCGAACAGGTCGACGGATGGAGAGCCAAACTGTCTGGTTATGGCCTGGAAGATCGCACGGTGTAGGGACCACTCTCCTTGGTCAAGCTGTACCCTGCTGAGCCAGTCGGCCTGAGTGTTGGATTCTCCCTTGATGTGTAGCGCCCTGATAGACCTCAGGTTGCTCTCCGCCCATCTGATGAGGATGGTCGCTAACTGGTGTAGCGTCTCGAACCTCGAGCCCCCTTGATGATTTATATAGGCCTTCGCTACCGTGTTGTC
Organism: Sphenodon punctatus; assembly: GCA_003113815.1. Classification (NCBI taxonomy): domain Eukaryota; kingdom Metazoa; phylum Chordata; class Lepidosauria; order Sphenodontia; family Sphenodontidae; genus Sphenodon; species Sphenodon punctatus. Next base: position 419,144 of record QEPC01002071.1, on the reverse strand, counting down.
TGTGTAGATTAACACGTCCTTCCCTCTCAAGAACGGTGCCAGCTGCCTCAGGGCTAGGTAAATCGCCCTCAACTCCAACCAGTTGATATGATGAGTCTTCTCCCAAGGTAGCCACTTGCCCTGAGCTGAGTGACCCTGTGTGTGCGCCCCCCAGCCTCGGAGACTTGCGTCTGTTGTCAACGTCGTTCTCTCCGGATCGGAGAGGGGCATTCCGGGGGAGAACCTGTCTGGATGAGCGTACCATAGCAGGGACTTCTTTAGGGCTGGGGTCACCGTGATCGAAGGGTTCAGACCTTGGGTCAGGGAATTCTGCCACGGTCGAAGGAATCGTTGTAGGGGTCTGGAGTGGAACCTGGCCCACAGAACGATTCTTAGGCAGGATGTCATAACCCCTTGTAGACTTGCTAGTCTTCAGTTTGGACCTGGGCGTCCCTGATATTTGTTGGACGAGGTCTAGCAGCTTCAGTCGCCGTTGCTCGGAGAGGAATAGCTTGCCCTGTTTGGTATCCAGGATTACTCCGAGATGTTCCAGGGTTTGTGAGGGAGTGAGATGACTCTTTTTCTGATTGACGACGAAACCGTGGTCCTGTAGATACGCTATGACACGGTGTATGTCTCTGCGTGCCTGCTTGTAGGATGGAGACCTGACCAGGATGTCGTCTAAATAGGGATGGATCTTTATTCCCTCCGTATTCAGGTTCGCTACCAGAGTGACCAGCACCTTCGTGAAAGTTCTCGACGAGGGTGCCAGGCCGAACGGTAGCGCCCTGTACTGCCAGTGCTGCTGCGCATAGCAGAATCGGAGTCACTGGCGGTGGACTTGGCAAATCAGGACATGGAGATAGCCCTCGATCTAAAGGAGGCCTGTCAGGCATTCTTCCTGTACGATCGCTGTCCGGATAGACTTCAGGGTTTCCATCCTGAATCTTTGAATCTTGAACACTTGATTCAGTCTCTTTAGATCCAGGATTGCCCTCCACTCGCCCAGTTTCTTTGGGACCAGGAATATGGTAGAATACAGGCCCTGCCCTTGATCGCGAAGAGGGACCTCTTCTATTGCCCCGATGGAATGGAACCTGCCGATTTCTGCCTGCATGGCTTCTTGCTTGACAGGATCTTTGGGAACTGCTGATGTGCAGAAGTACGGCGGGGGCGGGGGAGCGTATTAATTCTATTACGTATCCCCGTTGGATAGTTTGAAGGACCCAGATGTCTGTGGTGCTGCTTGTCCATTTTGCCGCAAACTGCTGTAGTCTGCCCCCTAGATTGAGCTGGTCGGGGGGGCAGGGCTGTATGTAGTCAGGCGTCCTGTTTAGGTCGTCCTGTTCCCTGTCGTTGTCTAGTCCTATTGTCCATGCCCTTCTGCTTCTGCCATCTTGGTTTGTACCTCTGCTGACTTCCCCTGTGGGGAAAAAAGGGTCAACAGGTGCCCTCAGCTGGGTTATAGGACGCATTGGGGGGGGACGAAAATTCCGCTTGTGGACCACCAGGCTCTGCAAGGTTTGTTTCTTTGTCTTGTCCGCCGTGTACGTCAGCGCCTTATCGAGGCACAAGCCAAACAGCTTACGCCCCTGGAACGGACCTCCAACAAGGGCGTTCTTCGCGGTGTTGTCTCCCCTCCACGACCTCAGCCATAAGCGGCATCTGGCAGCCATGTTGGAGGCAGCCACCTTTGAGGCCCAGCGCAGAATATCGGTGGACGAATCGGCCATGAAGGAATATGCCAGCTGGATCCTCGTGGAGAGTAGTCTGGTCATTTTGTCTGAGATTCCAGGGTCCGACGCTCTCTTGATCCAGACCATTAAGGCCCTGGAGAAGTAGGAAGACACGGTGGCCATCTTCATAATTGCTGAGACCTCCTCGAAGTTTCTCCGGAGGTTACAGTCTATCCCCTTGTCCGTCGGGTCCCTGGGGAAACAGTCCCCTTCCGTAGGGAAGATGGAGTTTCTGGCTAAAGATGCCGCCGCTGCATCCACCCTTGGAGTTGACAAGAGGGAATTATTTTTCCTGTTGAAGGAATAAAGGGACAATTGGACCTGGTCATCTTGGAGGGCCTGTTGGGGGTTTGCCACTCCTTCCGGATAATTTTCTCGTAGGCCTTATCCAACAAAAGCCCCTTGTCCTGGTCCCTTGCCCTTGGAAGGTAACCCCTTTCCTCTTCCTATTCTTCTTCCTCAGAGGAGGATGAAGCTTCCTTCTCCTTTTTCTGTTTTAAATGGAGGGCTCTGGTGATCAGCTTGTAAATCTGATCCCTGTATTTGTTAGGGAATTGTCTATCGGGATCTAGAGAGGGTTCCAGATCCGCCTCCCCCTTCTCATGTGCATCCTCCTCGCTGACAATTTCCCCCTCTGAGGCCTCCCCCTCCTCCTCGGTGACTTCTGTAGGGGTAGAGGCTTCTCCCTGCCTGGCCCTTTTCCCCTGCCTCGAGCTGCCCTCTTCCTCTGAGTCCTGGCTGGAGGCAATCTCCTCCTGCTCCTCATCTGATGAGGCCAGGGAGTCAAGGAGGTGGCAGGATCTACGGAGCTTCTTGGTTAGGGGCTGTTTGCCTTTCCCAGCCCTGCTGGAACCGCCCTTGTAAGGCCTGGGGGCCCTAGCTCTGGGAGGGGACCTCTTCCTTTTGAGCTCAGAGAGGATTTCTCTGAGCACCTCCATGTGCGGATCTTGCCCCACGGGAGGGGCTTGGGGTAAACTCACTGCGGGGGGCTGAGCAGTTGAGGCCCCCAAGTCGGGTGCTGTAGCCCTCTTTTTGGCCGGCATGTTCCTCTTTCCCGCCGGCGCAAAGCTGAGTGGGGGGAGGGGTGGTTGCAGCGCACCCTCCTAGGCTCTCTGGCGCTGTGCAGGGGGAGGGTTTGCCATCCCTGTGAGTCCCACCGAGGTCTCTGACGGCCCTGCTGCCGTGGGCTGCTGCGGTTCACTCCGCAGCGGCGCCTGCGGGTTCGGTGCAATCCGGGATGGAGACGAGGAGCGCTCTGGGAGAGGCTGGCTGAGGCTAAAGCCCGCCAAAAACGCTCCCTGTCCCTCGCCGGAAATCGTCTTGCGCCGCCAGGGGAAGTGGGCGGGGCACTCAGCTGCGCGCTTGGGAGGTCGTTCTAGAGGGACTTGCTCCTTGCCGGGGGGGGGGCTCCCAGGTTGGAACGGGTCGGGCGGACGGGGAAGCAAGCAGATCCCGACGGGGGAAGACTGCCGCTCTCGATCCACTTCGGGGGATATGGCCCCTGCTTTCTCTGGACCCCCGTCTCCTTCCACTGTCAGGGAAGGCTCGGGCGGGGGGGGGCTGCAGACAGGTCCCGAAGGGGGAGAGCTGCTGCGCCTCAGCCATGGGTACCTCCGTTCCGGAGGGGAGGGGGGGTACCCGGCAGAGACCCTGGATGCCCTAGTGGTGAGGGTTGGTGAACAGGGAGGAGAATTCCTCTCCCCCTGGCACCGGGCCTATTCCTTCCGCTTGAAAGAGTGCAAAAAACAAAAGGAATCTGTGCTGAATTTCTTCCAAGCAGCTTGCCTGCTTCCTATCTGCACCGAGGCAGACAAACAACTGGGGAGCTGAGGATAGATCCCTCGTGGTAGGCTCCTCAAAATTGATTGTCTGCCTCCTACTGTTTCCCGGCGGGATCTACCCGACTGTCCAGACTGGACGGCCAAGAGGATCCCACGGTAGAAGGAAAATTCACAGGTAAATGTCCAATTTTCCATTCTCACAGGGAACTCCTCCTGGATGGCCAGCTGTAACTATGGGGACATTTCCAAGCAGTGTTGCCCAAGAAGGGAGGGAATCTTATATAAATCAGACTCCTCACAGATACAATGCTGGACAGACAGACTTATACTTACACTATGGCTTGTAGGACTCTCCTGCAGAAGGCAGCCTCTGCAGAGTCCCTAGTATGCACCTTGTAATGTTTGGTAAAGGTGTGGACCGAAGTCCATGTAGCAGCCCTACAAATTTCCTCATAAAAGGTGCTTGGTTCCATCCTGAACCCCTGAGAAGTGGCTGCCCCTCGTAAGGAATGGGTCCAAATTGTCTGCAGGGGAGCCGTATTTTCTACTCTGTACAATTCCTGCACACAGGCCACCAACCACGTAAGAGTGGTTTTTGAACTCTTCAAACCCCTCCTGTTCTGCGGTATGAAACAAAAAGGGAGGGAGAGCAGCGAAAGACTGCCATCCTGTCTAAATATACTTTCAAAGTCCTTCGCACACCCAATTTGTGCCACGGTTTCTCCCTCGGGTGAACCGGATTGAGACAGAAGGAGGGCAACACAATCTCCTGACTCCTACGGAGTTGTATTTACCTTTGGGTGGAAAGCAGCATCTGGCCGCAAAACCACTGAATTGTCTCAAAAAGAACAAAAATTAGGCTCCACCAAGAGCGCCCCAAGCTCAGACATGCGTCGAGCTGAAGCAATAGCAACTAAAAAGGCCACCTTGAGAGACAGATAGTAGAGAGAAATTTCCCTAAGAGGCTCATAGGGAGTCCTAACTAGAGCATTTAGCACTAAGTTTAGATCCCAGGAGGGGAAGCGATGAACCACTGGAGGGGAAATCTGCTTTGCCGCCTTCAGGAATTGCTTTACATGAGAATGCTTGGAGATGCTATAGCCCCTTACACAGGACAAGACACTATTCAAAGCAGCTACCTGCCAAGCCAGAGTGTTTGGGTTTCAGACCTTTCAACAGGCCATCTTGTAAAAACCCGAGAATAGCTTTCAGGGGATGAAGGGTCCGGAGGAGCACCAGTGAACAAAGACCCTCCACGTGCATTGCTATACCTTCCGTGTGGACTGCCTTCGTACTTGCATCAGGGTATCCACCACCGCTGAAGAATAACCCAAAATCCTCAGTGCTCCCTGTTCAACCTCCACGCCGTCAACTTCAGCACATCGAGGTTGTCATAGTAGACTGGGCCTTGTGGGAGCAGATCCGACGTGACACGAAGTCTTACTTGCTCCTCTGCTTTTAGCTATTGAAAATAACTTGGGTCATCTGGGCCAGAAGGGTGTGACCAGGATCAGGCACACTTGGTTCCAATGTGCCTTCGCTATCATTCCTGTGATCAGTGGGAACACACAGTAGACCCTGGGCCATGGCTGGTTCAGAGCATCCTGCGCCATCGCCTGAGTCTCCAAATGTCGCGACATGAAGAATTGTACTTTTGGGACTTTCTTTGTCACAAACAGGTCCATGACAGGTCTTCCAAATGCTGCAACTATCTGCTGGAATGCAGCCTCGCTCAGAGACCACTCTCCTGGATCAACCATCCGTCTGCTCAACCAACCTGCCTGTACATTCGCCTTTCCCTCAATGCGAAGGGCCCTCAGTGACATGAGATATTTCTCCGCCCATGTGAACATCAGAGTAGCTTGATGGTTCAGGGACTGGGACGGAGATCCCCCTTGGTGATTCCTGTACACTTTTGCAGTCACATTGTCCGTGATCACCACGAGCTCCCTCTATGTCAGATTCAAAGGTCTTGATGGCCAGAAAAATTGCCCCAAGTTCCAGCCAGTTGATGCTGTGCTTCCACTCCGGTGGAGACGAGGTTCCCTGGGCTTTTTTGTGCTGTAGTGTGCTCCCCAACTGAACAGGCTTGCATCTGTTATCACTACTCGGAGGGGGTCTGCCATGGCGTATCCATGGTCGAAGCGATCTCCCTCCAACCACAAGGACAGGGAGGACTTCACCAACCTGAACACCGACACTGAAGGATTAAGGCCGCCTGTTTAACTGATCTCAGAACGGCTCAAGGAGCTGTTGCAAGGGCCTTGTGTGGAACTACGACCACTCCATGTGTCTTGTGTAGGAGATCATGAGCTGGTGGAGACTCACCAGTGTTTTCAGAAGAAGATGCTGACTCTCCTGAACCTGTCTTATCAGCTCCCGCAGTTTGTCTTGTCATTGTCTGGTGATGAAGGGCTTGTGCGCCAAGGTGTCCATCAACACTCCCAGGTGTTCCAGTCTCTGCATGGGCACGAGATGGCTCTTCAGGTTCACTATGAAGCCATTGACTTCCACGTACTGGATGGTCCTGGCTACATCCCTGAGCACCTGTTCCTTGGATGCTGATCAAATGAGAAGGTCGTTCAAGTATGGGTGAACTCAAATGCCCTCTTTCCAAAGGCTGGCCATGAGAACCTTTGTGAAAGTCCTTGGTGGAGGCGGCCAGGCCGAAGGGGAGGGCCCTGTACTGTCGGTGTTCTGTGGCATACAGGAACCGCAACCATCTCTTGTGAGCTGGATGGATAGGCATATGGAGATATGCTTCTTTCAAATCCAGTGAAGTCACCATTACTCTTGGCCAATCACGGAGAAGATGGAAAGGAGCATCCCCATCTTGAATTTCTTCGATCCTTGGGCAAACAGTCTCCCTTGGTTAGGAATACAGACTTCCTGGCTAAGAAAACTACTGCAGCATCCATTTTTGGAACAGCTAGCAGAGGATCCTTATTTTTAGACAGAGAGTACAGAGATTCCTGTGTCTTGTTGAGTTTAAACACTCTAGAGGGATGTTGCCACTCAGCTCTAATAATCCTTTAAAAAGTCTTGTCCAGAAGCATCCCCTTATCTTTGGAATGGGCTTTCAGGATATAATCCCTGTCAGACTCTTCCTCTGATGAATCAAAGGAGCCCTTTTCTGCTCTCTTTTCATTTAGTTTCAGGGCCTTGCAAACCAACTTAAACCTCTTATCTTTATATTTTATAGAGAATTCCCTGTTGGGGTCCTTAGAAGACTCCACCAGGGAGTCCTAGAGCTCCCCTCTTCCAGGGGGGAACCCCACTCTTCCTCCTCCTCATCAGAAGCTTCCTCTGACGCTGCCTCATTCTTACTGTCCTCCTCCTGGGAGGTTTCCAGGTCCTACTTTTGTGTTTGGGGCATTTTCGGGGGGAGAGATCCTCTTGGCCAGAGTTCAAATCCAGGTCCTCTTCAGAGACCACCCGCTTTTTTTGAGGGGGTGGAGGGAGTCCAGGGACCACTTTGTTCCCCCTGCTCGTCCATGGATAGGGCATTTCCCCTTTCCCTTGGGTTGGGAGGTGCCCTTAAAGGGAGTGAAGAGGGGGCTTTTTTCTTTAGCTCCTGTAAGGAGCTTATAATCTCCTTTAAAATCAGCATGTGGGTGTCTGCGGGTGGCCTAGAGGGCCTTACTGGTAGTTGCTACTCTCCTGAGGAGTTGGTGCTGGAGTCCTGGATGCAGGCCATGTTGGGCGGGAAAGAGGAGTCGCACGCTCCTTTTGGTTTCACTTTCCCAGCTGCTGCTTGAACAGGCCCAGGTTTCTTTCTCCCCGATGCTGTCTGTTCTTTCTCAGTGGGGGGAGGGGGCTGCTGCTGCTTCCATCTCGGGCCACCTCCGTCAGTTCTGGGTACGAAAAAACAGTCGCAGCTGCGGTACTACCTCCAGAAGTAGAGGCTTGCTGCCGCCACTCTGCCACTATTGTCTCTGTGGTTGTGGAAGCTCTAGCGGGCCTTGCTAGTAGCCCTGCAGGGAGCTCCACTGAGCCCACTCTGTTGGTCTCTGGAACCCCTGGGAACTGGAGCACCAGGTCTGGAGATCCCCTCCCTAATGCTGGGAAGGAACTCTGGGGTGAATGGATGAGAGCTGCCGTGCTCCCCAGAACCCCTAGAGCCCTCAGAGGCCATATCCAATTTTAAAGAGATTTACTCCTGGACGGAGAACAAAACCTGCATCCTGCTGCTTCAGAGGCAGATGATCAACTGGAGCATAGTCAGACCCCCACTGAGCATGCTCCAGAAAATCTGAAGTCTGTCTTCTGGTGGTTGAGGTGGGGATCTAACCCCATAGTTACAGCTGGTCATCCAGGAAGAGATCCATGTGAGAAGGGTCTCCATCACTGTGATAATCTGCTCTCCCTCTGGTGACCATTGTTACTGGCTCTCTCGCTCATTAAGTATCATTAGATTCATACATAATCAGACCCCCGGTGAGTTTGTTGGAAGCTGAACATTAGCCTCTCTCTATTATAGCTGGGCTTAGAGGAAATACTCATGAATTCCATTAAAGCAAATGGGGCTAATACTAGTGCTAACAGCTGGAGGCATGTGACATTACATAGGTGTACAGCATTACAAAATGTCTGCATTTCCATTGGCGCGCCCAGGCCTTTGGGGAGGGGGGGAAGGTGGGTTAGAGGGTTTTTATCTCCCCTACCCTATTTATTGTTTTAATGTTTTCCCGGGCCCTGTTTTAATATCTTGAATTGTATTTTTGATGTGTTTTAAATTGTTTTATATATATTTTATATGTATTTTTTATTGTTGGAAGCCGCCCCGAGCTGTTCTCAGGAGGGGCGGGGTAAAAATCTAGAAAATAAATAAATAAATAAAAATTTAATGCATCATGTCTTACATACAGAAGTATTTGTAAGTCAATCTCTTGAGCACCAATCCTACAACAACTTACAAACACACACACTGGAAGTAGTCTAAGTCAATGAAAATATTCAATGGAACCAAGTCAGCCAATTGAAATCAGTGAGGTGTCTAAGAAATGGACTTTGGATCAGGGCTCCTAAGGTTTTGCATATATTAAGTCTTTGCAGAATCCTGGTGGTAATGCAGGCTTGCACATTTGCCTTATTTGCACGGATTGTCTTACACAACCAGGTAAGATTTTTACATAGGAAGCTTGAAGCTTCCCTCTAGGATAGGTATGCAAGTGCATCAGATGCTAAATTTTACTGGTAACTATGTTTTTCAGACTTCTGTAAGGTTGTCAATGCAAAGTGATAAATTAAGCTTACCTCAGCAATTAAAAGTGCTCCCCCCCTCAATAATTTTTATTTATTTTATTTAAAACTTACATCCCACCCCTCCTGCCCAAAGGCAGCTCGGGGCAGCGAACACCACAAAAAAATTTAATAATAAAAAACAAACGAACAAATTTTAAAACAAATCATAAAACTCACCCACCCTCCCAAACCCTACCCCCCCACGCCCTCGCCAAAACCCTGGTGTAACAGCCAGGTCTTACACAAACATCGAAACAATAGGACGGTGGGGGCCAACCGAGCCTCCTCCAGGAGTGAATTCCACAGCACAGGGGCAGCCACCGAAAAAGATCTCATATCAGTGGTCGCCCATCTCGCCTGGGGAACCTCCAAAAAGGCCCCCACGGACAATCTCAGGCACATGGGGAGTGAGGCGATCCCGCAAATAGGTAGGGCCCAGGCCGTGAAGGGCTTTGAAGGTCAAAACCAGCACCTTGAACCTAGCCTGGTGCTTTATCGGCAGCCAGTGCAGAGCCCGGAGCACAGGTGTCATGTGCTCCCTGTGGCCTGCCCCAGTAAGGAGACAGGCTGCGGCATTCTCCATCAGCTGCAGCCTCTGGACATGCTTCTCAGGCAACCCCACGTAGAGCGCATTGTAGTAATCCGGCCTCGAGATGATGAAGGCATGGATGACAGTGGCGAGGTAAGAGTCTGAGAGATATGGCCGAAGCCTTCGGACAAGATGTAACTGCCGAAACACTCCCCGCCACAGCCACAACCTGAGATTCCAGGCTGAGCAGTGAATCGAGGCTGTCTCTTATACACATCTAGATGTGTATAAGAGACAGGTCTTGTCAGGATTCAGCTGCAGATGGCTCAACCTCATCCAAGCCCCCATAGTCGACAGGCACTGGGAAAATAAAGAGACTGCATGGCCTGGGTCGATGGAAAAAGAGGTAGAGCTGAGTGCCCTGAAACCCTCTCACGATCTCCCCTAACGGCTGCATATAGATGTTAAACAAGACGGGGGACAGAATAGCACCCTGCGGGACTCCACGTTAGGTCCCGGGGGAAAGACGTACACTCCCCCAAGACCACCCGGTGAGTTTTCCCAGCCAGGAATGAACAAAACCAGTCCAAGACCATCTCGCCAATCCCGGCACGGTCCCGCAGGTGAGTCACCAACACCTCATGATCGACTGTGTTGAACGTAGCCGAAAGGTCTAGCAGGAACAGTAAGGTCTGATGACCGTGGTTCAACGGCAAACAGAGCTCGTCAACCAAGGCCACCAATGCAGTCTCCGTACCATACCCAGGCCGAAACCCGGACTGAGAGGGGTCAAGGAATCCGGTGCGGTCCAGATGTTCTTGGAGCTGCCGTGCCACAGCCCGTTCAATAACCTTCCCTAATACTTTTAACTTCAAAGTTTGAGGAGGCTATATTGACTCAACCAATTTGACTGAAATACATTTTCAGTTTTGGTATGATGGTAATTTAAATTATAGTAATTTTAGGCAATAAAATAGGTTGTTCATTATGAGCAGACTGATTTCAAAGTAACGAAACACCCTTTTAAAGAAACTTAAGTCTGTTTTAAAACAATCTGGGTTTTTTGGGGGGAGGGCGTTTTTAAAAAGTTTATCCACCCTGATTTACATGTTTCCAGTACATCTCCCATGTGGCACAGTTGTATGATTTGAAGACCAAAGCCATGATCCAGAAACCACTAACTACAATTCAATTTCATTTAAGTCAGCAGTGCTTCAAGTGGGGCTGCTCCACAGTAAGTGATTTGTGGATCGTGGCTCCACTTTCCTTTGTAATCCACTTTCCTTTGTAATCAATGGGAGTCTTTCTAGGAATTTCAATGGGAATTGGATTGGGCCCATAATGTTCAATGGAAAATCTATGAATCGTATATTTAATGATTTTAATCTGTGTCTTGCCTTTCCCTGCAAAATATGCAGAACTCAACAATGCACCAGTCAATCTCTGAGTGTAGACTGAAGTCAATGTTGAGCTTAAGGCGAGATGAAACAATCTATACTCTTAATAAGGCAATAATTAGTGTCTTTATATACTGACCTTGGTTGGTCCAAGAGGGGTGAAGACACTGCAGGTGCTTTCTTATCTTTCTTAGTAGCTGAAGATGATGATTTGGGGCTTGACCTTCGTTTTGGGGATTTACTCGATTTTCTTGGTGAAGGGGAGGGTGATAATTTAGATCTAACCACTTCTGGAGAAATCTTAAAAGAAAGAAAAAGTTTAAGCTGCCATCAAAACTCTGATAATTTCTTCCACAAAGAGCTTATTTCACATTGAGCTGCACATCCTGAAGCAGCACATGTCCTGAAGAAACGCATTCTAATACCACTCAAACCAGAGACAGAGAATCGTAACTATTTACAAAGCTTCTATGCCGCAGATATACTAAGGACACCCCCCTCCCACTCTTGCCATCCCATAAAGTTACTTGAGTGTTAAAATATTATTATTTTTTAAAAAAGGATTACAGATCTTGAATAATACACACAGTATGATTAGACTTGTCCTTACTACGTTGCTGCAATCTGAAATGAGTTTTGCAGAATCAACCAATTCCCACAAGAGCAGGCTGAAATTGTGGTGAAACTTCCTCAGTGGGAGGTGTTCACAGGTGCTTTAAATCATGGCTCAGGCTCCATTGTGTTGCCTGGCCCCAAAACAGGCCTGCAGGCAGGGAGACCTGCCCCAAGTGATCCCCGATCATGGTAAAAGGGTCACTGGGAGCTGATGTTTTGGGGGCACTAGGGAGAAGCCAACTGGTGGTGGGAGCTGGCTGAAAACCCTGGGCTGAGATTCAGGTGGGGTAGAAATACTTGGAGACCTGTATTTATTATGCTAAATAAAATCCTAATTAGTTAATTTTCATAATAGGGCAGATGTGCATCACAGCTTGCACTTGAAGCAGATTTTTGACATAAAACCACTGGACACCACATAAGAAAGACTGAGCTGTATTTTTTTTTTAATTTACAGTGTCAAAACACCACACACAAATGAAAAACTAAATCATATACAGCACAAAACAATTGCCCAACTATGAAATACAAACAGGAAAAATTTAAAAACACACAGCATTAGCATTCCCTACGTTCCACCCAATGTTATAGCTCAGGCTTCCATCAGAAGTCAGAAATCCGACTCTCACCCATATTTACAGCTGATAACACCCCACTTCCAGTTCTTGGCTCCTAGGCTGCGACGCAACCTGATGCCCAACGTTCCAGTCTCTACCCCACCTGACTCTGAAGAGGTATAATCCCCCACCTGAATAGGGATTATACAGGAAAAAATCCTTAAACCTTGATGTATTAAAGAAGACACACACAAAAATGAGTTAGTGGAGAGTAAACCTCCCAAAGTTCCTATAACCAAACCCGACATTTCTCTATATACATAGCTTCCTATGGGGTATTGGCTTCAGTTTACAGTGGTGTGTGCGCCCCTCATGATCATAGGGTGTTCCTTTCCATACAGTTACATCAGATATTCAAGGTCTCAGAGTATCATGTGAATTTAAGTGACACCAACTAGACTATTGTACATTTAAAAATCATACAGTCATTTCAATCAGCATTCTAAAGTCAGAATGAAATTTCCGTTCATTGAAATTTACCTACAGATCAAATTTTGTTTCCTAAGTACTCCCCTTCTCCCAAATAGGCACCTTCTTGTCCATTATGACACAAATCCCCAGATCACACCTGACATGCAGTGATGGTTAAGAAATGCCATGGACTGATCAAGAGGTCCATATGGAAGCATGCTAAAACAAATCCACAGGCACCAAGATGCTGTAGGCCAGATATGTGGGGAATTACTGCTTCATGAGTTTTGCAACAGCCAGTGTGAAGGGCATAACTTCTGTGCCTCGGTTCTCTGATGTACTGAGAAAGGACATCCAGAACACAAGTCTGTATGTAACCTTACATTCTATTTTTTTTAATTATTTCCTATTCCTATTATGGTATTGCGCAGAGATCCCAAACATTAAGAAAACTGGGCCACGTCCATGAAGTACCATTGATAGGCTGTAAAAATAAGTGTTTTCAAAATACGAACCTCCTTTTTAATTACAATTTCCTCCCTCTTTTCCATGTTTTCCTGTTCCAACTTCATTAATTCTCTTTGGATCTTCTGGCGCTTCATTTCCAAAGACAGCTCATGGTCATAATCATAGTTAACATCTCCATTGTCAGAATCTTTATTTGAAAAAGAATGACATGTGACATGATCCTAAATAGTCATACTTCACACAAAAGTCAACAAGCTGCTTAACAGTTTTTAAACTGAGCTCAGAAACCTGTTTGAACTCAACCACCACCACAGATTTCATACAGCCCCAGATCAAAATGTGCCTCAGTGCTAAGTTGAACAAAAAACAAAATCCTGCTTTTCTGTGAAGTTTTAAGAGTCTTGCAATTATGATGAACGATCAATTTGGGAGATGGGAGAAGACAGCCATATGAAGGATTTCCCCCTCAAATTCTTTCTGATTTGCTCTCCAGCAACTGACTCAAGTACTTGAATTTCTGGAGCCCCAAATTAAAACACAGTATGCTATACTTGTCAGGAAGATGCTTAATTCATACCTATAAGAAGAAAGTTTTAATTCAATTATATTTAGTAATGGCTGCCGTTTAAAGAACATGTTAATAGTGCCTAACAGAACACCTGTTAGCCATGTCTTGGTCTCACTAGGGAAGGAAATAATGGGTTTGCGCCCCTTTTTGTTATTAGAAGTGTTGTTCCCTCCCTCAATCTTCCACAAGGAAGTACTCTCTACCCTACTGTAGGCGGTTTATGACATCAATACCATTCAAAGGAAACCTTATTAACCGAGGAGAAAAATCAATCCATGAAAACTTCTTCAATACCAAAATGCTTAAGGAGCACTTCAGCACTTTGCTCCTTCCATATTAATTTCACGTATTGGGCAGTGACAACTTCTATCCCAGCATACAGAACTTCAGTTCTATCCCCTGTTTTATAGGTCACTCTGGCAGTATAAGCTCTGCAGCACCCTGGACAGTATAACTGCTATTGTAGTGGATTCTTTTAGAGACGAGAAATCTGCCTTAGTGGCAACAAAAAGGTCACATGCTGCATCTTCCTAATTACATTTATGTTTACAGATATTTGCACCCTGGAATACTAGAAAGATAAAAAGACAAAGTTTGACAGACTGTGCCCTTGTAGGTCTAACTAGGTAGAAGATCTCTTGCATTTCTTGTTAGAATGCAGCCTTTAAACACATCTGAGGTACAAATGGATTGTGTCGCCAATTTTTAAATATGATTTTCTTCCCTTGGGAGTTCATTAATTACGATGTTACATAGGAAAAATACTCATGAAATTGGTTGCTGTTTTCATCCTTGCAGCATTCAAAATCAACAAATAGTCTAGGATAATTACTTGAAATTATTATCTTCGATCATTTTATAGGTTTTCAGTATTCAAAGCACTTTACAAACATTATCAAGTTCACCCTCTCAACAAAGCTGGAGGCAGGTCATTATTATTCCCATTTTACAGATGGGGAAGTGAGACTGAGAGATAGTGACTTGTGTCCAATACTACTCAATAAGTTCATGGCTAAAATGGGATTAGACTCTCGTCTTCCAGGTCCAAGTTAAACACATTATCTGCTTGGCTGCACTGGCTCTTCATTTTCTCTATTTATTCTTCATAAATGACTTAGCTGCTAATTTTATTTTAGAGCTTTCAGAGTAATTTGAGGGACTTATTGAGTATCAATGTGACAGCTAACTGTAATGTAAATAAATTCAGTCACACAGAGGTTCTATGGGGAGGGAGGTGTATTTATTTATTTATTTTTAAACTTTTACTACCCCGCCCCTCCTGCCACAGGCAGCTCGGGGCAGCTTACAATTCATAAAGGGAAGAGGATCCACTCTTTAAGCTACCTTATTACAGTGGAACTGTTTTTAAGCCAGAATTATAGCAAAAACCTTTCTTAAAAAAATTAATTACCCGTAACATTTCTTAATAGCAAAAGCACTATTGAACTCCTTATCACAGCTCTGGCTAATAAATACAGTAATAATTTGATTGTAACTAGTCATATTACTAGAACCTTTTCAGGCAGAAAATAAAGGATAAAGCAAGACTACCTAACTGACTAAAGTGAGAAAACAAAGTAAAAACCTTAACTGGAGGAAAGATTCTGTTGTCAACTCAGTTTAGTGAAACTATCAAAACAGAACTAGTCAACTTCAGAGCATTGCAGAATGTGAGTCGAATACAATAGTTTCACTGTATACATATCCATCTTCTATCAATGCACAACTTTTCCTTCAGTTGAAATTAGTCTAAAATATCCTACAAATGAGGTGGCTGGGCAGTTAAGGTAATCAACTGGATTCCTGAAGGCTGTAGGTTCCAGCCCTGCTTTCTCTGGTCTGATACAAGTCATAAAAAATATAGCAGATAAGTATTGGGGTGCAGTAAATACTATAACCAACAACAACAATACACTGCACCCAATGTAACAAGAAGTTGCAAAAGTTTACTAATACAAACCAAGGACCTAAATATCACACAAAACAGAGGTAAAGTGGAGACAGAAGGCTCCTATTAACAATAGTATACAGAATAGAGCATATGTAGCTAAATACAAATGAGTAATAGGGATTATACAGGAAAAACTCCTTAAACCCTGATGTATTAAAGAAAACACACACAAAAATGAGTTAGGAGAGCGTAAACCTCCCAAAGTTCCTATAACCAAACCTATATATTGTTGGGGTTTTTTAAATTTATTCTTTTTAAATGTTTAACAATAACCAATAACTCTTCTACTTGTCTTAACATACTCTCAAACTCTAAGGGACCTGAGTTACAGCTTCGGTCCCTATTTAAGTAACTTATCAATAACTTTCATATTTTATTTAAACATAGTGAAAATTGTCTCTCATGCAACTCAACTTCGGTTTGGAGCAATTCCCATATGTAGTTCCACACTGCATAAAATCCTTCTAAGTCCGAATGCAGTTCTGCTTGTATCCTCTCCATGGTAAGTGTCCACCAAAGTCTCTGTTTCCATTGTTTAATTGAAGGTTTTCTTGTGGATTTCCAGTTTCTAACTATTGTATATATCGCTGCCAGTCTAATTTGTTGACATGCCATTTCCCTTTCCTTTCTGATTTGTAGATTTGTTTGAATTCCTATTAAGGCAAACTTTGGCGTAAATGGGATGTCTTGCTGTGCTATCTGTTTTAGGTAAGTCCAGACTTGTATCCAAAAGTCCTTTATGTGCGGGCATTCCCACCAGCAGTGCATCCATGTTCCGACTTCTTTACATCCTTGCCAGCACTGCTGTGGGTATTGCTCATTCATTTTCTGTAACCGTTGTGGCGTATAATACATTCTGTAAATTGTTTTTATTTGTGGTTCTAATACCGACAATGATCGTGAAGACTTATGCATTATTTGCCACATTATTTTTAAATCTTTTTTTTCTATTTTTTCCTGTAGGTCTTCTTCCCAGGTTGCCACATAGCCCGCATCAGGTAAGTTATATATTGTATATATTACTCTATATATCTTGGACAGCACATGCAGCTGAGAGGGATCTCTATATAGGATTTTTTCTAATTCATGTGGTGTTCGTAAGTAGTGTGTTTTGTCTTGTTTTAAAGTATATTTGTTTCTGATTTTTGCATATATCATAAAGTCAATCTTGTGGTCAATTTTTTGGTTTATGGTATCTAGAGTTAAAAACTCTTGTCCCACAAATAAATGTGTAGCCCATTTTAGTCCTTTTTTTCCCCATTGTTTTTTTAAAGTTGTGGGGATCCCCGCTATTTTTGTCCACTTGCCAAATATAGGTGTAAAAGGTGATTTATCAATTAAGAGTTCTGCTTTTTTAAAGCATGCTTCCCAAATTTGTAACGTAGGGTCTACAAATGGATGTTCTCTTCCTCTTGGAGTCTGCAGCTGCTGTCCATCAGTTAATATACCCACAAACGTATTAATTCCATAGTATTCTTTTTCGATTGTTAACCAGTCTGGATGTATCTCATTTTGGTACCATATTTTTATTCCTCTAAGGGCCGAGGCCCAATGGTACATTTTTATATCTGGCATATTTTGGCCCCCTTTATCCTTTCTTGTGTATAGTATTGATCTCCTGACTCGTGGTTTTTTTCTTTGCCATATTATTCTTGCAATGTTCTTGTTTATTGTATCATAATATTCTTTAGGGATTCTAATTGGTAGAGCAAATGATGTATAAAGTAATTTTGGTAGTAGGGCCATTTTTACTAAGTTTATTCTACCTATCCATGATAGTTGTAATTTTTTCCACTCCTCCTCTTTCCTTTTAACTTCTTCTAATAGAGGGGCAAAGTTTAATTTATATAGGTCTTTGCATTTTTTTGGGATGTTTATTCCCAGATATTTGATGTAGTTGTCTTGTATCTTAAAAGGTGTTGCTTTCTCTTTTTCAATTGCATTTAGTTTTTCTTCATGGAAGAGTAACATTTGGGATTTATCTATATTCACTCTATACCCTGACACACCACCAAATTGCGTAATAGTCTCTATTAATTTTGGAATGGATGTAGGGAGATCTGTTAGACTGAGCATCATGTCATCTGCATACATTGCAACTTTGAATTCCTTTTGCTGAATCTGTATTCCTTTAATCTGTTGCTGTGATCTTATAGCAATGGCAAGAGGTTCAATGGCTATATTAAATAAAAGTGGTGATAGGGGACATCCCTGCCGAGTACCTCTAGTCAATTTGAACTCAGGTGTTGTTTTTCCATCTAAAATTAATTTGGCTTTGGGTTTCTTGTATATTATCTTAACCCACTTAAGGAAGTTTCCTTCCATGCCCATTCTTTTCATCGTTTCTAACAAAAAATTGTGTTCCACAAAATCAAAGGCCTTCTCCGCATCTAACGAGATAATGGCCGCTGGCGTGTTGTTTGACTTTATATATGTTATGAGGTCAATAACTTTCCTTATGTTGTCAATGCCAAGTCTGCCTGGCATAAAGCCTGTTTGATCTTTTTCTATTACTTCGGGTATGATTAACTTTAGTCTTTCTGCCAAGATTTTTGTGAATATTTTTGCGTCTGTGTTAATCAATGAGATTGGTCTGTACCCACCGCATAGTTCCTTATTTTTTCCTTCTTTTGGGCACAGCATAATATTGGCCTCGTAGAATGTATCTGGCGTTGTTTGTTGTCTAATTGTTTCGTTATATACTCTTTTTAATATTGGGGTTAAGTTTTTTGCAAATGTTTTGTAAAATTCGCACGGGTATCCATCTGGTCCAGCGGCTTTATTGTGGGGTAGGTTTTTAATGGCATCATTGATTTCTTTTTCTTCTATATCTCTGTTTAAGAACTCTTTTTGGGCCTGGTTAATTTTAGGTATCTTGATCTTGTCTAGGAATTCGTTTATATTCTTTTGTGGGGGCTCTGTGGTTTTATATATTTTATTATAAAACTCAAGAAAGCATTGCTCTTTCTCTTTACCTTTAAGCATTTCTGCTTCTGGATTCTGTCTTATATATGGAATGTCTAACTTTTGTCTCTTTTTTTTAATCATCCATGCCAGGACCCTGTCGGCTTTATTTGCTTTTTCAAAGTAGTATGCTTTGGCATATCTAAGTTTATTAATTGTAGCTTCTGTCTCTAGTAAATTTATCTGTGTTTTCATCTCAGTTATTTTTTCTGCATTTATTGCAGGTTGTTTTGCTAATTGTTTTATCTGCAGGTAAAGGTGATTAATTTGTGTTCCTTTTTCCTTTCTTAGGAGTGCGCCCAGTGAAATAAACTGTCCCCTCAGGACTGCTTTTGCTGCATCCCATATAGTCATTATAGACATCCCTGGCTGGTCATTATTCTGCATATATTCCTGTATGCCTTCTTGTATTTTTTCCTGAATCCATTTGTTATTTAAATAAAAAAAATTGAGTTTCCAATTCTGTGTGGTTTCTTTTTTGTTGAGTTTTGTATTTATTTCTACAACTATTGCGTTATGATCTGATAGGGGTATAAGCTGTATATATGCTCTCTCACAAATGGGCAATAGTTCTTGATTAACTAGTATGTGATCTATCTTTGATGATGTTTTATGGGGATTTGAATAAAACGTGAACCCCTGCTCTTGTGGATGGAATACTCGCCAAATTTCTCTCCATTGGTTATCTTCAATTACTTTTTTTATTTTCTCTTGTTGCTTATTCAGGGGTGCTTTAGTAGACAGATCCATAGAAGTTAATGGGGAATTAAAATCTCCACATATGATGGCTCTTCCTTCTATTTTTTCTGTAATCTCTGGAATCAGTTTAGTTAGGAATGCTCTGGTGTTATTATTGGGAGCATACACTGATGCCATAGTGTATTTGTCCTGTCCTATCAGACCTTTGATTATCAGTACTCGGCCTTGATCATCTTTATTTATTTCTTTAATTTGCATATTCAAGGATTTAGATATGCCTATTAGGACTCCTGCCTTTTTTCCCCCTCCATTTGCAAAGTATATTTTATATTCTTTATTACTAAATCTATAATTGTCTTGTATAATCAGATGCGTTTCTTGCATCATAAATATGTGTGGCTGTGTTTTTTTTATGAGTTGCCATACCCTTTTACGTTTTATTGGGTTGTTGAGCCCACAAACGTTAAAAGAAATTACTTTAAGCTTATCCATTTGCATAGTATTTGTTTTCTTTTCTTTTCTGCTTTACCTTCTCAATTCCTCTATAATATATCCAGTGTGGATTTTTCCCTTTTCTTTCAGTTCTATTTAGTTTCACTCTATTCTTTTTCTCATTTCTGTTCACTATGTTTTTGTTGGTCTTATAGTTATTGTCTATTCTATTCCCCTTATTTCCCTCTCCCCTCCCTCCATATTCTCTTTCTAACACCATCTCTCTGTCCCCCTTTATTCCCCCCTCTAAACAAACAAAAAATAAACAGTTCCCCCCTTCAATTTCAAACTTTAAACAATCCCTCTAACAGTTTCTTCTCCAAAGGGTCCCCTTAAACTGGAGTAACGTGTGATGTAGGCTCCCCACTCCCTCCCAACCCTATTTTAACATTTTCCTTATTCTTATACCTCTCTTCTTATATATTTATATAGTCACCAAATATTAATTAGTCCAGTATCTTGCTTCTCAGTTATTTTCTTTAAAGTTTTTTTCTATAAATCTCTGCAAGTCTTCTTGCTCTGTGAAATATCTTCTTCTATCTTTGTAGATGAATGAGAACTTTGCGGGGAAGAAAACTTGTGCTTTTATTCCCTTTTTTTGGAAGATGTCTAGATATTTTCTCCAAGCTTTCCTTTTCTGTACTGTCTCAAAGGCTAGATCTGGGAAGATTGTTATCTTTTGTCCTTGGAAGTTCAAATCTTTAGTGTTTCTGGCTGCTCTCAATATGTTTTCTTTAGCTTGAAATCTAAGAAATTTTACAATCAGTGCTCTTGGGGGATCCTGGTCTTTAGGTTTGGGGCAAAGGGACCTGTGTGCTCTTTCTAGCTCCAGCTGGTGTAGTTCCTGTTTTTCAGGAAATATTTCTTGCATAACTCGCTGCACTAGGTCACCCACTCCCACTGCTTCTGATCCTTCAGGTACCCACCAAAACCTATATATTGAAATATATAAACCAATCTGATAATAACCCCTTACGTTATCTAACAACAACATAAGGGGTGCCAGGTAAAAATATTGGCTTGACTCACACTCAGTCAGGGCCTCCTGACACCCCTTAAATTATTATCAGATTGGTTTATATATTTCAACATGAATTATAAATTAGAAAAAAACAATCTTTGGTTATCTATATAGATCGCTGGCTGACAACGTTTGCCTACAATTTACAATGTCTCAGCTTTGTCCTAAGATTTGAAATCCTTCATGGTATAGAAAAGTGGTTCTGATTTACCACATTGGGCACCTTATAATAAGGTGAGTGTGGTTTTTACCTTGACACTGGTGTCCTCTTGATGTTTCAACATGAGGCTCCAAGTGATTTAAATCAGGGACACACCATAGTATCACCTAAGATAATTACTTTGCTACTGAGAAAATGTATCTTGACCCTGTATCCGGTTTCATTAACTGACACTATTATGTAACTTAATGTTCTTCTTTTGAATATGGTGTTTTCTGTTGTAGAATGAACAGTGGATTGAATATTTGATGTAACTGTATGGAAAGGAACATCCTATGCTCGTGAGGGACACACACACACCCCTGTACACTGAAACCAATACCCCCGAGGAAGCTGCGTATATAGCGAAATGTCGGGTTTGGTTATAGGGACTTTGGGAGGTTTACTCTCTAACAAACTCATTTTTGTGTGTGTTTTCTTTAATACATCAGGGTTTAAGGAGTTTTTCCTGTATAATCCCTATTAGACATTTGTATTTAGCTACATATGCTCTATTGTTCTATATACTATTGTTAATAGGAGCCGTCTGTCTCCACTACCTCTATGTTTTGTGATATTTAGGTGTTTTATTTGTATTAGTAAACTTTTGGAACTTCTTGTTACATTGATTACTGATATAAGTCAGCCACTGCTGGTCCACTCAGCAGTGAATGGTTCATGATCCATAGGACTGGGAAAGTCAAAGGCACTTAGATGTGGTGCTGGCCACAATCCTCGCTGTATGACGTGGGACACAAACTAGTGCACCTTTGTCACACTGGCTTGATGGGCCAAAGCAGCTGTGCCTCAGAGTTCAAGGATGGACTTCAATGCACATATACGGCACATAAAGAAAATGGTAAACAAATTCATAGGCAAGGGGGAATAAAAATTGCATATATGCTTTATGATAGGGCTTGCCAAAGCAAAATACTAAGTGATGATGTAGTACATCTTCCTCTCTATTCAAAGTTTGAAACTCCTCTACGATGGCACAATTTGCACTGCAGTTTTATGTAGGCTTTAAAAACCTGTTAATCAGAGTATGTTATTCCATAATTACACCATCTAATGCCTTAATCTTACATTTATGTGAGGAATTTCAACTCTAAGAAATTCAATACTTTTCAAACCACTCACCACCCCACACCACCATCTCTGAAATGGAAAAAGCAAACATAATAAAGAAATACAGAATTACTTGCATTGTTATTACGTGCAAGCATTTAAGTCAGAAGAGTATGATTACATCCCCATTATAGAGTAAATTAACCCACGGTGATTTTACTATAATTTATCTGATCCAAGCACTACAGCACCATGAAATTTTGTGATTGTGTAGACGTAACACAGCTCCATAGGAAACTATGGAACTTCACACTGAGACAGAGCAAGTTGTTGGTGTTCCCAATAAGGGGGAGGGTAGGGGGAATCAGTTTTGCCCCTCCATCCAGAACCTACAACTGATCCTTTATTCTTTTATTTTTTTTAATTCGCTAAAAGGTGCCCAACACCACCTCAGACTAAACACATTAGAAGCAGAAATACACGTTTCCTTGCCACTCCCACCAACATGCTTCAAATCTGACTTGAATGAGCTACCATGCACAGGTCCTAAATGGCCTGGGACTGACCTATCTGAGGGACCACCTCAGTTCCCATGACCCAGCATGGCCCCTGCGGTTGTCGGGGTGCACCCTCCTGGAGGTCTCCCGCTATAGATTGGTGGGGACTGACAGGCAGGCAGTCTCGGCAGCCACACCAATGCTATGGAACTTGCTCACAGTTGGTGTCCGTCTCAGCCCTAACTGTCTCACCTTCCAGCATCAGTGCAAGGCATGGCTCTTCCACCAGGCTTTTGGTGAAGGGGAGGGATTGGGGGAGGTCTAGAGGGGATGGTTTTTTATTTATTGTGCACACCAGATTTTTTATTGCAGATTTTATGGGGTGTGTGTTTTTATTGATATTTAATTGTATTTATTTATTTAATATAAATTGTTGTACGCCGCCTTGAGCTGCCTGAGGCAGGATAGAAATATATAAGTTAAATTATTAATAATAATAATAATAATAATAATAGTCATCATTAGCTTTACATCCTCTTTGGTTCTGTTTTTCCCAATAAGCCAACCAACCCGGGAAGCAAGTTAGAGCCTTCCCTGCTTTAAAAATAAAATGAAAAAATTTTTTAGAGTCAGACACCCAAGACCAACTAATTTCACTGATCAGCTGTTAATTGATTTCAGTCAGTTCTGGTTTAGACTAGATTTGAAAAAGTGACCTGGATTTTAGAAAAAACTGCCAATCCACACAACTGATTTTTTTCAACAAAATTTAAATTCCAAGAACCAATTTCCTTTAGTTAATGTACAAAGGAAACTACAGTACAGATAAAGTCTTCATCATCATCAGGTTTCAGAACAGATTGTGAAACAAACAGAGAAGCAGTAATAGTCCTCAGGCCACTTGTATATTCCACCTCAACTGGAGTGAGAAAAAAATAGAAGCTATTCTCAGTTGAATTCTACTTACCATCTCTATTAGTTTCCCAGTCTGCAGTTTCTTCCTCACTTTCTGGAGTCCTCTCTTTGGTAATTTTGATATCTTCCTTTTCTCTATGCCTCCCTCTTGAAGACTCTTTCTAAACCAGGGGAAAAACTGCCCTTAGGTGACAATCTTTTGAGACTGAAGTAGACATATTTTGCAGTGTTTTGAGCTTTGTAAAACCACCTTACTGAAAAGTCTGAACCACTTAAATAATTTAGCCAAAGACTGAGATCTTCCTAACGTAGCTTGAAATATACAACATGCAGGGAAAAGGATCATATCTAGGAAAGTCAAGGTTAAATGATAGGGTCAGATCACCTGGTAAGCGTAAAGGGTGATGTATACACAGGAAGACTAGCCTTGATATTTTTATGGAAAAGAAACTAAGCAAACATTTAAAGCATGATAAAGAGAGCTGTAGAAAGGATACTATAGTGCTAAATGAAAATGGCTGTGCACTATTTACATTTCAGTTCTTAAAGGCTGTGACTGAGAATGGGTAATTATTACCCGGCTACTCTTCTAGGGGACAGAATCTGTGAAAAGCCATGTATGGGGAGAGGAGAAAAGAACGTAAAGAATGCTACGGATCCATGGACTGCTCCTCTCCCCTATCCCAAATCTAATGGCACAGAACTGTCAATGCCTCTTGCCATGATGACAAGAGAAGAAATCTGGACTCCAAATCATCAATTCCTGCTAAGATGACTGATGGCTGGTGTTTGAAAGAAGCATGCTGCCAGGAACAGCTGGTACACAGTTCCTGACCTGGCATACCCGATTCTCAGGAGGGCTATGGGGTTTTAGCAAAATCCATCCGTAGATTTTTATTCCCCTCTATTCCCACTTTCTGCAAGTTAATTATTCCTCAGCCAAAAGTACTTGCTCTCATTAGGAAGCCGGTCTTTGCTAACTCTAAAGTTTAAAAATCACTTGGATTACGGTTCTTTTTCCTGCTTGGATAACCGAGATAAAACGGGCCATGGAACTCTACGGAGCTACACTATTTTACACCAGCTCTCTTTGCAACTTGCAAAAGGAAATTCTCTAACTGTCCTTTCCATGAGGATGAGACATTCCAGTTCAAAGAGTAACATTCTGAAAAGGTTAGAGAACCGTAACAAAAATCTCTGATGTAAGCTAACTTCTACTTTTTACTAATTTAGAGATACTAAAATTGAAGCAGCATGACTTTTTAAACAAGAATTCCATTGATACTTTCATATTGCTGAATGTGTATTATTCAACATTACAGAATTGAAGCACTGAAGTTAGATAGAAAATTATCTTAAATCCCTTCTGAATACGTATTTCCTCTATGAGGATTACAAAAAACCTCACCCAGTGATGAAACCTTTTGCTTATTCATTTTGTACCTTAAAACAATCAAATCCTAAGGTTCCAGTTCTTGAAATCTAGTGAACAATTAGCTGCCATTTTAACTAGAGCCATGGAGCAAGAATAAAGTAATTAGTATTTACAGGATTTCATTGTACAAATGCTGACTGACACCAAGAACTCTCCTGTAAGGCATGTAGATTCTGACCCCATTTCAGAGAGAGGATGAAAGTGAGAAATTCATTTACTTGCAAGAAGTTAGCAAACCAACAGAAAGACTGGAAACAAGAAAACTGGGTTCTTACCTTGTGAATTTTCCTTCTACGGGGGAATCCTCCTGGATTGTCAGTTGTTACTAGGGGGTTAGATCCCCACCACTACCAGTAGGAGGCAGACCTCCTAATTTTTCCTGGCGTATGCTCAGAAGAGATCTAGCCCCTAGTCTCCAGAAATTACCAAATCCTGACTCTCACTAAACTAAGGACTCAGAACTCAATAAATCTAACAAAAAAACCCACGGTCAAACTATGTAGCCACCACGAAAAGCAAGTCGTGGATCCACATAAAAAAGGCAACCAGCCTAAGGAAAACTCACCAAGGCCCCCCAGAGTTATCTTTCATTCTGGGTGGGTAACTGGTCGTCAAGGAGAATCCCCCATTGAAGGAAAACTCACAAGGTAAGAACCCAGTTTTCCTTTCTCCCAGAGGAGCTTCCTGGACTGTCAGTTGTTACTATGGGGATGTTTCAAAGCAGTGTCCCAACTAATGCCGGGTGGGAATAAAAGATGTCCGGCATGTAAATGAAAACCCACAAGGGAAAATTACAGAACAGCCTGGAGAACCCTTCTCCCAAAGGCTGCTTCGTCCGAGTCATGCAGTGGGATCTTATAATGCCTAGTAACAGTACGAACTGAAGACCAGGTCACTGCACGACAGATTTCCCATAAGAGGCCAAATTCCTAAAAGTCTGAGTAGTAGCTGCTCCTCTTAGAGTGAGCAAAAACCCCTTGTGGAGGAACTTTACCCTCCGCCCTACAGGCCTCAGATACATAGCGTCATCCAGTGTGCAATTACCGCTTTGGATGTTCTTTGTTCCTTTCTCTGTGGGCTGTACGCTACAAACAGAGCTGACGATTGTCAAAAAGGTGCTGTTCTGTTAATATACACTTTCAGCACCCTCCTCACATCTAGTTTGTGCCAGACCCAGCACACCTATCCTGTGGGTGTGCTGGTTTGGGCCGAAAAGATGGCAGCACCACATCCTGTTCCCTGTGGAAACAAGAATCTACTTTCGGACAAAAGACCAATTTCAGTTTAAGTACTGCTGAAGACTCCTTAAAAGAACAGAATGATGGGACATTGGACAGGGCACTCAATTTGGACACTCTTCTGGCCGAGGTGATGCATATCAGGAAAGCCAACTTTAGGGTATACACTGATACCCTCGCGAAGGGTCTCGAAAGAAACCTTAGTCAGCACCCTCAACAACAGATTCAGATTCCATGAAGGGAATCGGTGAGCTACCTGAGAAATAACCCTCGAGGCCTTCAAAAAACTAATATGAGGGTGCCTCGCTATCCTGCAGCCCTGAACGGTATAAAGAACACTACTGATTACTACTACCTATCTCTGAAGTGTATTCAGTTTTAAGCCCTTGTCCGACCCGTCCTGAAAAAAGTCTAGAACTGCACTAATAGAGGCCCTAGCTGGTCTAATGCTCTTGCTCTCGCATCATCATGCGAAGGTTGCCCAGGTCCCTTGGTATATATGCTTCATGGCTGGCTGCCTAGACTGCAGCAGTGTCCAAGACCTGCTGTGAATATCCTAGTTTCCTTTATGAAACCCCTGCTATAGAAGATCGGGTCCCACTGACAACTGGATAGCAGAGCCACACTCAGTTCCTCAAGGTTCATAAACCACAACCACCTCAGCCGGTAAGGAGTGATTAATACTGTGCTGGCCCATTCTCTCTTGAGTTTTGCCA
The DNA here is from genome assembly GCA_003113815.1 of Sphenodon punctatus. Classification (NCBI taxonomy): domain Eukaryota; kingdom Metazoa; phylum Chordata; class Lepidosauria; order Sphenodontia; family Sphenodontidae; genus Sphenodon; species Sphenodon punctatus. The sequence continues at coordinate 392,604 of QEPC01002071.1, read as the reverse complement.
ACATCCTGCCTATGAGCGTAAATGGGGGGGAATGCGTACATTAGTTCTTGGGGCCAAGGCTGGTTCAGCGCATCCAATGCTACTGCTCAACGATCCGGGAAGCGAGACATGAACCTGTGGACCTTTGCGTTATTTGCTGCCATGAACAGGTCCCATCACCAGGCGGCCAAATGTACGTACAATGGATACGAATGCTCTTGGAATGAGAGTCCACTCTCCTGGGTCTCGTGTCTCTCAGCTCAGTCTATCTGCCTGAATTTTCACCTGTCCTTTGATGTGGACTGCCTTCAGGGATTTTAGGTTACCCTCTGTCCATTTATCAGTATGGCTGCTTGGTGGTGAAGGGCTTCCGAGCAAGAGTCCCCTTCATGGTTTACATACGCTTTTGCCACAGTGTTGTCAATATAGACGAGGACAGGTTTTCCTCGAATCACTGGTGCCAGACCTTCTCAAGGCCAGGTAAATCACCCACAACTCCAACCAGTTGATGTGGTGTCTCCACTCCCATGCCAGCCACTTGTCCTGGATCATTTTGCGCCAAGTGTGTGCTCCCCACCCCTGCAAGATCACATCCGTTGTCACAGTGATCCTGTCAGGCTCTCAGCAGGACTCCCATCTAGTAGCATTCCCCTGTTGTCCACCATTGAAAAGCTCTTAATTTTAATGGAACAGATATCCATGGGTTCATCTCTATGTCAGTTAATCTTGCCAGGGATGAAGAAAGCGTTGCAATGGTTTCACATAGAATTTGGCCCAGTGGAGATTCCAATGTATGAGTTCATGAGACCCAGAAGGCCAGCTAGAGACGTCAACCTGGCTTTGCGACGATCCACGATTTGTTGAATTAGGGTTCGATTTTTCTTGCCTCTGACTGGTGAGGAAGACACTAATTGCCAGCATCCAGGATTACTCCCAGGTGCTCTAGCAACCGTGAGGGCATTAGGTGACTTTTCTTCAGCTTGACTATGAACCCGTAATCTTGTAAGTATTGAATAGTCCTATGCATGTCCTCCACCACCTTTTCTCTGGATGGGGACCACATGAGAATATCATTGAGATAGCGGTGAATTTGGATTCCCTCCTTCCGCAGTTTTGCGATGAGGAGACTTAGGACCTTAATGAAGGTTCTTGTGGCGGTGGCGAGTCCAAATGGTAGTGCTCACATTGCCAATGCTGGTTTGTGTCCGTGGACTTGAGCCACCGCCTATGCTTCTGTAGAATGGGTACATGTAGGTATGCTTCTTTGACATTGAGAGAGGTCATCCAACCACCCTTGGATATTGCAAGCCAAATAGATTGAAGCGTCTCCATCTTGAACTTCTGCACCTTAACGGATTGGTTCAGGTTCTTGAGGTCCAGAACCGCACACCATTCATCTGACTTCTTTGGGACAAGAAAAATGATGGGAGTAGAGTCCGGACCCTCTCTCGTGCAGCACAAATTCTATGGCTTGGATGTTCAGGAGCCTGTTTATTTCCATTAGCATCGCTGAGCGTTTTTCTGGGTTGCTTGAGATTAGGGAAACACAATACAAGTTTAGCGGGGAATGGAGCACTTGCTGGCTATGGTGCGCAGGAAGAGGCACTCCAGGTGTTCTATCTCCTGCCGCGCAGAACGCTGCCTAGCCAGTTCCCTCCTGGGGCCACGGGACACACTCCGGCGTTGCTACGCCCGAGTAGGCCGTGTGGAGCCTGACAGCTTTTAGTTTTGCTTTCCCTGCCACCACCACATCTCTGGGCCTTGAGGCCTGCGGACGGGAAGCAATCTAGTACTTCTCCTGAGGCTGGTGCAGGTCTTAGTGGGGGTGGAACACAGAGTACGAAACAGAGACCCACCTGGAGCTCTGCTGAGCTTGGTCTTCCGGGGCCCCCGTGCCAGCTGGAGGGGAAGCACTGGGAATAAACTCATTCGTTCCCTTCTTTGGATGGAAGGGGGTGAACGAGGAGGGAATCCTCTCTCCCCAGCACTGAAATGGAGGTCTGGGGTCTAAGATCCCTAAATTAAATTTAAAAAGTCTGCATTTAACTCCGTCCTAAGACGGAGGCTGCCAGCCTGCATCCTACTAGCGTAGAGCCAGACAAACAACTGGAGATTAGGGACTAAATCCCTTCTGAGCATGCTCCAGGAAAAATTAGGAAGTCTGCCTCCTACTGGTGGGGGATCTAACCCCATAGTAACAACTGGGCATCCAGGAGGATCCCCCAGGAGAATCAGGAATTCTCCATTCCTAGCCTTGTGTTCATTCCGTAAGAATGAACACAATGGTTAGCAATTCCATTCTGTAACATTTTCCCACTAATTTGTTGCTGCACGCACATCTAAGATACCAGACACCACAGGCTTACTATGTAGAGCATAAGAAACCCTTTTTACCAGTTCACTTTCAAGTGTGTCGATTTCAGTTTCATTGGATGACCCCAAGCTCTGGAATAAGAAAATTGAACTAGCAGCATCCAATTTACCTTTTCTTTGTCATCTAGTATTTTACACATCTTTATTATACTCCCATTTCCCCCCCAGGGTTTCAGTTCCACCTTATAACCTGCCTCTACCAGCTATTGTATCTTCTTCCACACAAGGCGAGAACAGTCTGCAATTTGTTTAGCATTAAAGTATTAGACGCATTAAAACATCTGCTGTTTAAAACTGCTACTGCACATTGAGCAGTGCTTTCATTGAGCTTGTCCACAATAACAAAGAGGTTTTCTTTTTTGTGTGGTGGCAGTTAATTGAAAACTCAAAATACCTCTTTCCACTGTGCATTACCTTGCATTTGTCAACACAATTCCCTCTTCTATTGTTCTGACCTAGATCAGGGTGGGTGATGACTTAAAAAAAAAATTTAATTTGAATTTTTAAAAATGTAAGTTTCCTTTTCAAAATAAACCTGTTTTAAAATGAAATCTGAATACACAATATAAGGCATAAAATGTTAATTAAAACATTTCTTTAAAGAAGTATACTGAATCCATGTGCTTCCATTAAGAATTTGGAATTAGAGGCAGCTTTTCTATATAAAGAACCAATCAGGGAACTACATCTAATTTTGAGGTCAAAAGTGAGTCATGTTAGGAATTATTCGGAAGGGGATAGAGAATAAAACTGAGGATGTCATAATGCCTCTATACCAATCAATGGTGCGACCGCACCTCAAATATTGTGTACCGTTCTGGTCGCCCCATCTCAAAAAAGACATAGCTGAACTAGAAAAGGTACAGAGAACAACAAAAATGATCAAGGGCATGGAAGGGCTCCCGTATGGGGAGAGGCTTGGTAGGTTGGGGCTCTTCAGTTTGGAGAAGAGACGACTGAGAGGAGATATGATAGAGGTCTATACAATCATGAGTGGGTTGGAACTAATGAACAAGGAGCAGTTATTTACCCTCTCAGATCTGAACCTGTCTCTTATACACATCTAGATGTGTATAAGAGACAGTAATTGGGTTGTGGAATCTACTGCCAGAGGCTGTGGTAAGGGCCAGTACTATAGCTGAGTTTAAAAGAGGTTTGGACAAGTTCTGGAAGATAGCTGCTAATGGACCTATTAGCCAGACAGGATCAGGGAACATGACAGGAGCTGGGGAAAACAACAGGGAATGGATCCCCCATTGTGACCTGTTGGGTGCTTCTCCCAAGCCACCGTGATTGGCCACTGTCGGAGACAAGATGCTGGGCTTGATGGACTATAGGTCTGACTCAGTATGGCACTTCTTATGTGTTCTGTACAGTCACATCTATGGTATCATAGGCTTGATTCTGTGAAGGAGCTAGGAGATGTGCTACCAGGTGCCAGAGATTGGCAGTAGGAGGTTGTGGGATTTCCCTGTTTCCAGGAGACACCTTCCTGTACTTCACTCATCAAGGTTATCCCCCCAGAGCCCACCTGAGTGTTCTCATGCTCTGGGTTACAGCTTCATACCCGCTGTGGTGGACAAGTTGCTCTCCAGTTCATGGGAAAATTTTACCGTATTGTTTACTAAAAGTTAACTTGACATGCTTTACACATCATGAACAAATGTTAAAATTTTAAAAGTTCAATACATCATTCTCTATTTTATAACATACTAAAAATGCACAATTAAAAATCTAAAATATTAAGCTATAAATTGCATAAATAAATGTAAACAGTTGTAGTGTACCCGCTTAAGTACCAAAAAGAAGTGTCCAGTCTAGTGTAAAGGTTCTACTCAGTTTTTCAAACATGTTTTAATGGTTATATCAACCAATCACAAGGAACCTCTCTTTAGAAAATAACTGATGTACAAAGAAAAATATTATTAGAATCAATGACTTAAATCAATCTCCACCAGAATGCCTTGCTTTTTAGATCCCTGTTGAGTTCCTTCATAATCTTCCCTATTCTTAATTTTCTCCCCCACCACTCAAACTTTGATACCTCACAACCCTTTCCCAAAAGAGTGACAAGTCAACCACAAGTCTAAGAATGGTTCTCTTCAGGCATTGTATAGTTTACTTTTTGGCACATTAAAAATGAACTATTTTTCTTCTTTTGTTTTTCATCACTTAACCAGTATTTATATATTAGAAATCTACCACATTCTTCCCATAACTGTTCAGTTGTTTAGCAGCTTCTTGTGAAGAAAAGGATTTCAAACAGTCCTCTAGCCTCTATCTTATGGGCAAGCTTGACTGTTAAAGGATTGCAGGAACACAATTTTTTTTTTTTAACTGGAACTGTATGGCTTTCCTTAGGATTAAGTTCCACTGCGTGTATTATAACCAGTCATTACCATTTCAAAACAAAGGAATGTTTCCTGGTCCTCAGACACTAGTTCCAACTACCACCGGAGCAGGGTTGCCAAACTTTTGCCTACAAAACCTCATTTTGAGACACAAATATAATCACATGACCTCAAACAGAAAATACAGGGGAAATATATCAAATATCAATCAAAAGCATGACACCCATGTGCAGGAGGTATGTACCGGACTCACAGTTTGGAAGCCCTTGCACTAGAGCGACAGGTACAACTACTCCTTTTTAATCCTCTGACTGTTGAGATTGCATGTTTTTGTTGACAGCTCAGAGACTTCAGTCTTAAGAGCCTTCAGACCTCTTGGTTTTACACCAGCTGTTCATGGTTACTCAATACCCTTCAATTTACGAATACAGTCCAACAAACCCTCTGGCACCACAGAAAGCATTCATTATATCACGGTGTTCACTATACTAGTGGTTAGCAGTATGCACAGGATAAAAGTGGTTTCTTTAATTTGGGATTGTTATAAAATGGCAGTTCATTATAAGCAGGTTTTTTTACAATGATGCTTGACTATATAAGTCCAGCACCTCAGTCTGCGACAATTCCTAATCTTCATTACCTGAAGAGAGTAGATCCAGGGTACGTGAATTTCCCTAAGATGCTCTGTGGTGAAGACTGACGCAAAGAAAATGTTTTGCTTCTTCTCAACTATCCTAGCCTCTTCAGTTGCTTGCCCTACACCAGATGTTCCTTACCCGGATTGGAAGCAGTAGGTGAGGAACATGAGGTTATGGAGGTGCCATCCGGTCGATCTTTCTGGGATGAGTTTCAGGAAGTGATGCCAACCGATGCGGTGAATGTCCTGGGGTCTGTTAGGGCCACCAGTTGTGAATTAGATCCGTGCCCGTCCTGGTTGGTGAAAGCCTCCAGGGAGACCTTGGGGACGGTGCTGGCGAGGGTAGTGAACACGTCCCTTCGGCAGGGGAGGCTGTCGCCCAGTCTGAAGGAGACTGTGGTGCGCCCCCTGCTGAAGAAGCCATCTTTGTAAGTGGACACACTCGCCAGCTACCGACCTGTCTCTAATCTTCCCTTTTTAGGGAAGGTTATTCAACGGGCAGTGGCACTGCCGCTCCAGGCGCATTTGGACAACATCAGTTTCCTTGACCCTTTTCAATCTGGGTTCCGCCCTGGCGACAGTACTGAGATGGCATTGGTGGCCCTGGTGGACGATCTCCGCCGGGACATGGACGCAGGATGTTCGACATTCTATCCTGCTAGATCTCTCGGCCGCTTTTGATACCGTGGACCATGGGCTGCTGTTGCAATGGTTGCGAGCCCTGGGGGTTCTGGACGGGACTGTCCTTGGTTGGTTCCGCTCATTCCAATCGGGGAGAAGCCAGCGGGTGGTGTTGGGGGCTGAAACATCAAGCCTCTGGATTTTATCCTGTGGCGTTCCGCAAGATTCCATTCTGTCTCCATTATTGTTTGATGTGTATATGCAGCCCCTGGGGGAGATTGTGAGAGGGTTCGGGGTGCGATGTCACCAATATGCTGATGATACTCAGCTGTACCTCTCGTTTTCAACTGACCCAGGTCCTGCCATCTCATTGCTTTCCCAATGTTTGGAGGCCGTGACGGATTGGATGAGGCAGAGCAGACAAACTAAATCCTGATAAGACGGAGGTGATGGTGGTGGGAAGGTACTGGCCCCCCTTGTGTGTGTG